>OZ035961.1:88763990-89156490 GCA_964034945.1 Chrysopilus asiliformis | reverse complement strand
AGTCCCGATACACGCCTTAGAGATTCCCAAAGCGATTGAGTCCGAATATACTTAAATTGAATATTTTTCTTCTATTGTTATACTCAACAGATTTTCAGGAGGCAAACAAAATTCCCACCCTCAAAATTTTCCACCCCAATTCGGATATTTCGTGTATCGATCGGTTCGAATGCCGACCCTTCAAATCAGGAAAATCATAAAAATTAGTAGTGAAGTAAAAGCTTCCGGGAATTTTCCAATTCTGCAGAAGAAAAAAAAAGTCGCAGCCACCATTATTTACGGAGGACTGTTGGAAAATCTCGCAGCAGTCCTCATAAGTGATGTTACGCCTGGACTTTTTGACGGCACCCCCTGGCATTTTGGGAAATGTTTTCATTTTATGACTGATGATTGAAATAAACTTCATTTTCCTCGCAAGGATTTTTTTTCCTAACCCAGCATCACTTCTTATTTCAAGTTGAGAAAATCGTGAAAACTCAAACGACATTCAATGGTAAAGCATTTTTCCGGACTTTCGCTGTAATTTAAAGCTATAGCAACTTTACTGAATGCCAAGGAAAATTCGAAATTTAAAGAAAACCTTGTCAAAGATCTGACATTTTTAACGAGTTTTTGGGGAAAACTGGCCCCAAAAGAATTTCCCTCGATGCTGATGGCATTGGTGTTTTTTTTTGTATTTGTGGGGGGATGGACGGTCCATGACGGCGACATTGGGAGTGGCCGCAATACAGTCACGGGGCGGATGGTTAAAACATTGACATAAAAGGATTCTGCGGCCCAAAAGGATGAAAAAAAGTAAACTTTTTAGTCATTAGCCAAAAGATAATTAGAGAGAGGTGTGAGATGAATTTTCGTATTTCAAACAGCGACAAATTAAATCTTCCTGCCTTTGTATTTGTGACGGGTTTTTATTATGAGTTTTCATCTTAACTTTCGAATTTTCCTTTTTTGAAGCCTGCGTGAAAAACGACACAAACATGGAGAATTGCTATACGACAATTCACCAAAAACCGAAAACAGGACTTATGATACGATTTCAAGTAGTGTTTTTTAAGAATACCGGATGTAGGTGGAATTTTGAAGTTGGGATAGAGGTTGGCCATAACTTGTTCTAAGATCCCCCTCCCTTCCCCCCACCATGGATCTAATCTGATTCTAAAGGACAATAGAAAACTTCTCATGGCTACGAAACTCCTAAAGTTTCCATCATTTTGTCAAAGAATTCCAGTTTTCGTCGTACCTCGAAACCCTAAAAAAGTTTCACTTTCTAAACAGCACATCACATAACTTGCCCCCCATCATCCAACTTCCCCCCTAAGCAATCTTCCCTTTTATTCTAAAGTCGGATTCATACTACCGGACGCGTCCCAAAAACGAGGTAATTATGAAACGGATCTGGTCGAGATGGTAAAGGATAAGGCATCCATGATGAGCGGTCGTTATTAATCTTTGCTTGTTTCGGGGGTGTTTTTTTTTTTGTTTTCTTATTTTTGTTGCCATCAGGTTATTTTTTCCGTTAGCTAGGCTATTTAGGTAATGACGCTGCTAAAAGGCGTAGGAGACAATGTTTTTATAACCCATCAAATGGGAATTTTAATGACTGAACGCTGGAAATTATGACCGAAAATTGATGTTTTTACGTTTATTTGAAAATTTGGATGGTGGTGGCTTTTCATTTTTTTTTTTACTTTGGCCAAGCAACAGTTTTTTGGCATTTTACCCAGAAATTAAATCTTATATTTAAAAGTAGGGGCTGCGCAGCGAACCGTCTCGCAGTTGATCCGGCTTCGGCCTCCCCCCTTTCCGAAATCCAACTCCCTTTGGAATTTCAGGAGATAATAGGTTGATATTGATTTGGTAAATTTTTTCGTGAGGGCTGAACTCTCTAATGATGAAAACCGGATCCAAATTCCTTCAGCGGACAAAGCTATAATAGGAGAGGGGGTAAGAAGGAAAAGGAAATTTGAAAAACAGCATAGCCTATAACCATCTCAGTGATACTCTGACTCAAACTGTAAGGTTTCATTAAAATCGGTTCAGTAGTTTTTGAGAAATCCGGCCACAAAAAAAAACTACTTTTCTTTTATAAATAGGGTGACCACGAATGGTCACAAAATTTATAAAACGAGAAAAATTAAAATGATAAAAGCCCCGTTTTTGCTGTTTTCTTGTCAATTTATGGCCGTACTAAAAATTGACCACCCCAAAAGGTTTTTCCGAAAAAAATTGAATTTCTAATTTGCCACAGCACTAATTTTTGTAATTTGATAATATTGGAATAAAAAACGCTTACCTTCAAAATTCGACCCGGCCTCAAAAATCGACGTTTTTTTAAAAAAAGATTTATGAGTTTTCTAAAAACTTGATTTAACTCGAAACAATAAACGTTCAACAGCCAAATTTCCCCAAATTTTAACAACATTAAAGTACATAAATAACTCTCAAACATCAGAAAACGGGGGCTAAACAGCTTTTCAGAACGCACCGTGAGATGTATTTTAAATCACAAATATTGGAAAATGTGGGAAAATATGTGAAATCAAACTGGATCCAGAGAAAAGCTCCAGAGAATCGAAATGATTTTTTTTTTCGGTGTTCCCTGGAAAACATTAAAGTGCTCGCTGCGTTATGACTGGGAAAAATCTATTTTCGTTTCACGAGTATTTTTGATTGTGGCCAAAATGATAAACATTTTCGGTCTTTTGAGGGTGTTTTCTAGGTAGTAAAATGTTGAGTATGTCGGCAGATTGCTATAAGAAATTGATAAATATTTGTTCTGAATCTATTTTTAATTCGTTGTCCATAAAATGAAAAATTTTACAGCCAATTTTTGATTGATAAATTTAAGTACTGAACTCTGCGTTTTGGTGAAATGTCTAATGCGCAAAAGAGAAATCCGTCAGCAGGTGTTAAAGTGTTGGTGTTTTTTTTCAAGTGTAATTATTATGGATTTTAAATTTTAGCACAGCAGAATCAGGGCTGTGGAGTCGGTAGCGCAACCCGTAAAATCAAAAAATGTAGAAAATTTTATTTCCTTTGGTTATATGCATTTTTCCATAAAAGCGAGGTTTTAGAGAGGTTTTTGAAAAAACGGTATTTTTTCAAAATAATTGTATGGGAGGTACCCGTTATAATTACCGTTACTTTTCCAAAAGTTAATAGAAAACTATGATTTTTGTAAAACTTATTTACGAAAAATTTCAAGTCGCTAGGTCAACGCGTTCTCGAGTTATTTAAGATACGTACAACGGACAGACCGACATACCGACAGAGAGACAGAGAGGCAGAGAGACAGAGAGACAGAGAGACAGAGAGACAGAGAGACAGAGAGACAGATAGACCGATAGTCCGGTATTACACTTGGCTTATTTAAGCCGGCAACTTTTGGGCTTAATAAGCCAATGTGCTTACATTTGTCGCTTAAATAAGCCAATCCTGTTTGCATATGCTACACAAGTTTACATGGGTGTGTGTGGACTCAAACCATTGAAATTGCTGCTGCTCATATACTTCCCAAGATCTTTACCTGCTGACGGTCAGAACGAAAATGATTTCTGCCTACTACTTTTCCCAAACCGGTTCACACGCATGTATGCAGATTGTCGATGAGCCATGATTTCGAGTGGCAACTTTTCCCTCCTCAGTCATTTCTCCCGAAAATCGGCGTAAGTAAGCCCGAAAGTTGCCGTGTGTAATACCAACAGTGTTGGGGTTATCTAGATAATAATTATCTAGATAATCATCTAGATCAGTGGTTCCCAAAGTGGTCCCTACGGACCCCCAGGGGTCCCCGGGATCATTCAGGGGGTCCGTGGAAAATTAAAATTGATTTGGGGGTCCCTGAACAACGTCAGGGGGTCCGCGCAAGGTTTAATATGAAATAAAAAAATGGTGACACATTTTTATTAATATGGAAGTTAAAAAAAATAACAATGAATAAATTATTAGCGATTTTTACGTCCTAAGTAAAATATTTATAGTTAGACATATTGGGTTTTATTATTTAATATAATGCACCCTAAAAGTTATAGCTTACTATTTTATATTTTTGTTTAATTTGTTTACTTCTGCGAATACCCAAATCCGCGAATGTTTGGAATTACTGTATATTACTGTATTATTATATTCTGTTGTGAATTAATTGGTACAAAATGAGTACCTACACAATATGTGACATTTACATGAAATTTTATCCTCACATCTCAAAAAATTAATTCAAGAGAGCGTTACATTGCAGCATTCAATTTTTATTATAATTAACAGTGGTTTGTTCCAAATAAAATTTTTGATATTGTAACGTTCCACGGGTAAAAAGTTGCAAGGACATTCGAGATCTGGCGTGAATGCTTCGAGAATGTTTGAGATCTGCACACGAGAACGTTCGAGACCTCGGCCGAACATACAGGAACGTTGGCAAACGAGCCGCGAATATAAAAGGCCGCGTCTTCGGCGGAGATTCAATAAATACTTCTTCAACAAAATGTTTTATTTATATTTTATTTTTACATCACCATTTACCATTCAAGACATTAAAGTTAAATTTGTAATTTTTCTATTATGTATTTATGTAGTTTTTCACCCAGGGTCCGTGGGCAAGTTTTGACTATGAAAAGGGGTCCGTGGGCAAGTTTTGAGTATGAAAAGGGGTCCGTGGGCCAAAAAAGTTTGGGAACCACTGATCTAGATAAAAAAAAATGTTATCTTTATCTTATCTAGATAACACCCCAAAAAAGTTATCTTTATCTTATCTAGATAAAGGAAAATCCCATTTATCTAGAGATAATCGTTACCACCGAAAATCAAAAAATTAAATCTGAAAAAATGCTGAAACGAAATTGTTTTCTGCATACTTTTGAAAACCTAAAAACTTTTTTTAGGAACAGTTTTATACTTGGCAACAATTTTTGTTTACGGACAAGGAAGCGAAGTGTCACTCTTTCCCTCGCCTCTCTTCTCTTGTCCATAAAAAAAAGTTCTGCCAGTAACTGTTGCCAAGTGTAAACCGGGCTATGAACGAAATAAAAAATCATAACGTTATAAATTTCCTTACGTAGCAAAATTAAACTTATATTTCGTGACGTTATTTCGTTTTGTATCGATAAAAAACTTAATTTCGTTACGTTATAATGTTATTATTCCGTTACACATTGTATTGAAACTGAAAACAAAAAAACGCACTGTAATAATAGTTTATCACAAAGTAATTCAGTTCAGTTTCCATAAAAATAAATTGTATAACAAATAATAAAACTCAGCAAAAAGAAAATACAAATAAAAACGGAAAAAAAATGTGATTATTAAGTTAAAAAATCAATAAAAAATACAAAAGACAAAAAATCACACAAAAGTTTTGTTCATTAAAAAAACTGTCTCCACAAAAGCGTGATTTTGATATCAAAGATATAGAATTTTTTTATAGAATTTCGCTCTACTTCTGGAGTTACTAAAAAGAAAATCTTTTCGCTACCAAAAAACTTGCTTAGAAGATTTCCATTTTTGTATCTCCAGAAATAGAGTGAATCTGGCCAAAACAAAATCCGATTTAGAATCAAAATACGATTAAAAACACTACTCCAATATTTTTGATTATATTTTATGTCTGTGGGGTTATACTTGATGAACTTTTGTGGGAAATTTCACAAAAAATAATACTGAACAAAACAAGGAAATACTAATAAACAACGAAAAAACGTAATATTTTTTTCGTTTTTCGTTATGGTAACGGAATTGAATTTCTATAACGTTCATTATAACGTAATTTTGAATAAAAAGCCCGAAAATCATTTCGTTATTTCGTTACGTTACGATAACGTTTCTTATCCGTTTTCTTTTATTATTATTTAGTTTCTTATTATATTTAAATTGGAAATCAAGAAATGCAAAAAATTTTGTGCTATTTTTTTTAGTACGTAATTTTGAATTTTGTGCAATGTCAAAATAAATATTTATCTAAAAATTATCTAGATAATTTGGCTTTTTATCTTATCTTATCTATTATCTTTCATATTTTCATTATCTATTATCTTATCTAGATAAACATTACAAGCATTTATCTTTATCTTTATCTAGATAAAAAAATAATTATCTGGCCCCAACACTGAATACCAATGATGAAAGAACTAATAGATAAATCTCGAACCCAGTTTCTCGTGTACTCGCGGTAGGCAAAAGAGCAACACTATAGAAAACGAAGAGTTTCGGAAATCACATGAAATAGTAATCCCTTTTACTCCTTTACATCTAAATGAATTTCACGAATGAGACAAAAACACTGTCGTTTTCGACAGTAACTCAGCAAAAAGAAAATACAAATAAAAACGGAAAAAAAATGTGATTATTAAGTTAAAAAATCAATAAAAAATACAAAAGACAAAAAATCACACAAAAGTTTTGTTCATTAAAAAAACTGTCTCCACAAAAGCGTGATTTTGATATCAAAGATATAGAATTTTTTTATAGAATTTCGCTCTACTTCTGGAGTTACTAAAAAGAAAATCTTTTCGCTACCAAAAAACTTGCTTAGAAGATTTCCATTTTTGTATCTCCAGAAATAGAGTGAATCTGGCCAAAACAAAATCCGATTTAGAATCAAAATACGATTAAAAACACTACTCCAATATTTTTGATTATATTTTATGTCTGTGGGGTTATACTTGATGAACTTTTGTGGGAAATTTCACAAAAAATAATACTGAACAAAACAAGGAAATACTAATAAACAACGAAAAAACGTAATATTTTTTTCGTTTTTCGTTATGGTAACGGAATTGAATTTCTATAACGTTCATTATAACGTAATTTTGAATAAAAAGCCCGAAAATCATTTCGTTATTTCGTTACGTTACGATAACGTTTCTTATCCGTTTTCTTTTATTATTATTTAGTTTCTTATTATATTTAAATTGGAAATCAAGAAATGCAAAAAATTTTGTGCTATTTTTTTTAGTACGTAATTTTGAATTTTGTGCAATGTCAAAATAAATATTTATCTAAAAATTATCTAGATAATTTGGCTTTTTATCTTATCTTATCTATTATCTTTCATATTTTCATTATCTATTATCTTATCTAGATAAACATTACAAGCATTTATCTTTATCTTTATCTAGATAAAAAAATAATTATCTGGCCCCAACACTGAATACCAATGATGAAAGAACTAATAGATAAATCTCGAACCCAGTTTCTCGTGTACTCGCGGTAGGCAAAAGAGCAACACTATAGAAAACGAAGAGTTTCGGAAATCACATGAAATAGTAATCCCTTTTACTCCTTTACATCTAAATGAATTTCACGAATGAGACAAAAACACTGTCGTTTTCGAAGATTCGTGCAGGGTCGATCAAAATCAATTTCACTTGATACCAAAAACCAAAAATACCCACCAGAATCCATTGATAACCCTGCACAAGAGTTCTGTCAAATGACACACATACCATGAAATCACGCCAGCGTTATGTTTACATTTTCGTATAACATTGGAACGGGGCTGCATTGAGATTTTTTTAACGCTGGTTTTATTATAATATAATGCACTGAAATGCCCTGAAAAGAGTTTTTGATAAGTTTAGTTAGGGAATGTTCCACAGATTTCACTAAAACCCCGGAAAGAACATTTTTTTGGCTCCCATCGTCGTTGGAAAGGTAGCATTTTGTTTTTGCCTGTTAAATACTCGCCTCAAACGAATGTCAGGACTACAAAAAACACTTTTATAGCACTGCTCTAAACACATTTCATAGCACATAAAATTCCTTCGAGAATCAAATTTTGTAGCATTAAAAAACACGATATTTCAACAAACTTTACTTTTTGGCATTTTTCTCTTTTTAGAATTGCCAGCACTTCTAAAATGTGCGATTGACCCTCTTTTTGATTTTAACTAGAGAACCTTTATAATCGTCAACTCTTTAAAAATAAATTTGAATTATTTTAAATTTTTTTCATGTTTTTAAATAATATCGCGCATATTGTGTGGTTTAATAATCTTTTATAATGTTGTGTGAGTTGTATAAAAATTAAAATCGTCGAAAAATCAAAATTATTTATGCAATGCGATGGGAAATACCATATCATGTAGGTACTCTACTATATTGAAATTTAATAATGCTTAACCTCTGAATATTGAGATATGGCAACTCCCCCACATTGTATACACTAAACATTTCGTGTACCGACGAAGGCAATGAGACAGGCCTATATGTCACTGGGTGGACTCTTCATTGCTTCGAAATTTTATCAACCGTAATTTATCTATAGTTCTCTCATCATTGGTAATACCATAGTTTATACTAGGTCTCCCGCTGTCGGAAAATTGCATGTGTTGGTGGTGTATGAAAATATGGCTAGGTTTTACATGTGTTGTGTTTTGTTGGTAATTTACGCATAGGAAAGAAAGAAAAACCGCGTCCAGAGTATATCGGTTATCTTTACTCCAACCTAGGTACACGTAAAAAGCCCTACGTTTCCTAACTAGTATAAACTATGGTAATACCGCGCATAGATCGACAGAATGGAATATCGACAGACCGATAGAACGAGAGACCGACAGAATGACAGACCGATTGACCGACTGACCGACAGTCCGACAGACAGATGTATGGACATCGTCATAATTTTGACAGAAATGGATTTCGTACTGATCAGAAATTTTCTATCTGCCCCCACTCTCGAATCGGTCTGCGTCATGAATACAATACTTCCCTTCTATTTTTTTTCCATCGAAAAGGAAAGTGAAAAGGGAACCTAGCATACAGGTTTCAAAGAGCCAAAAATGAGCCTAGCGTATTTATTGTATGGACAGCCCACTAACAGAATAAAAAAAAGAAACCCCAAAAAGTCTCAAACATTTCATGCTCAAGCAGAACAAACGAAAAATCCATAAAATTAATTCAATTCCCAACAACAAAGTAAAATCGATCAAAGGACAATAAATTAACCATAATTATGTTCCCTAATTCAGAAGAAAATTCCAAGCAGAAATGAGAGATGTTCTCAAAGCTCGCTCGTTTGATTAAATAAATTTATTATTGAACGATTTTCATGGAATTTTCTTTCATTTGTTTTTTTTTGTTGTTTCATTTCGTTTCGTTTCGTTTGTTATGCAATGAAGAATGACTTTTTGTCTTCGTTATTTTTATGGATGAATATTTTTCGAAAAGGTTTTGAGATTTTTTTTGTTGCCAAAATATGTTCTGCTTCAAATCATAGAAGAGTTTGTTATGAAGAAAAGCAAACGTGCACAATTTTTTACATTGTCAGCACCCACTCTATTCACCCAACTTGGCACATTTTTCAGTCATCAAGAATAACTTTTCAAACGTTTCAATAAAATCAAGAAAGACTTTCTTAAATTTAATTTAAAAAAAACTTTTAATTAACTTAATTCCTGTTTAAAGAAAAGTATCACAAAAATACATATAAAGAATTGTAATGTAATGCATTTAAAAGCTGGAGGGATATTATTTGTAACTCATGTGATGTAACACAACTTTGAAGATTTATAATTTAAATTCTGGGTACAACTTTATTTGAAACGGAAGTCAAATGTTTTCATAAAACTTTACCCATTCGAAAGTTTACAGTCGATGAGCAAATTTGGCTTCATTTTAACTTTGTTTCTATTTCCAGACAGAAATACTGGGAAAAAAATGAAGTGAAGGGTGGAAACAGGATATGTATAGGTAGGTAACATTCAAAGTCACTTAACCATAAGTTTAATATTTGTTTTACAGTTATTTATTTTATATATTCTGTTTGAAAATTGAACCAGATGTCCTTCAACTAACTTATGCCAACGTCAATCGTGAATATTTGAAAGGCATTTGCGTGTAAGATTGCAGCCAAATACTAAATTGAATCTATTTTTGGCAGTTAAATAAACAACAAAGTTATTATACCAAATATATATGTACGAAAAAAAAAATCAACTTTCATTCATGTCGAATAAAAAGTTTACAGAAAAAACCGCTGGAGTCATTCGAGTGAATGGTTTTTCAGATATCGCTGCTTTCGCTGCGCTGCACAAAACCTGTCAATTTTTGCAGCCGCTGCAGTTTTTCTAACATTTTTTCTGACAATTTTTCTTCATGCAGCGCATTTCTGATCCAGGCATTACATATCTTTGGCCAAAAAAAAAGACAAAACATCTTAATTCGATTTTCAGGAGGACCCAAAGTGATCTGTCTGGAAATGCAAATACAGATCATTTTCGCTTCCCCTAAAAATCGGCTTAAGATGTTTTCCCTTTTTGCCACAAATATACTCTCGGGACATAAGCATCGGCAGGGGTGGGAGTGGAGCAGAGGGGGAGGGAGGGGCAAGGGAGAAGCATTAAAACGCTTGGAATTGTCGTAATACAGCCATTTCTCATCCCCAGTAATGATTCGATGCAGAAAACTCTTCCTTGCACTGAAAGAAACATTCTTTAAAGCTTTCTTGGTTACTGCTGAAAGCTTTTGGAGAACTTGAAAGTTTAATGAATCAAAAACTAGCCACTTTTTTCGTTGGACTTGCGATATCTTAGTGTTTCATCTATGAGAAAATTTTAAAGGGCCGTCGTTTCGCAAGGATTAAATGCGCATCGCTGAGAGACTTAAATGCTATCCCAAAGATCGAGTTCCAGAAGTTTTTCGGGGATTGGAAGATGCGCAGGCATAAGTTTATAATATCTAAGAGCCTGTTCATATTGGTTGAAATAGTCCGCCTAAATAGGACAGAAACTGGCAACATTAGGGCAAGGTGCGGAAGTGCGACTGTTGATAGGAAAATCATCCTCAAAACTAAAATCTCCGTTCTCAGAGTTCCGCCTGTCGTGCTCTGATTGGTTGGCTGCCACACTGAATGTGTTCCATTGTCATTATTGTTTCGGTCGTCTTCGATGCAGCACGTCGCAGAGCAAAAGGCAGCCACGTATTACTTGCAATACTTTAGAAATGTTCCGTTTCCCAAATGTTTCACGCCAGTCTGATTGCTCACAGCTACTGGTTCAAATAGTCTCAATCTGAACACGAGCAATATTTCATCCGTCCTATTTAGGCGGACTATTTCAACCAGTGTGAACAGGCTCTAATGGGGACAATTCTCAAGGGGATACCAATGATGTAGACGGATAAATAACATTCGTTTCAAAAATCGAAAATTTTCATTATTTTTTGAACACACCTCGTATGTGTCTACATCTCTGGATCATAAAATGCTTTTTGTTAAATAATAATACACTCAAAAATTTCCGCATTTCAAGGACTTTTTCCACTCTAAATCGCTAAAATTTCACTCCAAATGTATCCTAAAAATTCACTCACAAAAATCCTGTATAAATTATGGCCAAGATTTCATATCATTTACATCGCATTATTATTGAAATTCCAATTAGGGAATCCGCCTAAAAAAACGTCTCACATTCGGCATCGATGATTGAAACTGATCACTTATCCCCTGAACGTGTCTATTCCAATTTAAATATTTTTGTCTCAAATCTCTTTTCTTTTGCGAAAATAATCCGACTGAAAGCGAAATGTAGCAAAAGTGTGAAAAAGAATCAAAGAAATGGGAGGGCGAAAAATAAGATGAATGTTGGGAAATCCTTTTTTTTGTCATTCACTTTTTGCAAATTTCATTTTACTAATCGCAAACATAGTAAAACAGTGTTGTTTTGGTAAAAATTGTCAATCCGAGGGGGAAGAATACCTTTTTCGAATATAAATAACTTGGAATACTTGATATTTCCAAGAAAAATAAATCTGATGTTCTAAAATGTTGCACTAAATCTACACATCTCGCCAAAAATTCGAAAATCTGATGTCGAAACCCGTTTTCCAGATTTTACCGTTGAAATACGGAAAAGAACTATACAATATTTTCACTATTTCGGTGATTCTCCCAGGATAACGTGATTATCCGTTTCCTTCTGGAAAAAATCTTATCTGGGGATTTTTGGGGTCGCTAAATCCATTTCTGACGTTAAGAAGTCTGTAATATGAGGCGTTAAAATCTAGAGTGGACCAAGCCACATTATCGAGTTTTTGAAGCTTTTCCACTTTTGTACTATTATTGACTGTAAATTTTTGGAAAAAAAAAATTCTGTGAACTTTATTACTCAATGTTGAAATGTTCTTTTGTGCATCCAAACATTTTTATCTAAAAACTCACTCGCAATAGTGATTCAAACACAAAAAAATTCACGATTTCGACATGTGGGTTGGTCCACTCTAGCTTTTAACGCCTCATATATTCGAAGATTACGGTACATATAAGCGTAGTGAAAAACAGATCTTATTTTAGATACTTCCGGATCTCTAGACCTCAAAGAAAAACCAGAGATGTTAACCAAAAGTTTTTTGAATGTGGTTCGGTTTTGGTTCAAGAGTGAATTGGATTTCTGGTTTTGGTTCCTAAAATCTCAAAATTTGGGTCCTGGTTTCTTAAATCTCAAAAGTGGTCCTGGTTTTGGTAATGCTTTCTAAAATTCCAAAAATTTAGTTCTGGCTTTGGTTTTCAAATACCATTAATTTGGGTTCTGGTTCACTGAATTTTAAATGGTTTAAAGATTTTTCTTCTTACAACGGCAACATGTTCTTACAAATGACAGATTAACATAACGAAAATTTGCGAGACTTGACCAGTAAACAATTTTCCGGTTTTTGGTTTGGTTACAGCATTTGTTTTAAAAACTGGTTTGTTTTTGGTTCGGCCATCTTTTTCTAAATCTGGTTTGGTTTTGGTCCGGTTTGATCATCTTCTTGAAAAATGGTTTGTTTTTGATTCGGTACGGTCGTATTTTTTCAGAGTGGTTCGTTTTATGGTCTGGTTTTGGTTCACCCAAATTTCAATGGTTCAGTGACTTTTGGTTCGGTTCAAAAAACCGATTCGCATCTTTGAGAAATCCA
This sequence comes from Chrysopilus asiliformis, assembly GCA_964034945.1. NCBI lineage: Eukaryota > Metazoa > Arthropoda > Insecta > Diptera > Rhagionidae > Chrysopilus > Chrysopilus asiliformis. Next base: position 89,143,605 of record OZ035961.1, on the reverse strand, counting down.
CAACCGCGGTAACCCTAGTCTGTCCTCCTGATATTAGGAGCTGTCCACCCATACGATTACGCAAATTTTAGGCTTTCGAGACTCCTCGCCACGAAAAAAATTGAAGAAAAGTGTGTCAAGGGGAGAGGCGGGGGCCTGAAATGCATGAAAAAGTGTATTTTTTAGATTCAAATACCATAAAAAAATTTGTTTTCAATTTATAAAAAAATCATTTGATGATCAATTCAGTTATTTTATATCCCAAATTCGCTGTGACACAATTTGATACTGTTTGAAATCACATCTTGTTGTCACCTTCATTCTCACCCTACCCCAAAATCTTTATCCACATCCTACCTCCGACCCCTTACTCCTCAAACAACAATAACATCATAATTTCTACGAAAAAGAAAAACTTTTCTCCTGGTTTCCCGAATATGTTTTCCACAATTTTCACATCCTTTTGTGTCGTTTCGATTTTCAATTCATAGTTAACATTCGTCCTTTAACCTTTCTTCGATTTAACGTTTTGTTTTCATCCGTCCCCCTTCATCCGTTGTCCCACAATACTGTAGGGATCTGGCGGCGCATTGCCAGAAGGTGAATACGAACCGAAAAAAAAACTTCAAGGACGAACGCACCGCACTGTTGTGACCCCCATTTGAACGAGAAATCGAAGGTGCGTCCGTCGGTGGGTGAACTTGAATAAATATAAGGAGATATTCCCAACTGCAAACAGCAACACTGGTACGAGGACGAATTTGAAGAAAATTGCGAGAACTTGTGATGGGAGAGTGACAGGGAGTTTGAGGGTAAGGCAGGGGGCACAAACTAAAAGTTAGACGTTAAAGCTTTGAAGCAGGTATAACAGTTGTCAAGGATAAAAAAATGGATAATAAAAAATAATGAAGGAAACCCCGAAAAAAATATGGCAGGACGATGTAATTTTAGCAATTTTTCAAGAGAGTAAACTTCAACGTGATCAACTCTCTTTCTCTCTCGCTGGCTTTTTTTTCACCTGTCGTGCCATTTAGCAATTTGGCATCATTATATTGTCATGCGATGCGTATATTACACCTGATATATACCTGACACAGCCAGGTGGAAAAGTCAAGTAAAAATGTGCCGCTGAGACTGGCTTGTGGCTGATTTTCGACACCATCACCGCACCCATCCTATTCACTTGATTAGGCACCATTGGAAGTACGGGAAATTCGTCATCGTTGCACGCTAGACCGAATGAAAATTCAGAAAGGACGACATGGAATCGGAAAAAAATGGCAGACAGGTGATTATCACATGGAAGGGGGTTCAGGTGGTGAAGAAGAAGACACCTGGCTGCCGAGGACGTTGTCATTTTGCACACCTGTGCAGGAGGCGGCAGTAATAGTGATAGTAGGCAGCGAATATATCCACGACGGCGCATGGAAAAAGGAAAAATCCAATTGGAAAAATTCAGGATACTCCAAGGAAAGCTACAGAAAGAGCGAACGAGAGAAAACGATGGAAGGACATGACTTTCTAAGGACTTTTGTGTGTTTTTCGTTCCACATTCACCTACTTTTGCAAGCTTGCGTCTGTGCCTGTGTGGAACGAAGGGATTTTCACTCGTGATTCCCGATTGACTTTCGGGACTCGATTATACTACAAACGCGTATGTGAAACGGGATACGAAATTTCCCATTGGAATGGAGGCCTATTAGATGGGAATCGAATTCGATTGGAAGGAAGTCCTTTTTTTCTGTGGAGCACTGTGAAGCCCGTTTCGCTGTCAGTGGGGAATTCTTCAGGTGTTTTTGACCTCCGGCCATAATTAATGGGCCGAATCTATGCAATTCGAAAAAGAAAAACGGCGAAAACTCACCTGATTTTAGAGAAAAACTTAGGATTTTTCAATGATTTTCCTGTGATTTCAGCTTCAAATGCAGAACAACAAATCTAAAAAATGCACTTTTTCCAATTTCCACCAATTTAATCACTTTTCCAATGAATTTCTATTCTTTCAAAGCGATTTTTTCATAAGAATTCACCACTAATCACTTGGCACAAACCGTTTTCCCTCGGGATCGATGGGATTTTTCTCTCACTACTCCTAGATTTTCTACGTTTCTTCCTGAAGGACTGCTGTGTGATTTTTTCACGATTTTTCGATTTGTTTTCTGGCAAATTATCCCTGAAAATCACTCAAAACTGGACTTCAGAAACAGCACGGGAAGTCGCCGCTAGACTATTTTTACACTGAATTTTCCGCACTCACGCACTTTCCAAACAGGACTCGGAAAATCCTGGATATCACTTCCAACTGTCACGATTACACCGTAAGGGGAAGGACGTACGAATTTTCTCTATTTCTGGAGCTAGTGACCACTTTTAGACTTCGATTCCAGTTGCCGCTGTTTTTTCGGGTCAAATTTGGCTGGGAATTTTTTTCCTGCGATTGATGAATGGAGCACGTTTTTTCGCCTGCTCTCGCGTTTAATTTTTATTTTTTGGGTTTTTAATAATCGAGTATGGAGTTTTCATCGATTAAAAAATTCCCGTGACCGTCACTCCGCTGATTCTGTCGTGTTTATGTGAAACTATAATCGAAAAATCCAAAATTCACATCGGAATTAGATGATAGTGTGGGTAGTGATAGTAAAATGCACGTGCGAACAGGACAGCTATATTTTCGTTCGCGTGTGTGAGGAGCACAGATGTATACAACTAGATTCCGGCATCTACTATCTCAAATGGAACACTCAAATGTCAACAATTCCGTGGAAAGAAAGAGACAAATCTATCCAGAAAAATTCAACGTTAATTTCGAGATTGAAACGCTTATGCAGCTCCCCGACAGAATATTATTCAAGGCCTATACCGATGAATCTTATTCATATTTAGAGTGCCACATATAACAATATGCCATAATTAAATTCATAGCTGATTCGAAAAGCTGACACTATGACCTATGACCGCCTAATTCTGACAGAAACGGGCAAGGTTTTTTTGTTTGTTTGTTTATTAGTTAAAGAAACTTTTAGATTTATAATGATTTTACAAATTAATCAATTAAATATCTATTAATTATTTTCATTTTCTTATTTTGTACATATTTAGAATTTTTCTTTAATAAATTTTCCTATTTGTTTTTTAAAAGAACAAAAATTCGATTCAGCTTTAATATAATTAGTCAATTCATTAAAAATTTGAAGGCCATTATGCAGGATCATATTCTGGGTTGATGTTTTGTTGCACCTTTGTATTCTAAAATCTCCTCCACCCCTTAAATTGTATGGTTGCATATCACAGATATATTGAAGATTGTCGGTCAAATACGTGGGCAGTAAGTTATATTTTAACTTAAAAATAAATATTAGCACTTTGGATATTATTCTTTGGTTCACATTCATCCATTTTAATTCACTTAACATATAAATAATTGGTGTATATATATTGCATTTTAAAATTATACGCATAGCCTTATTTTGTAAGAGTTGTAGTCTCGACTTTGATTCTGCCGAACATCCGAAAATTACTGTCGCACAATAATCGAAATGTGGGAGTATTAAAGAATTGTACAATAAAACAGTCGTTGATTTTGATATACTGTTCCTTATTCTTCGCAAAAACCCGAGTTTTTTAGAAATTTTCTTACAAATGTTATCAACATGCTCATCGAATTTAAATTTATTGTCTATAACAATGCCAAGGTATTTAATCTCTTTTACCACTTCTACTTTTTCTCCGTTGATTCTCAAGTCTACTACTGTCCGTGTATTCATAACCATGCAATTAGCGAGGAACTTATATCATTGATGTAAATTAGAAATAATAACACCCCTAACACAGATCCTTGAGGTACCCCCAAGTTAACTTCTTAGTGGGGCTCAGTCCCACTTCCTCACCTTGCCCTAATGTTGCCAGTTTCTGTCAGAATTAGGCGGACTATTTCAACCAATGTGAACAGGCTCTATAAGATTTTCTAATTTTTGTCATAATTCTATTTCCTAAAAATCGTCAGTTTATTGGTCTTCCTCCAGCTATCTGGTGGCCCCTACTCCTACCTATTTCCTTTTTATTGTTCCCTACTTATGTTTTTTTATATATTGGGTATTATGGGCGTTTGGTCGTTGAGACCTCTACTGGCACGGCTAAACTCCATTTATAATCCTGCTTTTATCCTGTTTTTCGGAAAACAAAATCCTGTAAAAGGCCGAATTTTCGCAGGATTATCCTGTTTTTCAGCGAAAATAAGATACGACCTTTAATTATGAGTTATAGTTGTATCAAAGCTAACCAAAATTGCAAAAATATAAATATTTAAAAATTTCTAGTTTTTCCAACCCCTTGAAGACCTTTTGCAACCCTTTGAACGTAATTCTAGCTGCCAAAAAGTTCCACAAACTGTCATACTCAAATTAATCAAAACTAAACTGTATTCCCACTGCACAATGCCACTCTAAAAATTGAGTTTTTTTCTCGGATTTGGTGCAAGTGCACTTGTGAAAATAATCGAAGAATAAACGCGATTTTCTAGCAAATCTTGAGCATTTCCAGCCAAAATCCCATTCTAATGAGATGCCCGCGATGGGATCTAATAACAACACGCCGTGCGCGTGCTGCATGAGGGCGGTGAAGTGGGTTCCAGTAATCTTCATAGTTTCGATAATTGTCTGGTCATACTACGCTTATGTTGTCCAACTTTGTGTTTGTAAGCCCCAAAAGCGCCCCACACCCACGGAAGTCTAATTGCGATGCTTTTTGTTTCAGACACAATGGAGAGCACCGCGGAGGAGGTAATCCTGTTGATCTTCTATCATTTACTGTTCGCGATATTCCTTTGGTCCTACTGGCAAACTATCTACAGTCCAGTCGGGAAGGTGCCACCGAAGGTGAGACTATTTGTTGTTTTTTTTTCAGGTGTTGATAAGGGGAAAGGTGACTGTCATAATCCGTGGTAATTCGCTGATAAGCTGGGCGGCACCTTGACTTCACAATTCCTTGTCGAATCTCGCTGACTCACAGCGTTTTTATTACAACGAAGATTAATGAAATCTCATTGCTTTATGACCGAATTTCTTTACAGTGGCGAATAGCAGACAGCGATATCGAAAAACTGGGACATGCTGAGTCCCAAATCCAACAGAAGGTTATCCTTGAGATCCTGGCAAAAGATCTACCAGTCAGCAACAGGTTTGTAATCGTCCTCAAACAAAAACATGTTGCAAAGACAAAATAACATTCTCCACTTAATCCCCAGAACGATCAGCGGTGCAGTACGATTCTGCGATAAATGCCAGATAATAAAACCGGATCGTGCCCATCATTGCAGTGTTTGTGGGATTTGCGTTCTAAAAATGGATCATCACTGCCCATGGGTGAATAATTGCGTCAATTTCACCAATTACAAATATTTCGTACTATTCCTAGGGTATGCGCTCGTCTACTGTATTTATGTAGCGCTCACATCGTTGCAGTACTTTATTAAATTTTGGGAGGTAGCCATCAATGCTTTTTCTTAGAAAAACGTAACAACTTTTTAAGTAAAAATTCATTTCCATTTAATTGAAGGGCGAATTAACCGGCGGGATGGGACGATTTCATATTCTTTTCCTATTTTTTGTGGCTGTGATGTTTGCAATCAGTTTAGTCAGTTTATTTGGATACCATATTTACTTAGTTTTGCTTAACAGAACAACATTAGGTAAATTACAACAATTTTCGCTGTAAATTTAAACAAAATGTTAATTTCACTTTTTTTTTTTTGGCAGAGGCCTTTAGAGCACCAATATTTAGGGTAGGCGGATCAGACAAAAACGGATACAATTTGGGCTCGTGTCGAAACTTTAAGCAAGTTTTCGGCGATGACTGGCGGCTGTGGTTCCTGCCGATCTACACAAGGTAACAAAAAAAACTAGCAAATGTTCATGTTGGGTAATTCATTCCCATTTCAATTATGTAGAAAATTTAGAAAATTCAATGAAATTCTCAGTGATTCCCGTGTAGTTAGAATCCGTTTTTATTGAAGAAATTTGAACCACCCTTTCGTTTGTAAAACTGTTTTTAAAAAAGTATATTTTTTAATCCTCTTCATATCATTTCTGAATTACTTTGACTCAAATTGCATGCAAATTTTGTTTTTTACTAATTGCGTAAAGAACAATAGATCTGAGAATGAATAATAATGAAATATATTTGGCAAATTAAAAGATTTCATCATTTCAAGAATTATTAATCTAGCATCAAATACAATTTGTCTGTCATTTAGTCAATAAACTAACTATAATTTTAAGTGTTTAAATAGTTTTTAAGTTTATCTGTCGTTTATTTGGATATTTACGATGGAATATCGTCGTTTTTAGTTTCATTTTTTGGTGATGAATTTAAGAAATTCCCATTAAAATAAGCGAGATTTTTCCGTCTAGTGAAATCTAACTCAAAGCAGAGTTTTGCTTCAAATGTTTTTATTTCTTTGTTTTTTTTTTTTGCATAACCGTCAGAAACTGTCAAAATTGTAGCAAATGCTAGGTAAGGGGTTGACAGGGCGAGTTGTACGTTTAGTGGGCGAAAATTTTCTTTTGGGAATGACGTGCTCTATTTTGAAAACCGATCGAAATTCTGTCAGAATTGCAGAAGTTAGCAGAAGAGGGGTTCACAAAAGAGGGAGGGGTAGTTTTTAGTGGGTGGACCTGCCTTACGGTAAGAGTCGATTGAAATTACGTCAAAATTGCAGCAAATACAGCGAAGAGGTTGACAGGAGGAAAGAGTTCGATACAAATTTATTTGAAGCATGACTTGTGTAGCACTGAAAACAGAGAAGCCATTCCAGAAAATGCAGAACAGAGGTTTACAAGAACGGTGGGAGGAAGGGAGTGCTTTTAGACAAAAAAGCACTAGAGTGGGCGACAAGTTTATTTGGAGGATGACTGTTGCAGCAATGAAAACAAAATTAAAATTACATTAGAATTCCAAAAGTTAGCGGGCGAGGGTTTTACAGGAAGAGGGGTGGTTTTAGTGTGCGAAAATCACGTTAAAGAGTGATCAGTGGTGAAAATTTCATTAGCGATTCAAGGGATATCAGAAGAGGGGGTAAAAAATAATGGGAATTTTATACATTAAAAGTAACGACAAAACTTGGTCGTAGTCAGTTTAGTGGTTCTTCTATCAGTCACACAAAATGCACGCTGAGAGTTAATTCCACTAGACGTTAACAGTTTTCTTAGGAAACCATTTACAAACCCAACATTTTTTATTTCCAGTAATTAAGAATTTTCTTTGCAAATTGCGCTTTTTTTTATTTTATTTTTCTCAGTTTTTTTTTAGTTTATTTTTGAATTTAATTTATTGTGTTTCTAGTTCGGGTGATGGTATGATTTATCCAATGCAATCACAACATCAACTTTCAACGTCATACGAATCAATGGGCGATACCCCGACAAGGTTAGATGATAGCAACGCTAAATTTATTTGTAATAATTCAATTAATTCACCTGATGATGCTGTTATTGTTAATTTAAACCTATTACCAATTACCAATCAAAATAATGATGCTAGCGGCGATAACGGTGATAGTTTGTTAAATCCAATACAAAATACCGAAAATAGTTTAATGATAAAACGTAATAGTAGTAGCCATCATGAGGGTGGCGGCAGTACCGAAGCATGGTCGACACCGAAATTGAATGCTGTCGACAGTAATAGTAAAAATCCGGATGATAATCACGAACAAATAACATTCCGCTAGTATTATTAATGATGCAATTGTAGATTCTATTTTTTTTTTCTTGTCTTTTTTCATTCATTGCATAATGTTAGTAATGAAAACGAAATTAATTATTCTAACTAAACTAAATTTTTACAAATTGTTTATAGAAAAAATTTTTTTTTCTAATATTTAATAATTTTTTTTAAAGCTTATGAATTTTCGATCAAAATTAGTATTGCTTTTAATATTTGAATTTAGAGAGTTTTTTTTCGCGTTCAAACAGAATGTTTTTGATGTAAATTTTCGTAGACACAATTTTGGTGATCGTACGGATAGCTGAAACTAAAATAATATTTTATTATTAATTATATTTTATAACATTCTCTTTTTAACAAAGTTAAGGCATTTTTTTTATATTAATTTAGTGAAATTATTTGGCCCCAAAAATCAAAGTTGAGCCATTTTCGGTAGCCGATTAGATTGTTGTCCATTAGACTGTTGGACCGACCGCTTTTACACAAATTTTATCAAGAAATTCCAAAATCACATTACTGTCAAAAAGCAGGAAATTTTCGAGAAATACATAAAAAAAAACTAAATATTTTCAAAACTTCTTTCACATTTATGAGAGCATAGAAGGTGTTAAAGGTATTACCCCACATACGTTCAAATGATCTGAAAATTGTGAAAATGAAGAAAAAAGACATATATATCAGTGCGACAGAGAAAGTGCAATTGACATGAAAACTGCGCGAAAAGTCAGACAGAGAAAATGTATTGTACTTCCTTTGCTTACGATTGAATCGAAAAATTATACCAAAAATATTTTCACGCACTGCAGTGGCGCTAAATTTAAACAAAAAACTTTGTGGTTAATTCTCGCAAAAACAATTTTTTTTTATTGTTTACAGAAAACTAGACGAATTGAGAAAGACATTTAGTTTTTTATGCGTTTATTTGCTCCAAAATTACAATCAAAAAGTTAAGAGCACGAATTTTGACAGACAAATGTAAAGTTATCGCCTGATTGGTCTTAAACAGCTTCAATTTGAAATTAAATTTTATTCTGAAATTTATCGTGTTGCAGTTTTCTCGCACATATCAGTGACGAAACGCCAAAACATCTTAAGTCGACTTTGTGGCGAAGCCAAAGTGATCTGTATTTGCATTTCCAGATAGATCACTTTAGATTTTCCTGAAAATCGACTTAAGATGTTTAGGCTTTTCGTCTCAGATATATTTAGCTCTCTCTTACCAATGAAAAATTCTCAATTTCCAGACCATTTGAATTTATATTTAATACCTTAATGGACTGTAAGTTACGCAAATTCTTAAGAGATATTACAATTGTATTGTTTTAATTTTTAGAATTTTTTATTCGACTCAAAAATCTTGTATTTAGTTTCACGTCGATTCAATTTTGTCGACATAATTAAGACGATATTTTTGTTACCATTTTAACATTACATTCTGTTTGAACCTTTAATTTATGAATTGTAAATAAAAATGCCTAACGCTAACTCAATTTAAATTTATGTCGTTTTGAATTGAAAGGCTTCAATTTAATTTAGAGAATTACAAACATTTTTGTTTTTTTAATTGCTTTTAGCATGACGATGAAGTCACACTAAAAAAACTGCCAAATTAAAAAAAAACTTTTTTTGAAAACCCAATTTTTCTTACACCTTTTTCGAATCGAAAAAAATCACATATGTAAGGGTGTACGTTAAAAAAAAGTCAATCTTTGCACAAAATATATGTGTTAGAACTAGGAATGTCAAAAACTTCGGTTTAAACCGGGTCCAAAAAACCGGTTATTAAAAACACCGAAAAACCGTTTTGTTCAAATTAGGTAGGTTAGGTCTTAGACACAACAAATACACTATAATACAAACAAAAGACGTGAAGTGCCATATAATCCATTAAGAGACCATAATTGGCACAATATAATATTGTATTTGGTCTAGAGAGCCTAAAAAGAAGTGTTTCTAATAAACCAGTTGCACGAAAATTGGTTTAAAATTATTTTTCCGTACAAAAAAAATGATCGGTTTTTTTGGACGATTTTTGGCTTTAAAAAAACACCGGCTATAACCGAGCAAAAAAACCGAAAAAACCGGTTAACCGAAGCACAAACACCGGGTAACAGGTTTAACCGGTTTTTTTTTTTGACATCCCTAGTTAGAACTCATTTCCGGCGTTTATCCGTACCTTATCCTATGGTTTTTTGGGTATATTGTAAAAAAAGCATTTTTTTACTTTCGAAAGTGAAAAATTTACAATTTTTCCGCTGACAGCGCTGAAAGAATCAAATTCTTCAAAATTCAGTATATTAACCGTTTTTGTGACATTTCGGATGAAAAAAAAAACATGTTACTTCAAAATATAAAACAACGCAACTAATGGTTTTTATTTTAAATATTTTTAATTTTTAACAAAAATGCTTTGTTAATAAAAACTAAAGAATTTTGTGATATGCTTTATAGAAAAATTAATTAGAGTGACCAGATGTTTTATCTCGCCACCAGCTAGAGGTCTGATTGGTCTATCAATGGAATAAGAAATCGTAAGTGTAGAGGCCAGATTCCCCTTCAGACATAAATTGTGTCCTTCGACCGCGATGAAAATTGTCTTAATTAATTAATTTTCCCCTATTTCTTATTTTTTTTTTCTTTTTGAACAATCGATCGGTAAACCTTCTTTAATGGCTTGACAAATCTGGTCACCCTACATTAACGCATAGATTTAACTCAAAACGTTTGATTTGAATGATTTATTTGAGTGTTTATCAAGTTTTTATCCTTCTTATTAGTGATTTTTGGGGCCGGAGACAAAGTTCACATTTTTGTTCAAACACACTGTGATGAATATCGCTTCAATTTTGCAAAAAAAACTCTATTTTGTTATAGAAATTTGTAAAAGAAAATGCCTAAATATACGTTTTTTATTTTAAAAAAATTAAATTATTTTTAAAATAGTTTTTAAATAAAAAAAAAACAGAAATTTTCGTCCCGTGAACAAAATTATAATATTACGTAATTTTAATGCATATCATTATCATTCATATTTAAGTCGACGTAGGGTAATTTCTTTCAAAATTCGATAGAAAAATTTTTATCTGAAAAATTGGAGGGTATCGAAGCAACATTTATGTCAACCATGACGTTGGCGATTGACGCTGTTGACATAACAATTAACATAATGGCTACTTGGGTTATTTAATGCATTTTTAAAATATCAGCGACATTGAAAGTTGTTATGAAATTCAAAATTCTTATTACATAAAATTCACATTTTATGTTTTTAAGGGGCTGTCCATGAAAAAGTCATACTAAAGGCCCAACTACGATAGATATAGGAGCGCATATGTAAATGTCAAATTCCCAACGAATGTTGGCACACATAGCTTTCAACATAACAGCTAATTTTCATTTTACCACAAGTGGAAATTATTATGGCAACAATATTGTTAAATTCACAGTAAAATTTTAGGTTATGTTTACTATTTTCATATGTCAGTTCCATTTGTATCGAATCAATCATGCTTAACGAAAGTTTTACGAAGGTTTGAAATTGGCACATGTCTATTGTGGGTAATAACAGTAGGCGATGCGAGACGCTACGTGTTATCGCAAACGTGAAATGGTTTATTTTCAGGATTACTGCGGCACCGTACGTGAAGTATCTTTTGCTCTGGCCGTGTAACCACACATGCCATTTAAATGTGTGCGTGTGTAGGGCTCGGAATTTTTTAATCAAACCGGTTTGTCTTTTATGAGTGCGTGCTTTTGCTCTGTTGCGCTGCCATTTTTCGAGGAGTATTTTCCCGCTAATTCCCGAGAGCGTCTTTTCCTCAAAACCGGTTTTTTGCACCCATTTAACGTACCGTCTCGCATGGCCTATTGGCTTTCTTATTCTGGAAATGACATTATGCAGCTACATATGCGCTCCTATGTCTATCGTAGTTGGGCCTTAACATTAGGCCTCTGGAACCCCCCTCCTCGTAACGCTTTTTCACAATACCGCATGCCCCCTTCCCGCTAAGAGTGAATTTTATAATGGGTAGCCTCTTAATTCTTAATTGACAAAAAAAAAATTAAACCTGCATAGCTCGATATTTTGCTCCGTATTCGGACTCTTATGGCGCTCTAGTCAAAAACGATATTTTATGTCCCAAATTTCCAACAACCTGATGAGGAAGCTTGCCCCTTCGAAAATCAGGCCCCTCTCTCTATTTTATATAAAACTTCTAACAGCTATGGCATACCGAATGCATTGCATTATATGAATTTTATAGACAGTTTGTATTTCCATAGCCAAACAAATAAAACTTGTGAAAATAAGAACCTTTTGTAGAAGAAAAAACGTCTCAACTTGTTTGGCTGGCTTTAAAAATCGCGCAACGCGGCAACGCAACGTACTTGGTATGCCACAGCTCTAAAAAATTTGACAAGCAATGTTGGGGAAAATCTTCGCACACGAGTTAACTCGAGCGTTACTTTTACGTACACTGCCATCAAAAAGTTTGACATCACTTCGAAAAATTCGGTTTTTACTTTCCTCTTCTATAGAGGGAAAGTATTGTACTGATGACGGAGATCGCCTCGAGAATGGGGGGAGATAAAAATTTTTTGATCAGTACAAAATCCATTTCAGGCAAAATTATAAGAATTTCCGTGCATTTTTCTGTCGGTTTGTCCGATGTACGTATCTTAAATAATTCTCGAGAACGCATTGACCTAGTTGTTTGATTTTTTTTTTTGCAAATAAGTTCTACAAAAATCGTAGTTTTCTATCAACTTTAGGAAAAGTAACGGTAGCTATAACGGGTACCTCCCATACATTTTTTTTAAATACCGTTTAAAAAAATGAATATTTTTTGCTTTACCGCTTTTTTTTGTATCTTTAACGGTTCTCAAGATATTTGAAAAATATTTTTTTTTACATATTTTTTCCGAAACTACAGAGGACAGTTTTGTGCTGATCACAACTGATATTTTTTTTAGCTTTTTTTTAAACCGATTTCTGAAACTTGCATCAAAATAGAATTCTTTAAAAAGAAACTGGAGTGGTATTCCGTAACTTGATTCAAGCGTTTGTTTCGAGTTAGAAGAAAAAGTGGTATTTGCTGTCTCTGTTTCTCTCTGTCATTTAGTTCGGTCAAAACAGAGACAGCGAATACTTCTTGTTCTTCTAACTCGAAACAAACGCTTGAAACAAGTTACGGAATATCACTCCTGAATTTTTCGAGGTTTCCACTGAATTTTCGAAAACTTTAATGCCCTAAACACATGTGCAGAATTCTGCATGCAGCGGAATTTAAATACACTCGTTTATATGAAGTGGAACACATGTAAATTCTGCATGCAGCGCAGAGCTGCATGGTATCTCAAATTCAACTTTCTCTGCGCAGAATTAGTGATGTAAACCGAGGATTCTTTTTTGGTGTTTGGCAAAATCGACTGTTAGCAAAGAGACTATGGACTAAATTCGTACACAGTGGAAAAGGAAAGAAAAGGAAAGTCCAGTAGAAAATATTCAATACTTTGTATTGACGTTATCTACGTCTTTCAGGAACATGAGGTGATCCATTCATTTCCAATATAAAAATTGGCCAATTCTTCTTCCATTGTTGATAGCAGCCGATGCGATTAAATGTCAAAAAAATCTGCTCATGTGTCTCAGCTGCAGATATGCATGCAGTTCTGCATGCAGAAAATCTGCACATGTGTTTAGGGCATAAGGAGTTCAGAAATGTGCCGTTGGGAGCCACCAACCCTTGTTTCGCCAATGAAAAAACTGCAAACTAGAAACAGCAAAACTTCGAAATATTTCCAAAAGAAAAAACGATAATAAAAGAAAAGAAAAAGCGTTCCAAAACTTGTCCTTCACAGACGTAAAGTTATATAAATAATTAAAGACCAAATTCAGGTCTCAAAAATTCCAGTTTTTTTATGCTGTAAGCGAAATATGCCAACAATTGTACAATCCATTTTTGACTTAAACCCGCTCAAACGCACTTTGCTCAGGTATTCTTTGCCATTATTTTTTACACTGAAAAGAAAAATTTCGACTTTAAAATCTAGAATTTATTGAACAAAAAAATTTTTAAAAATTACCTGCAAATGATAATCAAGCGAGATTCAATTAGATAAACATATAAGAAACGTCCAACTGCAATTACAAATCATCTTGGCTTAATGTGTTTAAAAAAAAATCCATAAATCATAAAACAAAACATTAAATTTTCCATCTTCGTTACAAAAGAAAATTAAAACTTTTACAATTTTTAATGCCAGAACAAACAGCTTAAGAATTATTATCTACAAATAACAATCGATAAAATTTATAAACAACCTAGAATTTAAGTTTTTTTTGTACATTAAACGCATAGATCTAGTTATAAATTAAGGCTAGAAATTTGTTCTCTTTTTTACTTTCTAAAAATTCTCATATAAAACGATTTTATTTTAAATTCTGTTATTTTTCATAATTGTGTATTTTGTAACAAAAAATCGAACTTAGCGCTATAAAGCATGTAAGCTAAAAAAATCTAGTTGAGAAAATTTTTGTAATTTGACTTCTTATTGATTTTTTTATACTTATATATAAATATTGTAATTGTTCTTTTTTCTTAAAAAAAAAGATTGTGTTTATTATTGAGATAAATTGTATATTAACCGTTATATATTTTTTTTGTTTCCTTTTAAAACGGGTAAACAAAAAAAAAGTTTTAAATATCATGAGTAAATTAAAGAGAAAATATTGATTTAAAAAAAATGAAAGTTCTGTTTTTAATTTGCCAAATTATTTCTGCTAAATTTTGCTTTTATCCAGTTTTGGTTTCCTTTTCAGATTCCACTTCTAAAAGTTTTGTTAGATTGTAAGTAAATTGGGAAAAATTTCGATAATTTTTCAAATTTAAACGGAAAATTTAACGGAATTTAGAAAAATTCTTCTGTCGCCACAAGCAATAACAACTTAAGTTTATTTTAAGAATTTTAGGCCAAGTATAACAAAAGGTCGTGAAACTGTCATCGCGACCATAAAGTTACGAAACCTGTTTACGATCTTTTGTGCTACTTGGGAGGAGATTGCTAATATGAACTGTATTTGAGCCTGCAAAATGAATATTTTTGCTTCACCTGAAAATCGACTTACGCGGTTACTGCTTGTGGCCATATAAATATTCCAAAATTTAGGCAAAACATTTTAAGGTGATTTTTAGGCGAACCCAAAGTGATCTATGTATTTGTAAATGCAAACACAAATTACTTTGGCTTCACCTGAAAATCGACTTAAAATGTTTTTGGTTTTTGACACAGAAATAATTTGGGAGAAATCGCAATAAAATTTGGGTATTTTAAAAAAAATTTGAGTGATTTCGAAGAAATAACCCCGGCCTCCCCTCCGTATTTGAGTGCAACTGACGAAATTACCCCAAGATTTTGAATTTGGGTAAACTGACCCAAGATTTTGGATTTGGGTTACGTTTATTAAATGATTTCAAACTTGTGGAAATATTAACTTAAAAAAAAGGAAAGAAAACTCATTCGAAGGAACGTTTTGGCTGAACATTTTAAGAATCTTAGGAAACTGCAAATTTGAAAACTTTTTTTTAGGTGACCGCCGTTCAGCATTTAAATAATTTAAGTTGGAGATAAGTTGTTAAGTGCGCTGTCCATAAATTATGTTACGTGAATTTTCGGCTTTTCGATTTTTTGTGTGGAATTTAATACCGCAGTCACACTACCGTAGACCTTAATAATAATGTAATTATAATAGGGGTATTCATGGAATTTCGAAAATCCCTCGTAAACTACGACCCCCCCCCCCCAACCAAAGCCGCCTGAAATCACTATTCCGATTCTGATAGACGTGTCGTTTTCAACAAAGGTGGTTTTACTTGTTTTGTTGGTAGAAAAGCACAAACAACGATGTAAAACTACTCTTGTCGAAAACGACATGACTTTCAGAAACGGGGTGTACGTTTTTTTTCTCACTCGATTGATCAATCAAAGTTGAATAATAAAAATTGAAAAGGGTTTACTGTTCATATTCCATAATAACGCTTCACCCACCCTGTAGTTTCAGTGTTTATCCAAGTTTTTTGTTAACAGATAGAAGAACACCCAGAACGCTGGAAGGCGGTTTAAGCTACGCAATTTGTAATCAAAACCCAATTCCAAACGCGAAAAAAACCAAAAAAATCGGTTTTTTTATTTTTGTTTTTAAAAATATTGCTTGACAATAAAAACAACCGCTTGCTCAATACCGGCTATAACGCCTATCTTGAAATTTAGAAATTTAATCATTATAGCCGACGTCGCTATAACAGATTTCTTACTGTAGTTCATTTTAGTTTGATTTCTCGCTATTAGTTTGCAAATTTTATTCGGCATGATTTAAATTTAAAATTTTGCTCTTCTAGTAGAATTCGGCTTGTAGAATTCCAAAGTTATTTTATTTCGTTAAATCGCTTCTTCAGTAGTTTTCTGGACTTCCGCTTTCTTCATTTTGCGAATTTGGACAAAAAAAAAACATTTATCCCAATTTGTTTAAACCCAAGTAACAAAAAATATCATAAAGTAGTCGTCGCGGCTTTAATTCACACTAACTTCGTGTCTTTACAGTCGCAACGCCCACTTTACGACAAATTTTGTTGCTTGTTCCCAACATTAATATGTTATGGTTTTGCCTTCTTTCATTTCGTTTTTTTTTTCCAAAATGTGTATTAAAATTTAGTTATGGTGATGGGGTGAGCTACCCGGTCCGCCACATGGACGAAGATACGGAATCATTGCTGGGAAGTGAAACCCGAAACGATGGTGAGAATGACTTATTTACTGAAAGTGGTTTCATCGAGCCCGACATTAATTACTGAAATTAACAAAAAAAAAAAAATACTGCAAAATTAATTTAAAAAAAAATAATAATGATGTTTATCTTTTTATAGATTTTATGATTGATTGTAATGTTAAGTTTTTAGATTACTAAAAGAAATTCAAAAAAATATATATAAAATTTCTTTGTAAAAGTCGAAGGTGAGATAATAAGGGGTGTGGAAATTTTATTATGATAGCTTTTAAGTGGAGACGCATAAAAATTGCAAAGAAAAAAAATAAAAATAAAGAATGAAAAATACGAGACTTTCAAAATAAGGAATTAAGGATTTGTAATTTTAATAATAATAGCATAATCGTGAAATTGTAGAGAAATGCAGACACCAAATTAATTTTAAGTGAATAACAGAGGATGTAGATTTTGTATTTTAGGTAATTATTGTTTTACCTTAATTGTATTCCAATTAATTCATTCCTTACAGTTTTCAATTAATTCCATTTTACATTTTTCTAGGCTTCAAAAATTTTACTTGTGGTACTTAAAATAAAAATATTTCAGATTACAAATTAAAATACCGTAGAACGGAACGAGACCGATTAAAAAATTATTTAATTGTAATATCAGGTTTTAAAATAATATTGAAACATAACAAAAGCAATAATTGCCAATCTGGCAGTCATTGGAGACCCGTATGGTGATATTCGTATCAAAATTCGAACAGTTGTACCATAATTCCACTTTGAAGTCAAACTTTCCAATAAGATTTTTTAAAATTTATTCCAATCGGATTTTGATGTATGGGAGTTTTATGTAGAATCATATGCTAAATAACTTTTGTTGTTGCACTTTTTTGATAAGATGCACCGTTTTTGAGATATTCGCAAAAAACGTTTTCGTTCGTATGGGGGTACCCTTCCTAATGGTCCATTTTTGCCCATGAACGAACTTAGCCTTGCATTTTACGAAAAACAGATCTGCGCAAAATTTCAAGTCTCTAGCTCAATCCGTGCGCTCGCAATCCGCGCCACAGACAGACGGACGGACGGACATGCAAAAATCAATTTTTTTAGTCCTTCTAAACTCACTGGTGTAATTCATTTTTGTGTGTGATAAGGTTAATATACCCTTTTGGTTTCACCATTCTATAAAAATAGAAAAATCTTTTTTTAAATATATGTAAAATTTGAAATTGATCAGAGGGTCCATTATAGAAGACGTTCGTAATCGTAAAGGCCTGTGTCCACATGGAAGTTTATTTGCAGAAGTCGCTTCTAGCAGAGACTTCTAGAAGTTTTTCCCGTGGAAACACTAACTGCAAGTCAACTTCCAGAAGTTGTGACACCAGAAATCCCTTCTAGAAGCGACTTCTGCAAATAAACTTCCATGTGGACACAGGCCTTAACGATCGGAACTAGCAAAAGGTAAATCCCGATCGTTACGATTACGACCGTATTTCATAATATACTCCCCGATTAACGGTTAATATTTTACGGACAAAAGAAAATTGATTGGTCTCGGCTCAGCAGATCGGTTTCAGCCCGTTTTACGGTAGTTAACAAATTTCTTGCGATAGCATTACACTTAAATTGTTTTTTAAGGCTCCTCATTTTGAGTTACTACGGTTGGTAAGACATTTTGAATTTTAAAACCAAAAAGGTAAAACATAAGAAAAGCTACAAAAAAGTTTTGTGGAAAAAAATCAACTTTTGCAACAAAAAAAAAAAATACAAATACCGAAAGTTAAGATAATAAACATATTTTTCTTACAAGCGCCCCTCGATTTACGACGTTTTTGGTCTCGCCAAATTGTGTCGGATTTTTATTGTCGTGCAGTATCGGACAAAAGAAATTGAATTTTTTGATTTAAGGCTAACTTTTTAGGGGGGTTATGAATTGACAAACGGTATTCAGAAAAGTTGTTGCACGTGTTGAGGGTTCTCTGAATATATCAAAGTACCGTTATAATATCGGGTCTTTAATTGTTTTTTTTTTAACAAAAACGAAATTAGGAACGACAACAGTAATTGAATTTGATATATTTATTCGTTTAAAGGTAACAAATGATATGTTTTTTACATTAAATATACTACTTTTTTCAATATCGTGTAGAAACAACTAAAAAGTGTGCAACAACTTTTCTGAATATCGTTTGTCAATTCATAACCCCCCTAAAAAGTTAGCCTTAAACCAAAAAATTCAATTTCTTTTGTCCGATACTGTATATCAAAACGTCTTATATCGAATCGTCGTAAATCGAGGGTGGCATGTATCTTTAAATAACCAATAAAATATTTTCAAAAAAAAAATATTTAAAAAAAAATCTAAGGTTACAGATTACAGGAATATTCTTAAACCGGTTTCATTGTAAATTTATAAATCAAATTTAAAAAACTCTTAATGCAATCTGAAAATAACATTCAATTTTTTTAAGTATTTTCGGTAACATCAATGGAAAAGATCTTTGAAAACGAGTTTCTCAGTTGAAAGTTAATTAAAGTAAGGAAAAAATTTACAAACATTTCGGAATTAATGAAAAATTCCCGCTGGACTGAGTAGATAAAATCTAGCAAACGTTTTTACTAGCATTTTAACATATTTTAGTACGAAATTCCATACAAATTTTGCGCTAATGCTGCTAAAATGTTATTGCGCTAAATTGTTAGTAAAAGAATTTACTAGATTTTATTCACTCGGCCCGGCATTTCAATTTGTTGTGAAAATTTTGTTACAAAATTTTTGAAATGATTGCTCAAAATTGTTATTTTTTTTTGTTTTACATAATTTTTTTAGAGGCTGTTCGTAAAATAGTTCACACTTTTAGGGCCTGCGGTTTTAAATTTTATGAAAAAAGCTTTCAATTTGTTTTTTTGTTTTCAATTTCCTTCAATATTTTGAAGAAAGAAAGAATTTTTTATTCCCGCATTTTAAAAATCGTTAGCCTTTGATTATAAAAATATAATCTAGAGTTCCGTTACCATACCCCGACTTGATTCCGGCAAATTCTGAAGAGTTAACGATGATTTCTTGATGGAAGCGTTAATTTTCAAATTCATTTCAATCGGGTATTTTAAAATAATTATCAAAATGGAGATTGCTTGCCGTCCATTGTAACAGTGACGCATTTAAGATCTCTTATCTGATTAAATTGCTAGCATAAATTTAAACGGAATTAAAACCAAAAAAAAACTAAAAAAAACTCAAATTCTACTTATTTTTGTTCTCTCGCAGCATTTATTTAACTCTCAATAAATTAGTTTCATATTTTTTTAACATATTTTGAATTATTTTAATATTTTATTTAAGTGAATATTTGTGAAATAATGTAAGAAAACAAAATAGTTAAAAATATTTAGATTAGATAAATTAGAGTAATTTTTATCGAAAAAGCAAACTATTAAGCATTTCAACGCCGTGCATAGCATAAAGCAATTTTATATATTTTTCTAAATCTTAACATCCCGTGCGTGATCCCCCGCTTTTCACGTCTATTTCTTAAACAAATAAAAATAAATATCTTAGGAATTAAATAAGAGTGCAAATGAATTTCTATTTAGCTTTTCTTTAATCGATTTTGAAGCTTTATTTTATAAAGACCTATTATAGCATTAGACGTAATTGAGTGTTGGTTTTGCCTTCCAAGTGTGAAATAGAATAGAAATATAAAAAAATATACCAAACTATTAGAAATACCGCCGAAATGTTAGACTATAAATTTATTTAATAGAAATTTTCGAAAATAGGGAAAAACCGTTAATAACGACATAACCGAAGCTTACGGGAAAATCATTTTACACCTGGAAGTTGGTTATAATCGGTTTCTATTGAATTTTGATCCGAAATTTAGAATTTCGAATTGATTTTTTCAAAGTGGTTTAACCCTTTCAGACCTGAATTATTTCTGGCGGTGAAATATTTTTTTTTGATTTGAGATTCTTATGTTAGAGATCAAAAACAGCTTAAATTTCAATTTTTTTTTAACATTACTTGTCTGTTTCCGACAAAATATGAAATATTTCTGACAAAAAAGTCAGATAATTGGTTTTTACGGAGTTGCGTAATTAACAAAAGGCTCATTCAAGGATTTAAACAGTAATTTCAACGTCGGATAGCTGTAAAAACTAGTTTGAGGAATTGTCCCACTGGTGGCACATCAGGTCTGAAAGGTTAAAGACTCAAATGTTTAAAGTTTTGAAACTATAAAACCAAAGATTATGTAAAAAAAGATAAGAAACCTAGAATAAATTTTGGGGTTGCAAAAAAATCCACCAGCGGAAATTAAATCTTTAGTATGCCTTTCAAAAAGATTATTTGCCGTTATATTTGGACACTTAATTCTCAAAAAATCTATAAAAATATTTAAATTGCTTGCACTACTGGATTGATACTCCAAATTTTACAGTATTTTTCATAAATTTTAAAAGTTTTATGGAAAGGTCTGTTGTTGCTTATCTTTAGTTACCTAATCTTTGCTAAAACTTTGAAAAATCAAACGTTGTGAACACGCTTTGGCATACAAAGTTTGTTGCATGACTGCGTCGCTTCATTTTTAAAGACAGCCAAAGAAATTTAGACGTTTTTCCTTGTACAAAAGATTCTTATTTGAACAATCTTTATCTCATTTTTGTTGGCTGCACAAATAAAAACCTTTTGTACAAGGGAAAATATGTAAGTTTGTTTACCTCTAAAAATCGCGCTATCACGCTATGGTGTGCCACAGCGTAAAGCTGAAAAAATTGAAAAATTCTTTTGAAAAATGAAGTTGAAATTTTTATTTACCTACCAAAAAAGCAAAAAAAAAAATACATAAAATGCGATGTGAAATTTTGTTTTAAAAAATAATTTAAGTCTATAGAATACAGAATTTTGTCCTTTAATAGTAAGCTTTATAGATGAAAAAAAAACTATTTGAAGGCAGTTGATTAAAGTGTACCTGAAAACAAGTTTACATTCATTCTTAAGAAGACTCTTTCTTGAACGATGATATGAGAAAAATGTGATTTCGAAATGATTGTAGACTTGCTTTCAATAAAATTAAAATCATGTTTCAAAACTGAATAAAAATACCGATCTTATGTTTAGATTTATGTCATTTTTTAAGGAATAAAAATAAAACAAAAGTAATTTGGAGTTCTTTCATTTTTTATCACTATTTTTTTTAATTTATTTATAGAAATGTGAAAAACAGAAGGTAAGAAATTATCACCTCGATTATGATAGTCGTATGGTCTTCGACAAAAGTCGCTTTACGTGTTGTTAGTGCTTTTATATCAACAAAAACACGGAAAACGACACGACTATCAGAATCGGGGTGTTATTTAGAAATATTTAGACCTACAGCCCTATTCTGGCAACTCTCACTTTTTAAAATAAATACTCTAACCCAGTGGTTCCCAAAGTGGTCCCTACGGGCCCCCAGGGGTCCCTGGGATCATCCAGGGGGTCCGTGGAAAATTAAAATTGATTTGGGGGTCCCTGAACAACGTCAGGGGGTCCGCGCAAGGTTTAATATAAAATAAAAAAAATTGTGACACATTTTTATTAATATGGAAGTTAAAATAAATAACAGAAGCTGTTGATTGCTTTTCCGTCTTCCTATTTGGTAGAACGTAGATTCAGTGCCGTTATGAGCCTCATCACAAAAAAAAGAAACCGACTAGAAATTAGTACTCATGGGGATTTGCGGTTGCTACTCACAAACATTGAGCCGAACATAAATACACTCATAACATCCCATCAGGTTCATCCAAGTCATTAAATTTTTTTTTGTATTTTAAAACAAAAGTTATAATTTCAATAAATACTTCTTCAACAAAATGTTTAATTTATATTTTATTTTTACGTTACCATTTACCATTCAAGACATCAAAGTTAAATTTGTAATTTTTCTATTAAACATTTATGTAGTTTTTCACCCAGGGTCCGTGGGCAAGTTTTGACTATGAACATAACAAAAGCTATAATTGCCAATCTGGCAATCATTGGAGACCCGTATGGTGATATTCGTATTAAAATTCGAACAATTGTATGAAAATTCCTCTTTGAAGTAAAACTTTTCAATAAGATTTTTTAAAATTTATTCCAATCGGATTTTGAGTTATGGGAGTTTTATGTAGAATCATATCCTAAAAAACTTTTGTTCTTGGACTTTTGTGATAAGATGCACCGTTTTTTAGATATTCACAAAAAACATTTTCGTTCGTATGGGGGGCATCCCCCTAATGGTCAATTTTTGCACATTAACGAACTTAGCCTCGCGGTTTACAGAAAACAGATCTGCGTAAAATTTCAAGTCTCTAGCTCAATCCGTGCGCCCGCAATCCGCGCCAAAAACGGACGAACGGACGGACGGACATGCAAAAATTAAATATTTTTGTCATTCTAAACACACTGGTGTAATTCATTTTTGTGTGCGATGACGGGATTTTGGCGTTACAAACGGTAAGGCAAAGTTAGTATACCCTTTGGTTTCACCATACGGGTATAAAAAGGGGTCCGTGGGCAAGTTTTGACTATGAAAAGGTGTCCGTGGGCCAAAAGAGTTTGGGAACCACTGCTCTAACCAAACCAAAAACCGGAAATTGTTTTAGTTGTTCGATTGGGTTCGAATTTGAATTTTTAGGATCGAAAAATTCTTACTAATTTCTATTTCCGACCAGATTCAGTCTAGCATTTTTTTCGTTAATCTACTACCAGGAAAAAAAACTTCCTTCACGCCCTCTTTCACGCACTAAAAACTTCCTTCACGCACTAGGATGAACATATGTTCCGGAATTGTCAGAATTGTCAGGACAGTACTGAATTTGGGCATGTTGTTCCGGGGTCCCGAAAACTAAATTTTTATCTCGGAATTAGGCAATCTTGTGATGTAATTTCTTAATAACTAAAAAACGTTTGCCTGAAACCCAAAACTTTTCCTCAAAAATTACATCTTCTCCCCCTGCGGCCATTTAATTAAAGATGAAATGTTGATTTCGTAAAGTTCTGCATAAACAGAAATTTAAACAAACTGTCTTCACTCTTCAAAACTTTCACGGTCAACATCGAAGCATTAAAATTTTCTCACACTTCGTCGCACCCCTCCCTCCTCCACCACATATAATCTATCAGGGATTCACTTAAAAAAGATGGTCATTCTACCTGTAATTCAAAAAATATAGCAAATATGATCTGGAAACGCATTTACCACTAAATTTTGAAATTTTTGAAACTAAAACTGGAAACCCAATTAACTCTAGAATTTTTGTTTTAAAACTCATGTTGTGAGTCGGACCCGTTACAAACCGTTCCGATTTGTCATTATATACGATTTTTATTGTATTTTTCGTACAATTTACAGCAAACATTTTGATGTTAAAAGGTTCTTAACCCTTTCTGGACCAGGAAGTCAACAACAATAAATCAATAACCATGACTTTTTTTCATTGAAAATTGTTCCAGAAAGCATTTAAAAACATAACAAAAGCTATAATTGCCAATCTGGCAATTATTGAAAACCCGTATGGTGATATTCGTATCAAAATTCGAACAGTTGTACCAAAATTCCACTTTGAAGTCAAA
Organism: Chrysopilus asiliformis; assembly: GCA_964034945.1. Lineage (NCBI taxonomy): Eukaryota > Metazoa > Arthropoda > Insecta > Diptera > Rhagionidae > Chrysopilus > Chrysopilus asiliformis. Next base: position 89,119,538 of record OZ035961.1, on the reverse strand, counting down.
CTTTCCAATAAGATTTTTTAAAATTTATTCCAATCGGATTTTGATGTATGGGAGTTTTATGTAGAATCATATCCTAAATAACTTTTGTTCTTGGACTTTTTTGATAAGATGCTCCGTTTTTGAGATATTCGCAAAAAACGTTTTCGTTCGTATGGGGGGTACCCCCCCTAATGGTCCATTTTTGCCCATTAACGAACTTAGTCTCGCATTTTACGAAAAACGGATCTGCGCAAAATTTCAAGTCTCTAGCTCAATCCGTGCGCCCGCAATCCGCGCCACAGACAGACGGACAGACAGACGGACATGCAAAATTCAATTTTTTTTTTATCATTCTAAACACACTGGTGTAATTCATTTTTGTGTGTGATGACGGGATCTTGGCGTTACAAACGGTAAAGCAAAGATAATATACCCTTTGGTTTCACCATACGGGTATAAAAAAGACGTGAACTAATTTTATGGAGGGGTGGTATTTACGCCTGTGGTATATAGAATGTTGATACTATTGGATAAGCAAAAAATAAAAAGATTTAAATTTGGTGGTGCTTAAAAGTACCGACTGTCAACAAAGGGTTAAAAACCGAATTATTGATAAATCGAGGCTCTATTACTATCAAATTTCATTCTCAAGACTAGTCAAAAGAAATTAATTACCTTGGATGAAGTCAAAACAAAAACATTTCTGATATCGTTTTTGTTTTCGTTATCGCACACGAGATTATTGCTGGTCTGGCATATTTTTAGGGGAATACCCAAAGATGATTCTCTCCAGTTGCGTCATTTAATAGCGTTTATGAAAGGTTTAAAATTTCTTACACTTGACAACCTGTGAAAAGCGCGCTTTTCGATATGAACGAAATTTCCTGAGGTATTTTTAAATTAAATGAAATAAAAACACATTTCAAGTTAGAAGTATGGAATTTTAATAAATTTAGCAATGATTTTACATACAGATGCAAATGACAAATCCTCAAAACGCTTTGAATGGCGTAAAAAAAATAAATAATTATACAAAAACTTATACTTCATTTTTAGTAGGAAACAAGAAAAACAAAAATAACTGTGCACATACAATGCACAACAAACAGTAAAACTCTATCTTATTCTATGGAATATTTCTTATAGAGATATTAATAATATTCTCCTTGGCAGTTGCAAAATTCGTTTCTGGGCATTTAGCTTTTCCCTGTTGCTGTTTCTGAAGTTCTCCTTTCTTCTCCGAAAATGTTTTCCCATTGCCCCTTGAATCTGGGATAGGAATCTTCCACTTTTGTGGTTTATTCATTTTTGCGTTCTTCGTCTCTGCAAATCCCAACTCGGCTGTAATTTTTACATCTTCGCCTTTCAGGTTGTTATTCAATTTTTCAAAGTTTCCGTCAGTTTTTTTGAAATTTTGCTCGTTATCGAATTTTTTGAAATTTTGTTCCGGTTTTTGAAAAATTTCCTGATTCTGAAGAATAATCGAAAATTAAAAGAAAAATGTGTTAAATTTTAACATAATGGAAAAGTTTTTACTAAAACATTTTAATTTTAAATTTGATTTTTAATACGATGGTGGTTTCAAAAATTTGTTGCTTGGTGAAGAAAATGAATATTTCAACTAGGGTGTGGCGTCGCGGAGTTGAAGTTATGGTAGTATCAGGAATGGCTACTTTTATTGCATGGCACGAACAAAAACTGTACTGCAGCACAGCCGCACAACACGCGCAGCAAAATAAGTCTGATACTAGGCCCTATTCCAGGATCCGATACGAATGATTCGGATCGTAAACTCAATGTTGTTGTTGGTATAAAACACTAACAACAACATTGAGTTTACGATCCGAATCATTCGTATCGGATCCTGGAATAGGGCCTACTAGCATTATTGGTTTCTATCTGGAGTTGGTATCGCTATAAAAGCAACCACTCTGACTCCGACAAAAAAAAATGTAAGCAATAAAGAAATTCCTCGAGCATGCATGACGGAAAATTTGGATTGATTTTTTCAATTTCTTTCGACTATTTAGTTTCAAAATTTTCAGCCGACATGGTTTAAAAAACAAAATTTCGAATTTTCGTTGCCACCGACTCAAGTGTTCAAATATCCTTATATTGTTTGTTTGTTTTCCATCCTCAAAATTGTAAGATCGGATTTAAGGGCAGGCGCGAAGCCGTACATATTTTTAAAGACAAATTCCCGATAATTCGATTTTCAATCATTTTTAAAATATTGTTAACTAGCTTGCATTTCCCGTCGTTGCCGGGTTTAGTTTTTTCAATTTTTTTTTTTTTGACGGTCTATGTTGGAGCTAAACTTCAGGCCAATCGGCTCCCCGTGAAAGGGTAACATAGAAGAAGAGCTAAGTTTCGAGATGACTTTACCCACTCCCCTACTCACCCACCTCTCGGGCTACTTTGTAATGGGTCTATGTTGGGGCTGGACCCCCGACGAACATCTATGCCAAATTTCAGGCCAATCGGTTTAGTAGTTTCCCCGCGAAATAGTAACATAGCGCAAAAACCAAATTTCGAAATCACTTTACCCCTCGCGCTACTTTTCCGTATGCCTATGTTGGAACCAGAACTACCATAGACACTCATGCCAAATTTCAAGTCAATCGGTTCAGCCGTTTTTGCGTGAAAGAGGAACAGACAGACAGACAGACAGACACAAACTCATTTTTATATATTAGTATGATTGATTAAATTTTTAGTCTAAATGAAACTATTGTTTTTTAGTATATTTTTTTGGTCTCCTTAAAAAATTGAGCTTTTCCTTGTATTCCTTAAAATAAATAAAAATTTCTCGAACACGAATTGTATTCATTTCTTTTAAATTATCTCAGTTTGATTTCCACCTTAATAAATAGATTAAGAAAAACTATTTTACAATTTTGTATCTAAATTAGGATAAAGTTGAAGTCAGAGTCGGAGTCAGAGTTGATCTTTAAAGATTTGCCGAGGAGTTGCGGATTTTTTAGAACGACTCCGCTACCCTGGTTTCAACTAGTTTTAATTTTGATATGAATATTACTTGCCTTTTGATCATTTTTTGCTGTTTGTATCCCCCGAATCAAAAACGCTTGTTTATTCAATTTAGCGAAAATGTCATGTTGGGCTGAAAAAAGGAAGTTTTTTTAGTTTTTAATAATTATGTCAGGATATCTATAATTTAAAAAATTGAGTTTGACCAGTAATGCATTTAAAATTGTAATGCCTTCTAATAGACAGACACTTAATTTACATAATTAAAGATTTTTTATAAGATTCCATCTGCTTTTCTTCAAGTCTTACCTGCTCGCAGGCCCTTATTTTCGGCTTTTAGCTATAAAAACGTAAAAAAGCAGTAAAAAACATTTGCTATTGCAATATTTTTGAAACACAAAAACCATTAACTGAAATACCTTTTCAATTTCCTCGGTGAAACTCTCTAGTTTAACAAGCATATGTTGTTTCCATTCCCGATTTATGGAGATGTAATTCTCGAGTGACTGGTTGGTTTGATATAGTTGGCCTTGATGTTTTTACAAATAAAAATGAAAAGAAAAATTCACATATTTAATTAAATTTCTTTCGATATAACAAACCTTGAACGATGGTCAACTCTTCTCCTAAAATTTCTGAGTCTGAACGCCCACCAACGCAGCACAAGCACTTGAAATTATAAGAAAAGATTTTTGCTTTTAATATATTTAAAAAAAAAATAAACATAGACAATTCCAATGTACACGGTCTTAATTTACATGATTTTTATTACCGATTTCATCGTTTTTGAAAACAATTGTAACGAAACGACTATTTTTCAAGACAGCAAAAAACGCAGCGTTTTTTGTAACAAGGTTCGGTGGTGCCATTCCGAAAATTTTGCCCGTAAAAATAGCGTTACCAAATTTATTTTGGGTCAATCCAGGACAACATAAGCGTTTTTATTTTTACGTTTTTATTTGTCAATCCAGGACAAACAAGAATTTTTATTTTACAAAATCTGAAATATCTCCATAACGATAAAATATATCAATTTACAGTAAAAGACAAAAATGTAGAGAATTTTAATATCTTTAATTCTTCGTTAAAATGTTTTTTCGAAAAACGGTTAGTTTACAAATAATTTACAAGCGCTAGACTAAATCAATAATCCGCAACAAAAGCCTAGTTTTCGAAACCGAGCGAGACAGGACAACATGCCTAAATGCAGGATTGTCCCGACTAATCCGGGATGCACAATCACCCAACCTAGGGTTAACAATCATACTAATATATAAAAATGAGTTGTTGTCTGTCTGTCTGTTCCTCTTTCACGCAAAAACGGCTGAACCGATTGACTTGAAATTTGGCATGAGTGTCTGTGGTAGTTCTGGTTCCAACATAGGCATACGGAAAAGTAGCGCGAGTGGTGAGGGGAGTAAGGGAATTACCCCCTTCCCTTAGTGATTTCGAAACTTAGTTTTCCCTCTATGTTACCCTTTCGTGGAGAAACTACCGAGCCGATTGGCCCAACATAGGCCAAAAAAAAAATCGAAAAACTTAACCCGGCAACGACGGGTATGCAAGCTAGTAGTAAATATTTTATTAATGAAATCGCACAAAGCAGTGATCGTGTCAAGAAAAACAAGAAAACCACAACTTTTCATAAAACCGCAACATTTTTACTTCAAGTTTTCTTCACATTTTTCTGATCGCAAATTATATAAAAATTTTCATTTACCCTAAAAAGACTCGCGAAGCAATATGAGCTTTTCTCCTTTGCTTCATGTTTCTCTTCGGTTTTCCCCTTTTCCATCTCCTCAGCTAAATGTACTTCCTTTTTTAAATCATCCATCAAAAGGACATTTGCACCTCTTCCAACGACATTTTTCTGTTTTCCTGATGCCATTTTTTTACTTTAAGAACACCACGGAATCGATCCTCGCACACACTTTCTACAGTTATTCAAACGCAACTGAAACTCTTCGAGATTTCAAGTGATTTTGCTGACCAACACAATCAGCTTTGTTTATCAAAATAAAGATAAAGAATCCCTGACGGTACAGTTATTCGTGTTGCCAGACCATGTTTTTCGAATGTTTGGATTTTTTTTTGTTGGTATAAAGAGAAATGGTATAAAATGTGTTTTAAAAAACTGGAGCAAAATACATTTCGTCGGCTAAAAGTGAAATTGTGCTAAGTCCATTTGGTATAATATTCCAGAAGAGCAATGAAAACCTTGTTAAATCGTTTTAATTCTCTTTCAATAATACTGCGTTTTCTTTAAATGAGAAAAATTGGGCTCAGTTTTCTTTAAATGAGACTCTGTTTTCTTTAAATGAAAATTAAAATGATTTAACAAGGGTTTTTATTGCTCTTCTGTCAAATTTGGTATAATGGACTTAGCACAATTTCACTTTTAGCCGACGATTTGGTAGTTTTAAAAGGATTTTAAATTGTAACAAAAACCTTGTTTTAAGAAATCATGTTTCTTCGGGGAAAAAAATCCATTATAAATACCACATGACTAACTTAAAAGAATGTCTGGTATTTTTTCAATTCTTACTTTGTAGGTCTTAGGAATATTTTGTATAACCCAAAATGCAATTTGATTTTTATGTCAGATTTTTATACTTACTGTTTAATAATATTTTAAACCCAGAACGTGTTTTAATTATGAAATAAGTTTTTCAATATGGCTCGCCGTTTTCGAGAAAATTGCAAAAAACTGTTTCATTTGTATGGGGTAGAGGAAAAGGAATGATTCAATTCTAGTCATTCACGAGAAACGTAACTGTACAAAATTTCAAGTATCTAGCTCAATGCTTTCGAAAGTTATGGTGTTCACGGACAGACAGACGGACGGAAATGCAGAAATCCAAATGTTTTGGCATCCCTAAGAAAATAAAATTTTACTAAATTTTGTCTTTTATTGTTACCCGATGTCTTTTACCGTTATAATTTCATAAAAAATCAAAATGTTTTTGCGAATCGTTTAAAAACTAACGGTTTTTCGAAAGAAAAAAAAGGAAAAATTAAAGATATTAAAATTCTCTATATTTTTGCCAGTTACCGTAAATTGATCATGCCTATTCTGGAATCCAAAGTAGCGTTAAGATTGTTCGATTTCCCCTCGATTGAACGCAATTTCTATTCTTGAATCCGCTGCGTTTCACTTCGGTTCGATTGCGTATGATCTAGTAATGTTTGAGGATAGAACACAGAACTATATAACATAGAACAACTGTCACCATACAAAGCTCTGCTGAAAAATTGTCCCAAAAGTATTTCCCTCTTTATCGTACTTGAACGCAATGAACTGTATAAGGTCGCGAAATTCAAATTTATTTTGCCGCGAAATTCAAATTTCACAAGTTTGAGACTAACTTTAGGCGCAAACAAACAACTTTAGGCGCCAACACTATTCCGAAAGTCTATTTTCCTTTGACAGCTCACGGTTTAAACGAGAGGACTATATTTATTTTCATACGGTTATCTTACTCTTACTTGACTCGTTTTGATTCACTGAACTGGGGCCCTATCGGCGAACACGAATCGAATCGACACACGATACGATTTGCGCACACGAATTTATTTTGAATCGGTATCGGCGAACTCGTTCGTATCGTGTGTATAGTAGTGCCACTATTTTCCTAGATTGCCAATTTGCCATTATGGTTTGACAACTATCCCTAACCTCACTTGTATGTGTATTGTAAGTCGAAGAAGGCGCGTATTTTTAAACTCCAAAAATTATTAATTTGAAATTTGAAATTAAAAAGTTATCGGGACAAGGAGCGAAATGTTTAGCGTTGCGAATTTCGAAATTGACAGTGAGAGTGAAGAAGAAAATGTTTCCCTAATACGAAAGCGAATTCGCGACCACTCAAATCCGCTGGAGCTCCCGAATTCGAGGTGAATTATTCGATATATTTTAAGAAATGTATCGTTTTGATCAACTTCTTTCGTTTCTAGATTTGTCAGCTTATATCGAATTTCAAAGGATGCTTTAAAATACCTCTTAGATGAGATGTCTTCCGAGTTCAAGCCGTTGGTGAGATCATCTGCAATTCCCCCACTGCTAAAGATCTGTGGTGCTTTGAGGTTTTTTGCGGATGGAAGCTACCAGCAAAGTTCTGGTCAAGATTTAATGATTGGAATGTCTCAATCGTCTATTTCCGAAAGTCTGAGGGATGTTTTGAACATATTTGAACAAAAAATCTGTCCGAAATGGATTTCTTTCGAGGTGACAGAAGCCCAGAAAGACGAAGCAAAAGGATTTTTTTATCGAAAGACAGGCTTCCCAGGAGTAATTGGATGTGTTGATGGCACCCATATAAGCATCATAGCTCCGACCATAAATGAGCACATATTTTTCAATCGAAAAGGCTACCATAGCTTAAATGCAATGATTGTATGTATATCTGGATATAATAAAAACAAGTTATTTCAGGTAATTATAAATTTTAGGTGTGTGATCATAAAATGAGGATATTGTCAGTGGATGCGAGATACGGAGGCTCTTCCCACGACTCATTGGTTTGGGGATGCAGTGATCAGCGGTTGTACCTACAACGAAACAGAACTCATGGCGATAAGAACAGTTGGCTTCTTGGTAATGATTTTGAACTTTAGGGAATCTAGAAAATAATATATTTCTTGCAGCCGATTCGGGTTACCCTTTAGAACCGTGGATTCTAACGCCATTTAGGTCAACAACTGAAGGGAGTCCAGAATCGCGATTCAACATGGTGCACTCCAAAACTAGAAATATAGTGGAAAGGACGATCGGTGTCCTAAAATCTAGGTTTAGATGTCTTCTTGGAGCGCGGCAACTTCACTATGCTCCTGAAAAAGCTGTACAAATAATAAATGCGTGTACTGCGCTTCACAATATTTGTATATTTTACAACGTTGGACCGAACTTCATCCCATCTGAGACAGAAATCGGTCAAATAAATTTGAGTTTTTCTGATGAAGTCAATCAAGAGGCTGAAAATGTAGAAGCCCAAAGAATACGAAATCAGATCATGCAGTGCTTTACAAATTAAACAAATTTTTAAAACCAAAAACTTAGATGTTTTATTCAAACTTACAAAAATCACAAATATATCATTTTTAAAATAATTCAGTCTGCTTCATATCACTATTAAAATACACTAGTAGAAAGGCACTAAAACACGTAAAACGACTCTTGCCGCAAACAGCACGACAACCGCAATAAAAGTGATTATTGCGTGTTTTTTTGAAAATTGAGCTTCAATTCTTGAAGTTCCAGCTTTCTCTTCTTTAACTCTAAGTCTTGAAGAAATTGCTTGTCGTTGATAATACTTCTTTGCTCCATATACTTCAATTTCTTCTTTTCCAAATCATATCTTTTTTCTTGGATTCGTCGGATACGTTCCAGTTCGTGCGCATTCTCTTTATTGCTCTCAATAATTTGCGACAAATTAGACTTAATGTCTTTATATAAGTCTTCTTGAATTTTGGTTTGTTGTTTTAGCAAATTATAATGCTCTTGGGTTGATGTAAGAGCCCTTTTATGACTTCGTCTTCGTGGCATTACATTACTGACGAATACATCATTGATTTCTTGACTAGGTGAATTATTAGAACGATGCGGCGAATTCTCTAATGGATTTAATGATCCCGGTGTTGCTGCCGAACACTGTTGTTCGCTGTTGATACTGTCACAGGAATAATGCGATTGCGAACTTCCCCCGAAGGAACGAGCGCCTGCTATGCCATCCACAGCAGCCCGTAGATTAACAAGTTCAATCACCTTTTCTTCGAGGTCAGAAAACGTTAATTGTTTGTTTGGACCGCCGCCGGTACCAGTCATTTCCATTTTGTTATGCCTTAATTTTCTTTTAATCTGGAACTTGTAGTCTGACCATACCTAAAAATACTTTAAATTATAAAATTCTATGATTTTTAGTAGTATTTTCAAGTACCTTCTTCCAGGCCGCCCAATCCCTTTCTGGAGGACCATTTTTGTTCAGGCTCTCTGCCACTTCTTGCCACAAGTTTTGTGCAGTGGTTTTTGCACTTGTGCTGTGTAAAAAGCCCACAGCCAAGTCTTTGTGGGTCTCCATGAAGGACACCAATATTGAATATTGTTTTCGATTCGTGACCTTTGGCCTGAAAAGGTTTTATTTATGTTAAAATATCACAAATAATGCAAAATCATTTGTTCGCCGAATAAAATAATTTTTCAACCACTTATTTTGGTTGAAACAATACAATTGCATTATAATTTATATTTCACTAACTTTATCTAAACAAGACAATAACATTTCATAACAATTTTAGTTTAAATAATTAACAAAACTTACATATTTTCAACCTCACAAAACTTTGTCTTCCAACGACACAACACACGGCAGCTGAAATGTCACCGAGAAAAATACTCGATGAAAACGAGTAAGCCATACACGAATTCGTGTTCGCCGATACCATTTTGTCGAATTCGTGTGCCACACGTTTCGATTCGTGTTCGCCGATAGGGCCCCTGTATTGAAATGGGACCATTTGAGACAGCAAATCGAGCGATCTAGTATATCTATGGGATAGAACTACTCATTGCTAATTTCAGAATACCAGAACACCAATTGAGTGGCGAATCAAATCGGCCGAGTTTGGTTTTACATTTTAGCTTCGGATTCCAGAATAGTCATGGATGTTTTTGATCGTTACCGAGATATTTCAAATTTTGTTAAATAAAAATTCATATTTTTATAAAAACTATTTTATTTGTTGGGTTATAGTGTAAATTGCATAGAGATGTAGATTTTGTATAAAAATTTATGTTAGCATTTTTATCATCACGCTTCGTTACGCTTTGGTCCAACTTCTATTTGATCATTCGGATTTTTCCCTAGAATTCTTTTGTCTATAAAAAAATACTCTTACCTTTCACAAAAAAAAACATCTAAAACTGTATAAAATCATTTAAAAAAAAACAACCATTGCCTTTTTTGTATAAAGCACATGTGCCTATATTCCTTTTTTTTATTATTCAATATATATCGTTACATAACCTCTAAAAAATTTGTATCTAAACTATGAAAAATAATGAAAAAAGACATTGAGGGGAATTTTTCACGTAAAAAAACTGGGAAACTAAATCCTGTTTAAAACAAACATCAAATGAAAATCATAGAAAAAGGAACGACAAACGCCAATCAAATAGAATAGAAATTTCTGATTTTATTTATGAATCTAATTATAATTATTATTTTTATTTCATTCATTTCTTTCTCATTTAATTATGATTTATATATAAAAACTTTTTTTTAATGCGGTGAATGTTTAATCATCTCTCGAATGTGTTTTAATTCTCTTTTACGAGTAAAAAAAAATTGTGATCATCAGATATAATTGAAGTATTGCTAGTTGTTTGGAGGCGTTTGGAAATTTAAGGAATTTCCCACAATCTTTCCACGCCACTTCATTTAGTTGGCAACACATTCAAACGTTACAATAATAAGGAAATAAACCTTTGAAATTTCCTTTTACAGTAATCAATTTTAAATTTGAGAAATTTAAAAAAATCCCAGAGAGACTTTCTTAAAAATTAAGTGCTTCATTTTAATAGTTTTTCAAATCTTCTTTTCTTTCTGTCTTTGATCTAATTTTTTTTTTTTTTGAATTTATTTTTTTTTATTTTAATTTTCTTAATTTTTCAGTTGCAGCAGAGTTGTTACTTAATTTGTTTCATTTTTTGTAGTTGTATTTATCAATTATTCACTTGTTTTAAATATAAAACTAAATATCTAACTGTAGAGATCATCATCGGCATTGTCATTCGATGGATTTGTGGGAGGATTCGCTCCTGATCCTTGAGAAGATGATCCTACATTTGATGGGAATCTAAAGAGGACGATTAAATGTAATGAAAATAAATTTTGAATCGAATTTAATGGGAATTCACCTGAAATTCGATCCAAATCCCCGAGACTGCTGTAATGTCTGGGCAAACATTTCATATTTGCGAATGTCGTTATCGGAAACTGAACGACGAGCGAACTTCATTGCCTCCTCAAAATGTCCACGAGTGATTTCTGGGACTGGATCTTCTTCGTCCATCTGAAATGCCATTTTAAAATAAAATTGTGAGAATTTACATGAAAAAAAAAATCAAACATCACTCTTACATCCATAGCAGTATTCTGCTTCTCGACACGATCCTTCTCCCGCCGGATCTCCGCTTCGATCGCCTGCCTGATCGCCAATTTGCAAGCTCGCTGACAGATCTCGGTTAAATCAGCGCCAGAGAAACCCTGAGTGACCTTCGCAATGTATGTCAAATCAACCTCCTTAGCCAACGGCGACTTCCTCAGATTCGCTTTCAAGATAGCTTCGCGTGATTTCTCATCTGGAAGTGGGATGTAAATCAACTGATCCAAGCGGCCAGGGCGCAAAATTGCCGGATCGATGATATCCGGTCGGTTTGTGGCTCCAATAATGAAGACATTCTTCTTCGCTCCCATACCGTCCATTTCGGTCAAAATCTGATTGATTACACGATCAGCAGCGCCGCCAGCATCACCAACGTTGCCACCGCGCGATTTCGCAATACTGTCCAACTCGTCGAAGAACAAAACGCAAGGCGAAGCAGACCGAGCTTTGTCGAAGATGTCACGGACATTGGCTTCAGACTCACCAAACCACATGGTCAGCAATTCGGGTCCCTTAATCGAAATGAAGTTCGCCTGGCACTCATTGGCGATAGCTTTGGCCAGCAGAGTTTTACCACATCCTGGCGGCCCATAGAATAGCACACCACGACTTGGCTGCATGCCAAACTTCAAGAACTTGTCCGGATGCTCGACCGGATATTGAACCAATTCTTGCAGTTCGTTCTTGACATTCTCCAGCCCTCCAATATCGTTCCAGGTGACGCTCGGTACCTCGACGACAGTTTCGCGCAATGCCGACGGACTGGATTTGGTCATCGCATATCTAAAGTTGTCCATTGTAACGGCTAGTGAGTTCAGAACCTCAGCATCGATCTTATCGTCTTCCAAATCAATCAAATCCATCTTTTCTCGGATCTGCTGAAGAGCAGCCTCCGAGCACAACGATGCCAAATCGGCACCAACGTGTCCATGAGACTCGGCTGCGATTTGCTCCAAGTCGACGTCATCCGCCAAACGCATGTTCTTCGTGTGAATGCGTAGCACCTCCAAACGACCGGTGGCGTCCGGTATTCCAATATCGATTTCCCTGTCGAAGCGACCAAACCGACGCAGAGCGGGGTCGATGGAATTGGGCCGATTGGTGGCTGCCATTACAATCAAGTGGGAGCTCTTCTTCATGCCATCCATCAGCGTTAGCAGCTGCGAAACGATACGACGTTCTACCTCGCCGTGCGTCTTCTCTCGCTTCGGTGCAATCGCGTCGATTTCATCAATGAAAATAATTGCCGGTGAGTTCTTTTCGGCTTCTTCGAATGCCTTTCGCAGATTCGATTCGGATTCGCCGGCCAATTTCGACATGATTTCTGGGCCGTTGATCAGGAAGAAGAAGGCGCCAGTCTCATTGGCCACTGCTCGGGCGATAAGGGTTTTACCTGGAATTTTTTGTATGCATTTTTTAAAATTCTAGATATTTTCTTCTAGCGAATTCTAGCAAAATTTCCGTTAATTTCCTTACCTGTTCCTGGTGGTCCATACATGAGAATACCTCGTGGTGGCTTAACACCGATTGCCTTGAACAGAGATGGATGACGCAATGGAAGCTCCACCATTTCTTTAATTTGAGCCAATTGTTTGCGGCAGCCGCCAATGTCATCATAACCGACGGCATTGAGAGACTCTTCCTCTTCCTATAAAACATATTTTTTTTTATTAATTTCACATTCTTTTACATCAAAATGTCGACCCACTTCTCTCTTGATTGGATCGCCATCACAAAAGATGACAGTATCAGGTGCTACGATGCAATACGGTTCGGGATCGGTTAAAACAACTTTAAATTCGATGGCTCGCATTGCTCCACGAACAACGAAATTGTCGCCCATGTGAATTGGACGATAAGCCTCCAGGAAATACGGCTTCAAGTACACCTCGAATAAATTACTGCAAAATAAACCATCAGTATAAAAAAAATATATATTTGTTCAATTTAATTGAGTAAAATTTCCTTTATTCAACACTCACCCAGTTAAATCCTCGACAGTATCGTCGATTGGTAAGATTCGGACACGTTTTCCGTACATGACATTAGGACACGATTGAATTGAAACTATGTCGGACAAATGAACGCATAAATTGTTACGTACCTACAAAGGGGAATAAATTTACGTTAAAGAGAGTAAACTTTTCAAGAGCATGTTTTGTTAACCTTTAGACTGGCATTTTTTCAGTTTAATCATAGGTTTTTGTTTTGAATATTTGGTTTATCCATGGAATGTAGATATTCCGTGGAGTTGTCGATATTGTACACCGGCAGTCTAAAGGTTAACGTGAATTTTTTAGAGTATAAGTAAAAACTTACCACGCGATTCATGCGAATTTTCTCATCTGGGCAATTCTCATCCGACAAAACGATGCAAACCGTCTCCTTGCGCCGTTTGCCCTTCAACAGAACTGTATCACCACGGAACAGTTGAAGTTCATCCATTTTTGCCTGCAATTTGTGGAAATTGTGTGAATATTATGAGATGTTTCAATAAATTTTCATGATCACTTAAACAAATTCACCCCCTAATTCTAGTTGACAGACTCTCATAGTTTTGTTAACCTTTGACTTTGAAATTATAATAGAAATTGATATTCTCGATAAAAGGTTTTGGTGAATTTCGATATTAACAAGTTAAGAGATTCAGGACGGTGTCTTCATCTGACAGTTTTGTTATTCACAAACGTCAAATTTGGCTGTTTTTCGTAATTTGATTTTTCCTAGAATATAAAGTGCCCAAAACTATGGAAATTATGTAAAAAAAATGTATTAAAACAGATTGTGTATCTTGAAAAACAAACACATTGTGAATAGTTTTGTACGGGCCTCAGTGTTGTTTGCATCAACTAAACTTAGCAACTTAGGCATAACTTAAATAACTTAGGTCTAAGAATTTCTACGGGTTAAGTAGGCTAAGCACAACTTAATTTTTTTAAGAATAAGGCCCGTTTGCTGAAACAAGTCATAACAATTTAAGTTGTGCTTAGCCTACTTAAACCATAGAAATTCTGGGTCTTAAATAATTTAAGTTGTACATAAGACGCTATGACTTGTTTCAGCAAACGGGCCTAAATGACACAAACGGCCCTCAAGGGGTGTGTTCAGAAGTCGCTTCTAGCAGAAATTTCTGGAAAATTTTGCCGTGGAAACACTAACTGCAAGTGAACTTCCAGAAGTTACTTACAGAAGTTGAAAGTAGCAAATGTAAACAACAATTTCTTTCTTCTAAAAGTGACTTGCAGCACTTACCAAGTGCTGGAAGTTTTTAGGATATTGCAGTTTTTATTTGACAAAAAAAAATTTCACAAAATTTGACTGTTGCCATAAAACCAAGAGTCACTAAAAGACGACCTCTTGGTGATATTGCAGGTCTCATTTTAGTGTCCTGCTTTTGAATGGTTGCTCCTATGATTGATAAAAGGATTCTAAAATCACCATAGGACATTCAGAGGAAATTTTTGATCTGACTTGGATCTTCTAGTCGGAGTTTTTTTTAGAAGGGTTTCTTGAAAACTTAAATCGAGGCGTCTTCGAATCCACTCCCTCACCCAAACACTTCTTTTTCGTATACATTTGGTAATTTTTTACTTTCATTTGCCCTTAAAATGTACACTGCAATCGCTGCTGCCGCTCTTATTAGGGAATAAATGAAGACATCATTAACAAATAATATAAATAACAGAGGGCCAATATGGCTACCCTGAGGAACGCCGGATGTGACCGATATTACGTCAGATAACACATTTTGGAATTGCGCATATTGCAGCCGTCCATATAAATAAGACAAGATCCATAAAAAAAAGTTTTTATCAGGGAAACCGAGTACACGTAACTTAAAAATTAATAGACCGTGGTCAATTCTGTCAAAGGCCTTGGAGAAATCAGTGTGGACCGTATCGACCTGTTCATGATCAAGGAATTTCGAAACTGTGAAAACAACAAATTCTCATAAGTTTGTGGATGTGGAGCAAAACCATGTTGATTTATATTTAAAATATTTTTGCAGAAAGGGTACATATTGTCAGTGATTGAACATTCAAAAAGTTTAGGTATGGCCGATAGTTTTGCAATACAGCGATAATTTTCGATTTGATCTCTATTTCCTGTCTTCTGTAAGGGTATCACAAACGAGGATTTCCATAAGTCAGGAAAACTGCTTTCTTTTAGAGAGCAGAGGAGCATTTTTTTAATACGATTGATGGTATCCCGTCTGGTCTCGGGAAGTAATTTTCATTCAAATTCTTATGGAAGTTCTTCCAGCAAGCAGCTCCAAAAAACTTCTGCAAGTAAACTTCCAAAAGTTTTCGCTGTAGTGGAAACACCGAAGCATGGACTTTCAGAAGAACTTGCAGAAGTTACTTGCATGTCGACACACTCCTTCAGACTGCTTGAAATGAAAATGATAAAAAAATACTTCGTATAAGAAAGGAAATATCTGATGTGAGCAGGGGTGGCTTCATGTAATTCATTTGTGATCGACTAACTGTAGAAATTTTTTATTCGACCAAAACTAATTAAACAGACCGACACTCACTCTGCTGCAAGCGATCTAACGCCCGTCATACACTTGAGCAAGCTATGTGAGCGAGGCTAGCTATAGTTACATAGCTTAGCTGGGTTGGCTCACATCGTTGCACACTTGAGCTAAACTACGCGGCGATATTTAAATAAATGTATGCCATCAGTTGTATGCAATTGGCACTTACACATTTATGTCCACAAAATACTACACTTTTGCAAACACTGATTCTACACTGTATAACTCCGAAAGTGTGTATATGTGAGTGTCAGCGATACCAGCGAAGTAGTTCGCGTAGTTGAAGCATAGTTTAGAGATATATAGTTAGGAAACCCGTAAGAAATTTTTTCCTGAAGAAGAGTACATTATCGTCTGTTTCATTTGCTTTGTAAAGACACTAATTGCTTTTGTGTGAGAAATGCAAAACTCTCGGGATATTTCGTATTCCAGCCATTGACAGTTGAAGAAATTGTGAAAGGCCGCTGTCGGCCCTTGTGTATGTGTTGGTCCAATATTTTGGTTTGTTCTGTGCGAGTATTACAAAATGATTTTTTTCAACAAGTCCATTTGAGCTAAATGATAAAAAGAGAGAAATGATGCTGTCGACTACGGAATGATGCTGTCGACTACTTCTTTCTACAGGCGGCAAACGGAAAACCACGTTTGTGTCTTATCTATAGCAGTGTTGGGCGTAATCAACTAATTTTTTTAGTTGATTGATTAATCAACTAAAAATTTAGTCATGGCCAATTCAGTCATGATTACTTCAGTCATGATTAATACATTAGTCATAATCATAATTGAACACAGTAATCATTAGTTTTTCAATCATCAATTTCAATCAAGGATAGGAATGATTAAATTCAATTTCGCGCTAAAATTTTTGTATAGAAATGATAGTAGGCTTTTGGAAAAACAATTAAATTCAAATAATTTCAAATGCCAAACAACAAAAAAAACAGGAAATGACATTTCTTATGACCAAATTCGCAAATCCAACTTGTTTTGATAAACGGACTTCTCTCATAACCGGACATAAATTTTGTCCCGTGAATGTCCGATTTACATTGTGACTACAAAATATCAGATTGAAGCATCTTATGACTTCATGAGTCGGTCTCCGTCATGAATGCAATACTTACCCCTACTGAAATTAAAATCAATCATAACAGTTAGTTTTTCAATCATGATTATGATGAAAACTAATCAATCACAATCAAAGTTACGAATGATTAATGACTAACAAATTCAATCAGAAATCAAAAAAGATATGATTGATTTTTTCAATCATTAGTTTTCAATTATTAGTCAGATTGAATTTTGCCAAACACTGATCTATAGTAAGTCTCTAATCTATGGTTGAAGTCTGAACTACGCGAGCGAGCTTAGTCCGTCTGCCTCATAAATAGGTGACGTAGTTTCATAGTTTCGCTGAAGTGTGCGGTCACCAATGTAAATGCTAAGGATTTTACTTTCAGCGAGAAACTTAGCTCACGTAGTTGAGCACACTTAGCTGAAGTGTGCGACGGGAGTAAGAGTCTTTTCTGTGTAATTTGGGATCGCTGATTCCGAATCTGATAGTAGTTCGACTGTACCGGCTCTACTTTTTTCGATATGGCGTTTAATTCATAAATTGGTTTAAATTTTTATAATTTGGAAATCAAAAATTCTTTTTTCCTTCAAATTCGGAAAAAAAAAGATCTGGTACAGCCAAACTACTGCCAGATTCAAATTCAGCGACCCCAAATTACTCAAAAAAGACTCTTAGATCGTGTGCATAAGTGAGTGTAGGCTTGTTTAATCATTTTTGGTCGTATAAATATTTCCTTCGACTTGTTGGTCGGTCAAAAATAAGTTACATGAAGCCCAACACATGACTTTCTTATATAAAATATTTGTTCCTGCGCAATTTATAACATGAGGATTAAAATATTGTATGGTGAACTCCACCTCAACTCATACTCACGTTTACAGTCATGTTCGATTTCTTAACTTTTTTCATTTGGATGTTGTTAGGGACTTAAAAAAAAGCTACCCGTATTTTTTTGTTTGGTGGAATAACGTCCGGTAGGCGGAGGGGAGGAGGTCAAAGTCGGCGAAAACTGGAAATCACAAAAACTTTAAAAATTTGTAACTTCTGAACGGCTTTACCGATTGTGATGATATTAAACATTTTGGAAAGGTAATTAAATTACCTTGTCACACAAAAATACTTTTTGACTCCCTCCCCCTCACTTTTATATTGTAAAATTCAATTTAGTGACAAAATTTAAAATATCTCGAGAAAGACATTTTTTTTTCTTTTGAAATTTTTTCTGTAAATACCTACCATTATACCATACAAATTCGCTAAATAAAATTTGGGGGTAAATGCGTTGTTGATTTTTAAAAAAATTTAAAAAAAATCGAATACAAGAAAATTTTACATATTCTACTGATTTTCGATTGGTTTTTATGTTCTATGTACATAATATTAATGCAAAAGTTTTAGGAGATTGAAATTAATTAAAAATTTATTTAAAAGAAAAAGTTTTAAATATATGGGGGGTATCCCCCTAATTGTCCATTTTTTGCGAATTACTCAAAAACGGTGCATCTTATCAAAAAAGTCCAAGAACAAAAGTTATTTAGGATATGATTCTACATAAAACTTCCATACATCAAAATCCGATTGGAATAAATTTTAAAAAATCTTATTGGAAAGTTTGACTTCAAAGTGGAATTTTGGTACAACTGTTCGCCGTTCACTTAAATCACCATACGGGTTTTCAAAAATTACCAGATTGGCAATTATAGCTTTTGTTATGTTTAATTTGTAACACAGAGAGAATATGAGGTAAAACAACTTCAAAGAAGCTTTGAAAGTGTCAAAACACTTCCAGGATCTCAAAATTTTCACGGATTTATTCAAAACGGAAATTTTCTCAAAGTAAAAAAATTTTCTAATGGTGATATGTATATTTAAAACTTTTCTTTTAAATGAATTTCTAATTAATTTTAATCTCCTAAAACTTTTGCAATAATATTATGTACAGAAAACATAAAAACCAATCGAAAATCAGTAAAATATATGAAAAATTTTGCATTCGATTTTTTTTGAAATTTTTTTAAAAATCAACAACGCATTTACCCCCAAATTTTATTTAGTGAATTTGTATGGTATAATGGTAGGTATTTACAGAAAAAATTTCAAAAGAAAAAAAAATGTCTTTCTCGAGATATTTTAAATTTTGTCACTAAATTGAATTTTACAATATAAAAGTGAGGGGGAGGGAGTCAAAAAATATTTTTTTGTGACAAGGAAATTTAATTACCTTTCCAAAATGTTTAATATCATCACAATCGGTAAAGCCGTTCAGAAGTTACAAATTTTTAAAGTTTTTGTGATTTCCAGTTTTCGCCGACTTTGACCCCCTCCCCTCCGCCTACCGGACGTTATTCCGCCAAACAAAAAAATACGGGTAACTTTTTTTTAAGTCCCTAACAACATCCAAATGAAAAAAGTTAAAAAAACAGAGGTAACTTCCAAGCTCCATACAAGTCGAGTATGAGTTGGTGTGGAATTCACCGTATTTAAAAAAATATTTTTTTACAAAATCTGAAATATCTCGATAATAGCAAAATCTATCGATTTACGGGAACAGGCAAAAATGTAGAGAATTTGAATATCTTAAGTTAAAAAACTTTTTTTTTTTTCGAAAAACCGTAAGTTTTTAGTAAGACATTATTTGTTTTTTTTTTTTTTCGTAAAAAGAATCTGTCCTATTCGAACATTAGGCCATGCGCCCCGGGGCATGGGCATGCCGGCACAACGAGCAAGTTACGGGCAAGACGGTTTCGGGAAAGGTTTGAGGTTTGCGCTACTTCAGAATCTGGTTGAACGGAGCAAAGCACACACACATATAAGACATAACGAGTTTTAGTTCCTATTTCTAGCGATACACACGCACACAATTGAAATGAAACGTGTAACTATGTAGCAGGGCAAAAGAGCAAGCAAGAATCGTGGCGCAGCGAGCACGAAAATAAACTATGTTGCACCGGCATGCCCATGACTCGCGGCGCATCGCCTAATGTGTTGATGTTTAGGGTGAGAGCTTTTAACACTCTAACTGCCGCGTCGGTCAAAAAGACCTGACACCTAACTGTTGTGTACAGTGAAACAATGAAAATTATTAAAGTGTTCGCTGCAACCGCAACGATTTTTTGTAGTTGCACACATTTTATGGTAATAAAATAACATTTAGGTATAATTTTGTTGCAATTTTTTTTCTCTTAGTGCATCCTTTTTGACTGACAACTAAATATTCAAAAAAAGGCTTAAAACTGTCGTGGCAGTTAGAGTGTTAAAGAAATATACAGTCGAACCTCGATAAGTCGAATGTGATAGGGAGCACATGTCCAAAATCAACAAAATTTTTCTTCATATCAACAGGAATTTTGGCATATGACAAAACCTGCCACAGGGACGGAACTTTTTGTCATACGAAGAAAACTTTCGTTAAATTTGGACTTAACAAACTAATTTTGTTACATGGAGAAAAATATTTCTCGGTTTTTTGAAAAATTTTCAGAAATTATGCGCTATTATGAAAAAAAATGCATAACCCAATTCAAAGCAAATAAAATTTCCTGCATTTTTTCCTTTAATGGTTTTTATGTACAGCCATGTTCAAAAGTGTTAGGCACCCCCATTTTTTACAAAGAAATCATAGATTTTGATAGAGCATTTGTTGAGTATTTTGAAGAAAAATATCCGGAAACACAAAAATAACATCAGAAGATACCATGAAAAGGGCTATTCAGGAGGAATGGGGTTTTATAACTGACGACACGAAAATAGGCTTGTAGCGACAATGCCGAAAAGACTCGCTGCTGTAATAAGGGCTAGGGGTGGGCCCACCTAATATTAGTCAGATAAATAAATTTTGATATTCTTAAAATCACATTGTTTCACTATCATATTATATACACGTAAACAGGAAAAAATTGATTTTGAAATGGTGCCTAACACTTTTGAACATGGCTGTATCTTCAAGATATTCGAAAAAATATTTTTTTAAATTTTTTTCTGAAACTGAATATTACAGAGGAAAGTTTTGTGTTGGTCTCAACTGATATTTTTGCAAAATGTCGAATTACGAATTTCTGAATTTTTTTTCCAAACGACTATTCTCAAAAAATTATAAAAGCTCGTTGTGGGAAAACATTAGAGTACAAATTTTCCGTCTTCAGTTGACTGAAAATTATGAAAATTTTGAAGATATTAAAGAAATTTTTCCTCACTGTTAACAAAACGTTCCTTTATTATTGATAAGAATTGTTTCTGCTTTGGTTTTGTAAATTTTTAAACATTTTAAAAAAAAAATTATTTTACTAGAACCGTAATTACGGTAAACATTCATCTCAGCTTTGTGCAAACCTTCGGTTTTGGCTTTGGCTTCGGCCGAAGGTTAAGAAAAAGACTGAAGTTCGGCTTCAGCCAAAAACTGATCTTCGATCGGACTCTACTTACCATGACAAATGTACCGTCTTTTTTTTCTTAGACTAATTTAAACTTTGTAACCGGTGCGTGTGATATTTGATAGAGATTTTGACTGTGACGAAATACACAACAATTAGTCATGATTTTCGAAGGTCTGGAAATTTTTCTTCCAGAACAATTGATGACGTGTCTCATAATAAATGACCAGAGCTTTCGATCGGAACCGGACAAGCTTCATAAAGAAAATTTCTTATCTGGGAAATAAACAAATCAAGTCTGACGAAATATCGAATTTTCAAATTGGACTCAAACCAACAGTGATTATCTCGAATTGCCCAACACAAAATGGTGATTCCCCCAAACACATTCTCAACACTTTTGGTAAGATGCATTAATGTTTAATTAGATGAACCGTTGACCTGAAAATGCTAACCGTAAAAAGATAGTCGAATTGTTTACCTGTGACAAAGAAACCACAGAGTTGTCATCGTTGATCGCCTCGTCGACCAAAAGCCTGTTTGGACGGTCCTTTTTCTTCAGAATAGCGGTGGCCAAATCATCGGGACTAAAACGAGAAAAAAGCAGAAATTCCGATTAGAATTGCAATGAAAAAACAGTTAAATGAAGGTGGCCAAGGTGAATCTAACCCGGAAGTTTGTTCCGTGGTGCTGGGAAATTTGTTGGTCATGTTTTTAACCTCTTTCGATGCGCAAAATTCACGTTTCTTTGTTAAATGCGCTCACGTCGGAAATTTGCTCGTTTCCACTGAAAATTTCAATTTTTGAGTGGGACTTTTGCGGCCAACTTGGTTTCGAATCGTACGATCGAATAGGAAAGTGCAACGACTGCGATTGGGGCGCCATCACTAGGCGGTCGTTCACGTCCCGCGGGGTGAGGGTGAAAAGCACAACGCCGAGCCAGAAAAAAAACCACACAAAGGAGGCACCAAGCAAAGTCCGAGGGCCGCTTTTCCCCACAATTTCGCCCCAAATTCCCCGAAAAACAGATCAATCCGGGCTTGGGGGAACATGTGGCGAGCGGATGACGACGCGGATGCCTTGGGGACTCATTTTTTCGCATTTTCCGCAAACATGACAAGCAAAATTGAAGGGTGGTTGGTTAGAAGTCGGCAAATCCACGAAAATATGAAACTAATCGATGCGAAAATGGTTATTTTGGTTTGTTACTTACTTCTTAGCATCAGCCATCGTTTGATTAAGTCTGGATTAATTTATCGGCCTT
Organism: Chrysopilus asiliformis; assembly: GCA_964034945.1. NCBI lineage: Eukaryota > Metazoa > Arthropoda > Insecta > Diptera > Rhagionidae > Chrysopilus > Chrysopilus asiliformis. The sequence goes on along the minus strand of OZ035961.1, from coordinate 89,097,162 downwards.
TTTCTAGTAAAATAAACTCGCAACCTCTGCAACTAAAAAACTCGAAAACGAAAAACTCTTTCTCACTGTAGACTCGCGAGTCACTGATTGGTCGAGATGAAGGGAACCCAGTGAACGGACTTCTCTGACAATGGGGTCAGGTGGTGGTGATTTTTTAGAAAATCTAGCTATTTAAACTGACCCGTTTTTAGTATTTCTGATGGCGCATAATTTGAAAATGGACAAAACATTGTTAAAATCTTCAAAAAATGATGAGATTTAACCATAGTTTTGAAAACAGTGTAAATGATGAATTAAAGAATAATTCAATTTCATGCTGCAAAAAAAAAAAAAACAAAAAAAGATTGTTCAAATTTTATGAAAAATTGCGGCAATTTTAACCAGCAAATTCAATAGGGGTATTCATATCACTTCGAAACTTTGCGAACGTCGCATTTTACGCAAATTCCCAATGTGTATTGACATGACATACCAGTTTATATTTTTCAGAACAAAATACGCACTTTTCGTATCTTTAAATTATTAGATAGATCATACTACAATCTGCAAATTCAATGAATAATTGCAAAACTCTCTTCCTAAAATGCTGAAGGCAAGCGAAGAAAATTCTAGATTCACTAGGTGAAAAGGCGATTTTTAAACTATTTCTTACAAAAGCTGGTTTATTTTATAAAAATATTTTTCTTTTTAAGTCTTAAAAACTAAAAAACAACGATTTTTAGTACATTCTGATAATGAGAAAGTAAATCAAAGTATTGGAGCAATTTTATACCTCCGATATTTCCATTGATTACTTTTTGTTTTGAACTGCACTGACTGTCATAACTCTGACTGAAAATGCGAATGAATTGCGAGGCTTGCGAGACTTTATAGTCTCGTAAATGCGATAAAGGTTAGCAAATCATGGAGAAATTCGCGATACATCACGAGAAACTCAGTTTGCGACGGTTTTTTTTTACCAAAGATTAGGTAAATAAAGATGAAAACCCTAGAACCAAGTTTGAGGCCAAAAAAAAATCCGCCAGCTATTGTATGCTTTTTAAAACGATTTCTCCCCTATACAAATAAAAATATTTAAATTGCATGATATTGATCAACCCTAATTTTGTATATTTCTCGATTCTGTCCACAAGATATTCATAAACTTAACGCTTAGAGCACAATGAACGCAACCAAGCCGCAACCATCACGCATCCAAATGTCACTTACGAGTTTTTTTTTCACAGAAATGCTATTGAGTGAGCACAGTGAACGCATTGAACGCAACCATCGACGCAAAAGTTTGAACTTTTAAGCTAGAACCACAATTAAGCTAGAACCTGAATCGTACGTCGATGCGTCCGTCACGTTGACAGTTCGAGTAAAATCAACGGGCTGCTATGAGTACTCCCCTAATAATACGTTTTCCAATGCGGCAACCGCATAGAGTAGGTCGAATTTCTACTTTTACATGCGGCAACGCACGGAAATATCATTTCGCAAAAAAGTTTGTTTACGATTTAAGCAATTTAAGTATGGAACAAATTGAAAGTAATTGTTTCGACGATAAACTAATAGAAGAATTGCAAAACAATGAATTAACTCTAGATTCGTTGCCGTACCCAACTGTCACCGCATCGAACTGTCAACCGGACGCATCGACGTACGATTCAGGTTCTAGCTTTACGCGTTCGTGCGTGCGGCACCCACGCGGTGAAGGTAAAAACTACGCATTTATATGTGTATAATTGCGCGTTGCCGCGTCCCTGCCGCGTAGAGTAGGCTCAGTTTCTACTTTTAGACGCGGAGACAACTACTAGATGCCAGAACAAAATCATGCCGCACGCACGGACGTATGTTTCTGGTTCTATCTTAACACAACAACTCTGTGTTGACAGTTCATAAAGTGAGGTTGGGGAAATGTCGTTCAAGAAAAAATTGATAGCTTTATTGCAATAACATACAAAGATAAAGACCAACAAAGCAAATTATCGCTTCAAAATCTCCCATTTTTTATATATTTTTATACTTCACTTTTAATTTTTCTGTGTTTGTCTCTCAACGCAACAGACTACGCTTCTATTGTGCTAAACTGCTCCTGAACTGCGTTGCGTGACAGTTCGAAGCGTCCTTAGTTGCGACTTGGTTGCGTTCATTGTGCTCCAAGGGTAATGCAATAGAAATCGTTTTCTTTCCCAAAATATATTTAATCTATGTAAAATATATACAAAAAAGATCACAAATTTTACTACAAAATATACAATGCAAGATAAAAGAAATTAATTCTACAATTTGCTCTCGATTAGAGGTCCTTCCAATGCCCAAATTCGTTTAATTTCTGGTCCCGCAATTAATTTGTTCAGTTCTTGAATGTCTAAAAAGAGAAAAAAATATGAAAACATTTAATTTTCAAATTTTTAAAGGGGTATCCATAAAATCTCTTTCCAATTGTCACACTTTTCCCCAATTTTTGTACTTGGGAGCGACACCCCTCCCACTTTAAATTCGTGGCGCATTTTATGAATAGCCTTCGATTGCAATTTCCATATCAAACCCACCATTTGTCGTCGCATAAGCTTCTAGTGTAGATTTTATATTCCACACTGGAATAGCCATGTTTATGTTTGGAAAAACGGCATTTCCCGCTTGACCTCGAATATTGGAAACACAAATACCAAGCACGCAACCGTTTTCATCAAACATTGGGCCCCCGCTTTGCCCTGCCTGCACACTCCCGTCCGAGATAATCATTCCAGGGGAGTTTTTCACAATTTTACCCTCATAGACGCTGGGTTTGAAGATTTCTTTTCCCAAACGTGAAATTAATGGGAATCCAACGTTATAGATTGTCTGCATTAGACGTGGTCTCGCATTGGACAGTTTTACGAAGACGTTTGGCGGCAGGTTCTCGGGAACCTTTAAAATTGCCACGTCGTAAGGATTACCGAGTGTTGGGTTCATCCAAATCACAGTCGTTTCGAAGTTGCCTTCGTTGTAGTGGCAGTGGATTTTGTTGGGAGACTGTAATAGAGTTTAGTTATTCTGGAATTTCAGGAAATTTGAAAAAAGTACTTACATTTTTCACCACGTGGGAGCAGGTTAAGACTAATTTTTTACCTCGAACTGTGATAAAAGTTCCTGTTCCCCATGATTTGCCACAGGAAATTAGGACGACTGAGTTTTCCCCTGAAATTAAAAAAAATAAGTTTTTTTAGTTTTTATTGTCGGAAATTTGAAAGAAACGATCGCGATTTTAAAAGAAGTAATACAAAAACGTGGAAAAGAATTGACAAAAATGACGAAAATAAAATCAGTTTTGCTTAGGGTAACCATACGTCCTGAATCTACCGCGACAACGATCAAAAAAGTTGTTTAGAAATCACGGTAAATCTCGATAACGGTTTGGAGATATGGAGTTCTTGTGAAAAGCGAACCACTATCGAAAAACGCTTAGTTTCGGGGTAAAAAATAAAAAACCAAATCTAGTTTTTTTGCACATCCAATTTTCGTAATACGTTTTGAAAACGAAATTTTTAAAAATTCCGTTACTCTGAATATATTGCTGCGACAATATTTTGAGAGTAACGGGATTTTCAAAAATTTCGTGTGTCCGTAAATTAGTTCCAGAATTGTTTTACAAGAAAATAAAAAAAAGTTAATTCTTTTCGGGACAGTTTCTCTGCAATTCCCCCTTGAAGTTTAAAAGTCGATTATCTCAAAACTAAGTTTTGGCGATATGGTCACCCTCGTTATGTCACATCCTCCGTATTCACCAGATTTGACTCCTTCGGGAAATATTTTGCTCTCGAAACTCAGAATTTTCTTGTCTTTCTCATCAAAAAACTACTATTTCTGCCACTTCTTGGCCAAATTTGGAAGTTTACTGAGTTTTTGATCTCGTAATGCAGAAATTTCTCACTTTACGTCACTAAATACTAAATTCAAACCGGCCATACACGCTAAACGTGCAAGAAAACTGTCACCAGATCTAAAGTTTTATTAGAAACACGCGCCACTTAACCTGAAAAGGGATATCAGATGGCAAAATCAATCTGATAAACCACAGTGTGTATGGCTACCCTAATGAGAAAAAAAGAAACTCACACGTCAATGACGATGTATAGGTGTATTTTGAAATCCAATTCTCATGGAAAGTTTCATTAATTTGCTTTAAAAACTCCTTAAATAAGCTTTTAAAACTCGCAACCAACGTCAGATTTGCATTCTCAGATTGATTTTGAAGCGTCGAACTGATTATAATGCCAACTAATCGCCTGTAAATTTAATTACAAATTAATGTTAATTAAAAATGTAATTTAAAAAACCAACAATTTGTTGTTAAAAACGCCAGCGCCTTCACAGTTAAACACCAAAGTATTGGAAATGATGAACAAACACGAATCCTTGCCAAAAACATTTGATATTTTACCAACATTTAACGTTTTATAAAAACTCTCCACACCAAACGGTGTCGATATTGACAGCACATCATCGAGCTTATTCACAGGATTTAGAAATTTTATGTAGATTTTCATATTTTTAACGAAATTTTTAAAATTCTTAATGTTTGTGCTGACATTGTTTTCACTGTCGCTGATCCTCAAAATGATAAAACTGGAAATTAGCAGCTGGTGAAGGGATTTATTGTAAGCTTGGATGTTATCACAGTTTAAACAGGGGTCCAAATTCTCAAAAATTGTCGTCGTGCTTCGTGAAATGTCGGCACAATTGAAAACGTAGAGGAGTTTCGCACGGTATTTCGAGAGGAATTTCGATTTGGCTCCGAAATCCCTTCGATCGAATGTAATTTCGAATTTGATTTCATTAAGAAATTGGAACGGATCTCGATGGGCGTCGACGGCTGTGAAGTTTTTCAAGAACTGCAAGACCTCATTTTTGTTAGAGTTGTTTGTCAGAGCCTCGTATTTGCGGAATGTTTCATACAAAATCGTTGCCGATGTGATGATTATGCTGTCATTAAAAATTATTGCGGATTTCTTAGTTGATGGATGGTTGTCGATTTCTAGGATTCCGTGACGTATGCTGATCATCGTTGTCTGGAATGGAGAGAAGAAAATTTTTTAAGTGTAAAAAAGAAATTTCTTTAATGTTTAAGAAGCCCATACTTTTAAAAAATTAACTAATTGTCTTTTTCCATCATTATTCAAATATCTGTATCATATTTTTGGCCCTAACAATGGTTTAAAAAGAAAAATAACAAAATTTGTGTTTTTTTTTGGAGTTTTTTGGTTTAAAACTCCTTAAATGGACTTTTAAAACTCGCAACCAACATCAAATTTGCATTCTCAGATTGATTTTGAAGTGCACGTTGAACCAGTGTTGATGGGAGTTAAAAGCGACGGGGGAGGGGTGGGGGTGGGGGGAGGGTGACGAGAAATCCAAGCCCACTGGAATGAGGTGACACAGGAGAAAGGCAACACCGATCCGATTGATTGTAAGCGAGAAAGGGAGATAATTATCGCTTCTATATTTACACTCAAGTTGTCTAATGAAACTAAAAATACTTGAACTGTCTTAATTTTGAACATGCAATCGAGTTAAACTCACTTTCTGTCGATTTATTGATTGATTTATCCAAAAGACATTCAATTAATAGAAATTGAATTAGAGACACTGGACTGGACAATCTCGTGTGCCAGTCGACAAACTTAATTGATGTTTTGATGGTGGCAAAAATTTGATCAAAATTTCATTTGTTTTTTTTAACTCTATTGGAATTTCTCGGCTTACAGGTCATAAAAAATATAACAAAATGTTATATTATTTTTGTTGATGTTTTGACGTTTTCTTTTTTAAATTTGCCGGAGTCAAAACAAGACTTTGAACCACAGAACGAAACCTTTAAATTCGATTGGAAACGTTTTTAAATCTTTAGAAAATCGTATTATAGGAATAGAATCTATTTTTAGAAACCAATCTAAATTGTTTAATTGCACGTGAAGCTATGAAGAAGCTTTTTTTTGTGTATTTTTGAATAAATTTTAAAAATATCAGTAGTGATCAACACAAAACTTCCACTGCAATATTTAATTTCGGAAAAAAATATGTGAAAAATAATATTTTTTCAAATATCTCGAGAACCGTTAAAGATACTTGAAAACCATTTAGTGTTTAACCATTGAACCATTTCTGATTCATGGTTTATACTCGACCTTTTAGCATTGAATCCTATTGGAATTTCTCTGCTTATAAGGTCTGCAAAAACAACAAAATTATATTATTTTTGCGTATGTTTTCACATCCAAATTTCCCCCCAACAGGTCGGACATGTCTGCCCTGAAAACCCATCAGGAGCCTGTTTCTGGTATGGAAAGCTGGCTCACCGTCATCAGAGCCTGCTTTGCCAGCTTCCACGCAGGCTTACAGGATTTTTGGTGGAGTAAAACTGGATTTGAGTATTTATACTCCGATGCCACAAACCTTGTGCGATACTTGAAAACCGTTAAAGGAAAAAAAGCAGGAAATTTTATTTTCTTTGATTTTTTTTATATACAAATCTTCAAAAATTTTGAGAACCGTCAGAGATACAAAAAAAAACCGTTAAAGCAAAAAATGTAGAAAACTTTATATTCTATAAATTTGATTTTGTGCATTTTTTTTTTGTAAGAGAGCAGTTTTCGAGAAATTTTCAAAAAACTTATTTTTTTTTTCAAATATTTTGAGAATTGTTAAATATACGTAAAAATAAATCCAATTTTATAGTAAATATTTAAAATTGCCATCGTGTTTGAGGATACTTAGATTTAATGGTCTTTTTCGTGAAAAAAACTTTGAAGACCGTAAAAAAAAACTTTGAAGAACGTAAAAAAAAACTTTGAACGTTCGAAGATCGGGTATAAAAGGTGGTAAAAAATATGAATTTAGGAGTTCTGTTACAGTTTTGCAATAAATTGTGCATTTAACAAAAAAATCGTATAAAATTTAAAACATAAAATGCTTAAAACGTTTTTTTAAATAAAAAAAATGTGGTTTAAGAGGAAAAAATTTGAACTTACTCCGGACTCTAATCAACTATTTTATTAAAATTATTCTTTTTACTCTTTCAAATCACTTGTAAATTCTAGTTTAAATCTTCCCAATCAACTGTTCGCCAGTAAATTAAGAAAAGAACTGCAATTTCTACACATCATTTCTAGAGTTGCAGTAAACCTTTTTATTTACTTAAATTTAAATCGAGTTTAATGTCCTCGAATTGTGCAAAAATTTTATCTGCATCGCAAACACTAACCACAAATAAAGCATTGCAAAATCTATTTGGATAATCTGGCGGAAAATTACAACGAATATTACCTGAAAAATCTTAAAATCACCTGAAAGATTATTTTGATCTAAAAACAAATCCAGCGAAGCAAAAAATGTTACCTGTATAAGAATTTGCTTTTGTTGTTGTTACTTCTTCCGTAATCTCGGTGGGATGCATTTGTTCATAAAATTAGATTACAGTTGCTGTAAATTGCAACACCTTGGAGATAATTTCAACAAAGATAAATAAAAGTAAAATAAAAATCAGGCGATGAAAAACAAAGGATGAAAGCTCTTTTTGTTTGAATGTCGATTTTTTTGTATTTCCTCGGTAAAATTGGTGTCGATTTTAGTTAAAACTTTAGGAAACTGTTAGGACTTAAAACGAACTACACAAAACGTATTGACATGGAATAATTAAGTTATTTTTAAGACATTTTCCCGAGAATTTTTCTAAAGTTCTCCATCAACTTTAATCAGCTGTCAATTTCAATTCAAATCAAATCAAAATTTTTCATAAACACACATTGGGTTATGCACATTGGTATCGAAAATCTAAAAATTATAATCAGAATTTGAAAAAGGTAATTTTAATTCAATTGTTTCGTAAAACTATGTAAAAAATGTTGTTATCTTTATATTAGATTAGTTACTCCAATATTTTTGTCGAGTTGGCTCTTAATTGAAATATCTTTTCAACATTTTTAACAAAAAGTTTTTTCGTTTTTTCGAATGTTTGGAAAGTTGCGATTTATCAGAAAAGAAGTTGTTTATAAAATACGTGACGGTAAATTTCACAATTTCAGACTGCCTTGTCTGTTTGTCACGCTTCTCACTATTTTTTTTATGGAATTTGGTCCCACCATTAGACTATCGAAAATTCTCCTCTCCTCACAAATGTGTGGCGTATTTTATAGACAGCCTCTAACAAACTTTCAACATTTTTTACATAAAATTTTTTTTTTTATTTGAAAATTTCCAAAAAAAGAAATATTTTTACAATCTTCTCCGGAGAAGCTGCTTGTTGGGTGCGAACTGATTCAAATACTGAGGTTGCTTCTTAGCGATGAAGGTGCCATGATTCGAGAAGTTGTCGATAAAATTTAACGGAAAACGATTTGAATTATCTAGACGGGAATGAAATTATTTTATTTAGGACAGATTTAAGTTCTTTTAATATATTTTTACTTTCTTATACAAAGTATAATGTGTTATTGTATTCTTGAAAGATTTCGACATCTTAATTATGTCAAAAAATGCTTTTCGACGTCTTAATTATGCCTAAAAAAAATCTTACCTGTATAAAGCTAGAACTTGAATCGTACGTCGATGTGTCCGTCATGCGTGCGTCCGGTTGACAGTTCGATGCGGTGACAGTTGGGTACGGCAACGAATCTGGAGTTAATTCATTGTTTTGCACTTCTTCTATTAGTTTATCGTCGAAACAATTACTTTCAATTTGTTCCATACTTAAATTGCTTAAATCGTAAACAAACTTTTTTGCGAAATGATATTTCCGTGCGTTGCCGCATGTAAAAGTAGAAATTCGACCTACTCTATGCGGTTGCCGCATCGGAAAACGTATTATTAGGGAACCCGTTGATTCTACTCGAACTGTCAACGTGACGGACGTATCGACGTACGATTCAGGTTCTACCTTAAGAATTTTTATCTCTTGGAGCATTATTACAAAAATTGACAAAAATGTCTTTCTGTCAGTTCGTTTGTCTGTCTGTTAGTTAGCATGTGTAGAAAATTTCTGAAAAACTAATAGAGCTAGAGCCAATTTGACAAAAATGTTTCGTCCTGGAATGGGACGATCCTATTTTGATGTAAATCCGCTAAACGGAAGAAATAAATTGGCTTTTTTGCTGTTTTTTGCTGTTTACTCAGAAACTACGCATTTTTGAGTAGTGTTACGCGTGACAAAAGTTGGAGACTATAAAATTTCCTACACTTTTGTCTTTCACTAAAACTGCGTATATATCTTAAGCCGTTATCAAAATATACAGTTATTTAAAAAAAAAACCGTTTTTTGAACTGGAGACAAAATTACGAAAAGTTCGATTTGCTTGTTTTGCCCTTGGAAATAAAACAATTACAATTTTTTAAATCCGGAAAAATCTGCTTTTTCTGCAAAATTATTTATATTAAAAAAAAAAAGGTTTAACCCCTCTAGAGGCTGTTTTAATTTTTATTTCTTGCAAAAACCTTAATTTTGAAAAATAATTTATAGCTGAGGGTGCTAATAAATAACTTTTATGTAATTCAAAAAAACATTTGAATTAATTTGAATTCAATATCAATCATATTGAGTTACCTTTGGTAGCCACAGATAAAGTAGTAGCAATGTTACAAGCAATTTCTTATATGAAATTTACATAACAATTGAAAACTTTGAATATGAATGCCACAACCTAAATGAGAAGAAGCACTCATCAAACACGGTTTGAGTTAATAAAATGCGAAAATTATTTATTAAAATTCGATTTGATTCGGTTGCGCTTCGCATTTTGAGAAATCACTTAATCGAAGCTTAAATGCTAAATCCACAATGCGATTTGATTAATTCGATTAGGAGACTCTTATGTGATTCGCCATTGCCATGATTAATAGTTGTATCATTTTATCAACATTCATTTTTTTCGTTTTGTCTTTTTTTTTGAATATAAATTGAATTTAATATCGTAAAACCAACATAAAACATGATAAATCTGTACTTTCTCTCTCTTTTTTCCTTGATACAGCTTAACAAAACTACATTTTTGTGAATATTTTGAATTTATTCTGTTTAAACATGTTATATGGATAAAAAAAATTAAAAAATATCGCTTTGTAAATTGAGAAACATAAACTGGAGATAAGAAAAAAAAAACTAATGCTACATTTACACGAATGACAAATTTGTCATTTTTTTCTTGTCATTATGTTAATTCCCGTGTAAATGGCATAATTTTTGTAATTTTTTCTGTCAGAAAATGTCAATCTCTCATAAAAGAATGAACTTGTCCATTCTTTTATGCCAGATTGTCATTCGTACAAACGCAATATTAGTTATGACAAAAGTTGAATACTAAAGTTGTCATAACTAATATTGCGTTTGCACGAATGACAATCTGGCATAAAAGAATGGACAAGTTCATTCTTTTATGAGAGATTGACATTTTCTGACAGAAAAAATTACAAAAATTATGCCATTTACACGGGAATTAACATAATGACAAGAAAAAAATGACAAATTTGTCATTCGTGTAAATGTAGCATAATAGCCAACGAGTTATTGCCAATAAAATCACCTTTTTTGTCGCCTTTTCTGCGCCCTCACTTGAGCCGAGGTTGTTGCGAACGGTTCAATAATTTTTGAAGCGAAATCCGTAGACTGTTTGTCGCTAGTCTGTGGGGTCTTGAGGAGTTTTATTCCACAAGTTGGTCAGTGAATTTATTATCGAAGTGAAGCGGGCAGGTTAGAGGTGTGGTACCTGTACCTTATCTACATATGTATTATCACATGAGACAGACGAATTGCAGAGGAGACTGGGGGTTAAAGTTCCACTGGGAAAAGTTTTTTTTTGTTTGCTTTGTATACACCCCCTCCCACTCATTGTACTGTCCTGATTTTCGCTTTCCTCTACTACAGAAGGAAAGTTTTTTATTGATGGCAGAGATCGCCTCGAGAACGGAGGAGATGGTACGAAATCCGTTTCGTTTTACGTGTCTTAAGGTGCCGCTCCACATGAGAGTAAATGCCGGCGAGAACCTCTCGATAGTAGCTACTCGCAAATGGACACGTCTCTGAGAGTCGCTCGCAGAAACTCGCAAAAACTCGCAAGTTAGTTTCTGTGATTCTACTCTCTAGTCAACACGCACCCACTGAACTCTCGGGGAGTTGCTCGCCAGACACGAACGGCGTTTGAATTTCGTTAGTAGCTCTCGAAACCTCGCCAAACCAATATGTCAAAAAAAAAATCAAGATATTGATCTTGAAAAGAGAAAAATCGCCGAAATTAACTCTCAAATACTCAACCTCCTCCGAGTAAAGCTAGAACCTGAATCGTACGTCGATGCGTCCGGTGGACAGTTCGAGTAAAATCAGATTCAGGTTCTACCTTAACTCTCGAGAGTTTTTGAGAGTTACTCGCGTATTTACTCTCATGAGGAGCGGGACCTTTAAATAACTCGAGAGCGCGTTGAGCTAGTTTTGAGTTTTACGTTAAAGGTGTTAGAAAGGCTCTGTAATTGAAAAAAACCTTGGAATTTTGAAATGTGGTGCTCGAACTATTTGTCGCATTAATACTTTTGTGTTGGTATCTACGGCATGGTGATGAGTAGGGTAGACCGGGGCTAGTAGACCCACTTTTTATAATCTACTTTATAGAGGTTTTCCTGTAATTATTTCAGGTGCAGTAAAGACGTTTTTGGTTGGTTTATTCAATTGTGTTTCTTAGTCAATCTTTTATTTTGACTAATTATAAGTGTTTCAAATATTTTTTTTCATTTTAAAAAAAACTTGTTCGATGAGTCGACTAACCCCGTGTCTGGGGCTTGTTGACTCTGTGAACGGGGTTATTTGACTCTATACTTTTTTTTGGGAAAATGTGTTGGAACATATTAAAAAACTGTAATAATTCTGAAAAAATGTATTCTTTAAAAAATTAATAACATTTCAGATTAACATAAATTAACACCGATTGCGAGTGTCGTGTCGTTTTCGACAAGAGTCGTTTCACGTGTTGTTGTTGGTAGAAAAACACTAACAACAACACGTAAAACGACTCTTGTCGAAAACGACACGACACTCGCAATCGGGGTGTAAATTTCATCTAATTTAAAAAAATAGAATTAATTAACAAAAAAATATAGGTAATTCATATCGAGTCATTTAACCCCAGTATACTGTGAGTCAACTAGCCCCAAGCCGCCATTTTATTTTTAACACACTCGTGAAAAAAAAATGAAAAAGCATCGATCAGAAAATGCTTCACTAACTTGTTAACTCATACATAAATTTTCACTTGAAATCACTGACGAGTTCAATACAATGAAAGTGTAAGCTACAAAACAATTTAATTAACAAGAAAAAAAATTCCTCACACGCTTGAAATTTCGTTTTTCCCCCTCAGAGTTCGTTCCAAGAGCACTGTGGTCTAACCACGTTGGTTCACTCAAAGCTGTCAGTCGACTGAATAAACAGTCCAATTCACGCAGGTTTATTCTCAACCGTGGTTGAGTTATTCGCAATAAGTCTACTTACCCCTGAAGCCAACTAGCCCCGGTCAGCCCTACCGTCGTCACACTATCGCATACTTCTCCACTCACTCTCTCCGGCAGCCACTTGGCGTAAGGAAGCGAGTTTTGAGGGATTAGCTAACTCCTGCCCCCTTTCTTTTTATCCCCTCCCCATCTAACTTCTTAACCACGAAAGCAACGTTGATTCGGTTTTCACTGTTAGACGAGTTGCCCCTTACAGAAAATTTCTCGCCACCGAAATCAACCCACAATCCTGCCTTCTTCAGAATCTCTGACGGTTAAAATTAAAATGTTCCGATGACACCGGTCTCCCCTACTCATAACTGACCAGGTACGGTAGTTACTATATTATTACACACCTGAGAAGCAACGATTTCATATCACTTACAAGTGAGAGCATTAAGACATAAATATTCCGATACAGATTTCATTTTGAATTTGGATCTACAGTCAAACTTACGGGCTCGGCCAAGTCTTTTTGAAGGTCGAATTTATAAATCTTTCCATCGGGTTAATATATCATCTGACCGAACGCCAAGCCAACTAGCCCGTCATCCATGCATTTATGCACCTCCAAATACCAAATTGGGACCAGTTTTATTTTACCGGTGCACGTTTGCACTGTCGCAATTTTAAAAATATTGAACCAAATTCAGTTGGCTGCATTTCAAGCGTATAGCGTTTTCGTTTTTGACAAATTTAACACAGGCAGAATGTCAAGAATCCACGGAATTCATTCGAGTGTTAAAGATTTAACCTTCACCCGTACAGTTCAATTAATTCATAAGTTTATTGTATGATAAATGGACTGAAGGTAATTTTTTTTTGGGGTGATGTTACATTTTTGTCCTTAAACTGACTTCTGACCAAATTGCCATAAAAATAGATAAAGGTCGGACACATAGCGCAAATTGTGGGCTCCAACTGTGCCTTAAGTATTTTCATCAAGTACCGAATGTCATGTCTTCAGTTAGTTTCATTGTTCGGTAATGCGAATGTGTATCTTTGCTAAAAATAGATAAAAATATGTCCTGTTCCACAGTATGCCAGCAAACTTTTTCACACTGTGGAAAATGAGTTGAGAAAGTACTAAAGCAGCTAAACGTCCAGTAACGAGTATAAAATGTTTTGTGCTTTTAATACTCTATATGATATATCATATAAGAGTATATTAGATTTAGTATATCGTTTGTGACGCATCGAACCAATTATCGGACACAAAAATGAACTACACCAGGATGTTGGGATGATAAAAGATTTTGATTTCCGTATGTCCGTCTATCTGTCTGTCCGTGAACACAACTTTCAAGAGTCTTGAAATATTGAATAGTTACGTTTCTCGTAAATAGTTAGGCTAAGTTCTTGAATGGGCAAAATTGGACCATTCCTTCCTCCCTCTCCAATAAAAACGAAACAGCTTTTTGCAATTTTTTCGAAAACGGCGAGTCAAATGGAAAAATTTATATAGGTAAAATGTCTTTAGAATAAGATTTTACATAACTCATCCATACATCGAAATTCAATCGGTCCACTGCTTTATTTCTCTCCCATACAAATGGAATACTTTTTTCGCGTTTTCTCGAAAACTGTGCATCCTATCGAAAAATTTATAAAGAGTAAAGCTTGTCCACAAGCGGCGCGGCGCGGCGCGGTGACAGATGGTAGTAGAAACTATAGGTTTATATGAGTTGGTTTATAATTGCGCGGTGACCAAACGCGGCAGCCGCGCGGCACCGCGAAGAGTAGGTCTAGTTTCTACTTTCAGACGCGGTTGGAAGCGGTGACAGTTGTTTATGTTTTCTGAGTGTTGTTGCAAATATTTTTATCAAGTAAAAAGATGGAAAAGAACTTTGAAAACGCATTCGAAACGGAAAAATTAATAATCTTCAAATTTTCTGCGATTTTTAGGTTATGAGAACACAAATAGAGCTGCAACCGCGCCGCGTAATTTCGGTTTAAAAATGACTGCGGCTGTCGCCCTGCCGCTCTGAGCTAACCGCGCCGCGCCGCGCCGCTGCCGCACCACGCCAATTGTGGGACAAGCTTAAATGTGTTTAGAAAATGATTTTACATAACTAATAGATATATCAAAATCCAATCGGACCACTCCCTTCCTCCTTTTCTATATAAATGGATTTTTTAAAATAAACATTGTCTATCATCATATCGACTTGGTCCCTGGCGATTGTAGTTTTTCTTATGTTTTTACAAAATTTTGATGAAATACAAAAAAAAACCCGCCCAGGTGTATCCAGGTGGGCGGCTAGGGGCTGAAGCGTTCCCCTACCCAAATTGATAAAAAGAAATTCTTCGGCATACAGAGATTTTTATCTGCAGGTAATTTTTGCCTTAATTTTTTAATAAAAGTTTCTCCCGCGGCGCAATTTTTTTTTATTCTGCATATTGTGCATTTAATAAAAAATTGCCTGTGGATGCTATTATTTTTTATCTAGATAGTCACGGACACGGAAAAAAAATCTTGTCCAAACCGGGTCGTTGCGATAATTATGTATGGACTAAAGACATTAAATTAATAGACTGGCAAAGTGATATAAATTCGCGGTCACACATTTGCACAGCTTTCGCCACCGAGGACGCTGCTCGACATCACTACTTCGAATAAAAAAGCGAGGAGAATGATAAAAAATGAGTTTATGGTGTTTTGACACAGTAAAAATGCTAAAAAATTGCATAAATTGCCACATCCCATGATGATGAAATTTGGTTCTGACAGTTCTAGAAGCAAGCCCTCGCGGCAAAACCTTTGTTTCAAGTTCGCCACTTTCGCCAAAAATAAAAAAAACCGTTTTTGTGCCACTTTTTTATTAAGAATACAACTCAGATTGTGCCGCAGCTAAGATTTTTAGAAATATCGAACATTTTATAATAAAATGCCCCGCATTAAATTGAATAATTGGGACAAGTTTCCGGAACGCTGGGACAATATATCTGAATCTTGAACTGTCTCGGAGATTCCAAAAAAGACTTTTGGTGTTAAGACTTTGAAGGTTTGGCGACACGCTACTTATTATATCACAAGATTTATTTTTGAAAATCTGAATATCCAAAGCCGTTTTTCATGAAATTTAAGGTAGGTACTCCACAAATTCACCAAGTGTGTTGCGTTGGCGAATTAAGTAATTTTCCAATGCAACCAAACAATATTTAGACGGTTTTCCTTCCACACAACCAAGCAAATACGAACAAATAAAGAATTTACAAATGTAAACCTTTTGCAAAAGGAAAAACGTCTAAATTTGTTCGACTGCGCGATACGATAACGCAATGCGGTTGGTATTCCATAGCTTTTTACGACGACACTTTTTAATAAAAATAAAATGACAATAAAGTCAAATTTAATCTCTCAATTTTATATTTAACTTTTTGTTACCAAGCCTCAAACATCGCTAAATTAAAAAACAAAAGAATCTTAAAAATTATGACTCAGATTTTTAAATATATTATTGTACTAACAACAAGAAAAACTGTTAATATAATTATCATAGTTGCAAAATCGAATGCGTCATACGAGAAAAAAAATCGATCTGATATAGTCATTGTTTAAAGTGAAATGAATAAAAGATTTTATTGAAAATTTACATAAAAAATTAGCATTAATTTCCGAACAATGCAATTGCATAACCTAAGAAAAAAAGAGCTATCAATCAATTGATTAGAATATTTATTATAAATTTATCTGCTATTAAATGTTTTCAATTATTTAATTTACAAGTTTTGAGCACATGAGATGAAAATTATCGAAAATGATTGTAAAGTAAATAAATTTTCTTGTACAGAAATGAACCTTCTTTGACCTCTTCAACCTGATAGGTTTGAGTGGAAAATTTTCCCTTTTTTTCGGGAATGTCATAGAAGAGAAATCAAAGTGTCATTCACTTTTTGAAATTTTTGGACATTGAGATACCAATTAGCATAATGTTTTGACTTGGATATTAATTTTGCTTAAAATTTACAACATAATGGCGATAATTTGCTTAAAAATATACACAAAATGTTTTAAATTCAAAGCCAGACTAAGAAAATAAATGTTGTCTTCTATCTGAACGAAAATTAGGTAGCGTCTCCGAACGAAAATTAGGTATATTGATTAAAATGTCAAATATGTATTGAAGACCCTGAATTATTTGCTTTACATAAAGTGAAATCTCGCACTTGCTTACTAAATTTAAGCTATAAATATAGAACCTTCTAATTTTCCGAAATGTAATTTCATTGAGAACGCAAATTTTGAGTAATTTACACATTTGTAAATTTAATGTGTAAATTACGAATTGAATATTTTCGGTGAAAGTTTAACATTGAAAAAACAAAATTGTTAACAAAAATTCTATGTTGCTAATTTTTTTTAAATGTTGAGCAAATATTTTGTACACTAAATTATGTATCCAAAATATAAACAATTTTGTTAATACTCGTAAATGGAGAAGAAAAAAAATATATAGCCTTATACTTACGGAGATATCATTTCAGGGAAATTATAATAACGTTATCTGTACAGGACATTAATTGTCCTTACAGACTTTTTAACGTATGAACCGCATTCAGCGACGCCAAAAAACCCTCCAGATGAGATTTTTTCCCGGGAAATTTGAAGAAAAGGAAAATCACGTTATCGTCACAGGACCTTTCATTGTCCTTACACGGATTCATCGACCCCAAAAATCCCCGAGATTTTTTTCCGGAATAATCACGTTATCCTTACATGACCTTCTGTTGTCCTTACAGACTTCTTATCGTCAGAATCGGGTTCAGCGACAACAATAGATCCCCAGATGAATTTCTATACGGAAAATTCATCAAAATATTCGAAGCCGCAGGTTTGAATCTGTTATATTCATCTAAATTTCATCTTCAGATTTTGTCTCTCCCCGGTTACGTCCCCTACACCCAACTTTTTTTTCGTTTTTTGTTTCAGCGTGAAATTGACAAAATTGTCTTCTAGATATTTTGCAAATCAGGTGCAAAAATTAGATCTTTGAATGACGTTTTTGTAGAAAAATTCTATTTTCGTCATGGAAAGTTCTGTATCCCAAAAGACATCTTCCCTATTTTAGTTAAAACTGACTCTATTTTTAATTAAAACCGCCCATTCCAAGGTGATCTATACTGCAAATTAAAAGAGTCCAATTCCTTAATTTTTAAAACCTATGCTTTACAATCGAAAGTTTAGATTAAGCCAGATTCGATTCACCTTTGATTACTTTTAGTTTTCAATAAAAATCGCTAATTTAATTTTGATTCGGGGTTTTTGTGTTAAAATATTTATTGAATCAAATTAAAAAGGTGACCCATACAAAACTTGGAAAAAAATCAAAAGTTTTTGCATGATTTTAATGTGGTAACCTTAATGTATTTGCTTTCTATTTGATTGAAAAGCCAGATATTTCCTGAAATGCATTCCACTAAATTCGATTTTATTGTTTTAAATTTTCAAATTTATTCTAATAGATCGCAGATGGCAAAAGCTTGACGTCATTGAATGTTTTCATATGTTATTAACAAGTTTTGCTCTTGGATAATTTTAAGAAGTTTTTTGTTGTAAAGACACATCCGGTCGGTGAATGGATTATAACTACTGTCATTAAAAATTTCCTCACTTTTCCCTATTTGTGTGAGATAAATTCTGCTACGATGCTGCTAAGGCGCAAAACACGCGCCTGGGACCACAATTTTAAAGGATCGCGAAATTGAGAAAAACATATATTTTTGCTATATGTAGTAAGAAAAAGATGATAAATTACAACTTTAATAGGGCCTCCATTTGTTTATTAGGGCCTCCATTTGTTTATTAGGGCCTCCATTTAATTATTAGGGCCCCCGTTTGACTGTTATGGCCTCCATCTAGCTGTCTGGGAGCCTCCATCTCGACCAATGAGATCAAGGTTTTCAACGATAGGAAAATGAAAATTTTGATATCATTGGTCGAGGAAGCTCAATCGTAATCGTAATCGTAATCGTAATCCGAATCGCAATCGTTAGTCTGAATTGGGCTTAACGATTGCGATTACGATTGCTTTTACGATTACGATTGCGATTACGATTACGAGTACGATTACGATTACGATTACGATTACGATTACGATTGCGCTTGATGCTTCTCGATCAATGAGATCAAAGCTTTCAACGATAGGAAAATGAAAGCTTTGATCTTATTCGAGGAAGCTTTAGTCTGAAATGAGCTTAAAACCCGATTCTTAACAAGCTCTTTCTATTGCTCCGTTTTAGATACTTATTTTAACCACGTGAAATGAGAATTTATTTTTTAAACGAGAAACTCTATTTCCAACAGCGTAGAATGCTTTTACGACTTTCGAATCCCTATGGAAAACATATTTGATAAAAGTAAAATAAAATAACGTCAACAAAATTATTCTATTTTGCGCCTATTGAAGTGTAATTTCTTTCTATTTTTAATTTTCCTTCGCAAATAATCAATTTCTTTATGGATATTACAACTGAACGATCAAATGACCAATATTACTGGATATAATAAAAGAGTGTGAACGAAATGTCCTTCAATTGGTTGCCTTTGCTCCTTGATAGTTTAACAACTGACTGACAACGGAATGTAATTGAAAGAAATTGGCAGAATATAAGCAATCAAATATACGAGTTGTAATGGATATGGATGCCATTTCAACATCACATATATTCGTATTCCTGGAAAGGGTATGAAAAAAAAATTGTTGTCTGGATGAAGTTTTTTTGCAGAGTGAAGTGAAAAAAATATACCCAAGTAACCAAAAATGGTCATATGTCGGTTGCACGACGGTCGCACAATCTGGGTTGCATAACATATTGTTTACTGCGACATAACAGTAACGTTTCTGCAACAGTAAAGCAATAGTTTTTGGCCAGGGTTTTTGTGACTATAATTAGAAAGTAACGGTTGCACAACCGTTTCCGGAAAAATTTTCTGTGACTAAACTTGGCAGGAGGGGGCGGATCAAGTGTAACGCCTATGTAAATTTCTATTCCAAGTGTACGCTGTATGATTTCATTGACCCAAAGTTGACTTGCAACGGTTACATTGTGACCAGTCACATAGTAACCGATTTGCAACGGTTTTTCTGTAGCTCGTCACAATGTAACCAATTGGCAACTGGTTTTAATGCAACCGGTCAGAAAGTAGTCGACTTGAAACGGTTAATTTGTAGCCGGTCCCAATGTAACCAATTGACAACCGGTTTCATTGCGGCCGGTCACAAAGTTGCATAAACGGATTTGCCACCGGATTTTTGCCACCAGGGTCACATTGTAAACTGAGTTGCAAATGGTTGCTTGGGTATACAATTGAACCTGGATAAGTGGGATCTCACGAGACCGTCTCGCGAATAACACTTATAGAGTTTTCCCACTTACCCTAAGTTGCAGGCTTCATTTTAAAAAAGCTCGAACCGAACAATCGATCCCAGTTATACAGGTTTCCCGCTTATCCAGGTACCACTTATCCAGGTTCGACTGTGGTAGATGGTGCGATTTTGAATTTGACGACACGTATTTTATATTCTTTTCATTTTGTCTGTAGCGCCTCTGTATAATGAAAGGGGAAAGTCACAAAATTATAAGCACACGAATCGAATAGTGTAATTTGCCACCCGTTGGGCGACTGACTCAACTTCACCCTGTAGATCACATTCATTCAATATTTCGCCTGACATCATCGTTTTCACCACCAACTATCATGCATCCTGGCTGGTATCGCATCGTAAACATCCTTGAGTTGATATGATCTACGATTATCCTCTCGTAAAAAAAACAAACATCGACAGAGATGTCCTTAAAGAGATTGCGTATCTGAACTATTCGTCTTCATCAGAGGAGAACACAAGAAGGAAACTTGTGTTTATGTGGCAATTATGGAAGGAGCAACTAACGATGCGTTTTTGTAATCGCCGTAACATGGCTATCTTATAAAAAGGACACATTGTCGGCGATCAACAATTGTCAAAGGATACTTTGCCGGGTGAAAGTCACAACAACTCTCAGTCGATTCGATAAAAAAACCGTGAAAAAAAATTATCAAAGGTTAAATATTATAGATTCCAGTGTGTGAACCTGAAATATTCTGGATATTAATCACTTTGAGGTTATTAAAAGTTATTGGATACCTGTTGCATTGTTGACCGATTTTGTAATGAATTCTATTAGCAAGGTGAGTAGGAATTTAGGGTGTTCTGAAAGTGAAAACGGTGTTTTTTAATTAAAAATATGGAAAAAAAATTTTCAACAAATTTACAAGAAAACAATTCCAGTGCAATTCTTATTTCAAAAATGTGCGGTTTTTAATCCTTTTATACCTGTTGTTGCTTATAAGCAAATTTTTTCTACGATTTTTCATACAAAAGTGAAAATTTTAAATGTTGCATGGCGTCTCTCTACAACTAAAGAACAGCAACAGACCAAAAACCGGGAGGGGGCTTTACCCCCTAGCCGCGTCCTGACTACAGGTCTGCCTGAATATATTGCCCATTAGTTAAAATGTGGATATTAAAAAACTTATCTGGGTTTCGCAGAGGAATTTCATGTTTTGCAACATCAAATATTTTAAATTTATTGTGGGTGTTTATTTAATAAGCCGTGATCAACAGAAAACTTTCTTCTGCAATATTTAGTTTCGGAAAAAATATGTAAAACATAATGTTTTTTCAAATATCTTGAGAATTGTTAAAGATACGGACAACCCGTTAAAGGAAAAAATGCAGGAACTTTGATTTCCTTTCAATTTGGCTATATAGATTTTTCCATAAATGTGCAAAAAACTGATTTTTTTTTTCAATTATCTTGAGAACTGTTAGAGACACAAAACAAACTGTTAAAGCAAAAAATGTAGAAAATTTTATAACCAAAGGCGAATAAATTTCAAGAAATTTTTTAAAAAAGGTATTTTTTTTTGAAAAAATGGAATGGCACTCGTTATAGTTATCACTGCTTTTCCAAAAGTACCTCTCATACAATTTCTTTACAAACACACCGTTTTTTCGAAAATTTCACAAAACCTGCGCGATTTTGGGAAAAAAATGAATTTTCCACATTTTTTGCTTTAACGGTTTATACAAGATATTTCAAAACAATTAAGTTTTTTGAAAATTTCTCGAAAACTATGCGCTTTATGAAAAAATGCATATATATCCAAATTAAAGAAAAAACATTTTTCTACCTTTTTTATATTAATGGTTTAAACGTACCTTTAACGGTTCTTGACATATTTGAAAAAAATATTATTTTTTATATCTGTTTTCCGAAACTTTTGTGTTAATCACAACTGATATCTTTTGTAAAAAAATCTTCTTTTTATTATAACCTAGATAAAAACATAACAAAAGCTATAATTGCCAATCTGGCAATCATTGGAGACCCGTATGGTGATATTCGGATCAAAATTCTAACAGTTGTACCAAAATTCCACTTTGAAGTCAAACTTTCCAATAAGATTTTTTAAAATTTATTCCAATCGGATTTTGATGTATGGGACTTTTATGTAGAATAATATCCTGAATAACTTTTGTTCTTGGACTTTTTTTGATAAGATGCACCGTTTTTGAGATATTCGCAAAAAACGTTTTCGTTCGTATGGGGGGTACCCCCCCTAATGGTCCATTTTTGCCCATTAACGAACTTAGCCTCGCATTTTACGAAAAACGGATCTGCGCAAAATTTCAAGTCTCTAGCTCAATCCGTGCGCCCGTAATCCGCGCCACAGACAGACAGACAGACAGACGGACGGACAGACAGACAGACGGACGGACAGACGGACGGACATGCAGAAATTAATTATTTTTATCATTCTAAACACACTGGTGTAATTAATTTTTGTGTGCGATGACGGGATCTTGGCGTTACAAACGGTAAGGCAAAGTTAATATACCCTTTGGTTTCACCATACGGGTATAAAAAAAGATATAATGGTATCTTAATTCTTCAGGTATATAACAAAAATGGTGCCGCAGGCAACATTTTTATACCCGTATGGTGAAACCAAAGGGTACACTCATAATAATGGAGGCTAACTCGACGACCTACATACGGCGTAATTGGCCTCGGGCAGGCGCGCGTTCGCCTGCATGTGGGCAAGTAAAACTGAGTTGACCTGTGGTCGGAGAAATTCTGAAATTAAGCCACCAGCAGGTGAAGTAGGGCATTGGGAGCTGGACGAGTTGACCTTAGATAGGTTAACTCTGGCCGCTAGCTGGCTTACAGACACCTCTGTAAGGTCAGAGTTAACCTGACAAAAAGTTGACCTGGACATTTTTCTGAGTGTATATTAACTTTGCCTTACCGTTTGTAACGCCAAGATCCCGTCATCACACACAAAAATGTATTACACCAGTGAGTTTAGAATGATTAAAAAAATTGATTTTTACATGTCCGACCGTCTGTATGTCCGTCTGTCTGTCTGTCCGTCCGTCTGTGGCGCGGATTGCGAGCGCACGGATTGAGCTAGAGACTTGAAATTTTACGCAGATCCGTTTTTCGTAAAATGCGAGGCTAAGTTCGTTAATGAGAAAAAATGGACCATTAGGGGGGGTACCCCCCATACGAACGAAAATGTTTTTTGCGAATATCTCAAAAACGGTGCATCTTATCAAAAAAGTGCACGAACAAATGTTATTTAGGATATGATTCTACATAAAACTCCCATACATAAAAATCCGATTGGAATAATTTTTAAAAAATCTTATTGGAAAATTTGACTTCAAAGTGGAATGTTGGTACAACTGTTCGGATTTTGATACGAATATCACCATACGGGTCTCCAATAAGTGCCAGATTGGCAATTATAGCTTTTGTTATGTTTTTAAAAAAAATTAGACAATATACAGAAATTAAAAAAAAACTGCGCCGCAGGGAACATTTTTATTAAAGAAATGCATTATAGGCAGAAATTAGAAAAAAACGACGCCGCAGGCGAAAATTTTTGAATGCCGAGGAATGTTTTTTATTAATTTTTTGGGACGGGAAAGGGGCCTTTACCAACTAGTCGCATCCTGACTACAGGTCTGCCTGAATATAATGTCCATTAGTTAAAATGTGGAAATTAAAAAACATATCTGGGTTTCGCAGAGGAATTTCATGTTTTGCAACATCAAATATTTTAAATTTATTGTGGGTATTTCTATTATCTTCAAATCACAAAAAAAAATAATAAAAATATTGATTTTAATGTCACACGTGCACCATAGACAGATTTCTTAACACCTTTGGGAATGGTATGTGAATAAATTCCCACGTTAATACCAAAAAAATAATTCACAATTTTTTTTTCATTTTATTATCATTTTCCTAAAAATGTTATCTTTTGTTTTACAAAAATGTTTACATGTTTTCAAATGGAGTTAACAAACAGCGTGTTTAAATTATTATTAATTGACATGTTTTTTTTGTTTGATGAGCCAATAGAAAGGGTCAACCTAATGCTCCACCTTCTAATAAAAATATGCAAAAAATTCCACGAATTTTTGCAATAAATCACTCTCCAACAAAACTATCATAAATACGTGACAAATTTATGGATGATTCGTTTCTAAATTTTTGGAATGCAATTCAACATTGATGGCAATATTTCAATAGTGAAAGGATATCATCTGTTTAGTGCCAATTAATTTTATTAGTATTTTTTTCGCGACGTTTTTTTTTTTTATTATTTTTCGAAGAAAAATTACGAAGAAAAATTACTTTGGCCATCGATGCGAAATGTCTCAAGATGAAGAATTTATAGCGAATTTCACAACTTTTCTCCTATAGCGAACGATGGATGGATGGATGGAACGGACGGACAGACGAGTGAGGCCCAGTTACGTTATGCGATGCCACAGAAATATTTATGTTGTCTTATA
This sequence comes from Chrysopilus asiliformis, assembly GCA_964034945.1. NCBI lineage: Eukaryota > Metazoa > Arthropoda > Insecta > Diptera > Rhagionidae > Chrysopilus > Chrysopilus asiliformis. Next base: position 89,072,815 of record OZ035961.1, on the reverse strand, counting down.
TTGAATCATTCAGCTTAGCATACGATTAAGCATACGATTAAGTTAGTTAAGTTAAATTTATTTGCTTTTTTGCGACGATTTTTTTTTTTCAAATTGATTTGTGAAAAAATGTGGAAAACGGGAACAACGTCTTATGCATTCGTAATTAATCATCGTGCCAACGAGCTAGAAGTGTTGGCTCCAGGTATGATAGCTTCCAATGTCCATCAGTGTTGAGTTCCATTGGAGATTTTGCATATGGAAAAATATTTCTGAAGTTGGTTGGGAAAGCATGGTGGGACGGTATGGACGATGGATTTGTGGTAGCCAAACTGTCTGCTGTCTGAGCGGTTCGTGCGGCGAGTTTGGAATTTCTGAACCCAATCCGAGATACTATACTGTGCTCCACCCTACTTCGCTGATGAACAACTCACTGTTGTGCCGTGCTGTATAGTAAAGTCAGGTTGTGACTATGATGTATTCACCTTCGATCCGAGACTAGACTATCAAATACGGCGCAGATTGGCAGTTGTCCGGCCCGAGACAGGTTTATTGCTTTGGTATAGCAAAGTGGGCTCGACTTCACGAATCCAATTCTGGTATAATATGAAGACCATAAGCCAATGTCTGCTCTGATCTGCTTCGACAAAAAAGCGCTCCGTGAAATGTCCAACTGGAAAAGAAATAAATCAATGAAATTGGATATATCTCCACGTTGAACTGAATCAGAGCAAGGGAAACGGTGCGGTAAGATGCCAGAAAAATCACCTGATGCGAATACATATTTATCGTTGGAATTTCAAATACCCCAAAAATGCGGTTTGCCACACACAATGTTTTACAGATTACCCTTTAACGATTTGGTTTTTCCATGCGTTTAAGCCATTTTTCTGCGCTTACGTGAGAAATGAAGCGAAAAGAGTTGCCAACGCACGCAAGTGGATTTTGAGAACAGCAGAAATGAAATTGATCCCAAAAGAGAAGTACGTGGTGAAGGTCACGTGAAATTATCCGCTATTATTGAAGAAAAAGAAGTGCTAATACCCGCAATTGTTTTTTTTTTGGGGTTCACAGAAAACTTTAAGTATGCGTAAGAAATAAGGAGCAGTTTCCGGTGGCACAAAACTCCATTTAAAAAATTGCGAAAATGTCGACTAAGGGGGAAGGGGTTTGGAAAGGCTGAAAATTAGCGTGAGTCCCTTAATTCATTTTCCCCTAATTTGATTCCTTGGTTTTAGTCCCTCTATATAGAATTTTTTGTGTCGTTACCGCTCCGTTTGAACTACTATCAACTCCCCCACTCCCCCGCTACTCGTTTTGCCCTGAATTGATCTAAACTATTGTTACTCTATTTGTATACAAAAGTTTATTCAGATTCCTTTACGAGCCAAAAAAAAACTCTGAAGAAATGACGTCTATTTTATACGCAGGGCAAGTATTGCCATGCTGCTTGCAGGTCAATCAAAAACAGTGCGTATAGATGAAAAAATAAGAAAGCCGTTGCCCTCCTATTTCTAAAATTAATAAAGTATCTTTCGCCTATTAAACGTATTTTTCGCCAAGATTTTTCAAAATTTAGGAAAAGATTGGCAAACAAACCGTTTGATATTGGGTTAGACAGACCGAAATATAATAAATCAATAAAAAAAATTTGATCTAATATTCTGTGCGTCTGGCAATTCTAAATTTTAAAACGTATTAAATGCGTAAATTCATTATGAATGCGCTTTTTTCACACAACGCACATTAAATTACATATTATAACATTTTTTTATACGATTTTATGTAATCGAAGCAATCAATCGTTGTGAGTTAATCTTTCTGTAGTTTTTTTTTATTAATTTTATTTGTATTGCGGTTTAAACGAATTCGGTGTTAAACTATTCCTGGTAAAAATACCCACTCGCCTGGCAGCATTTACTTAACATTAATAGACTTTTAAAAGGGAAAACCTGCAAATCGACATTTTTGCAAAATGTTTTAATTATAAACTCCAACATGCACTTTTTCTTATGCACACATTGACTTCTTATTCTTAAGAAAAGATCATATGATGCTGGCATATTCAGTGATTTCATCATTCTGGTTGATTTTGGGGTAAACCAATTCAATTATCGTCTTGGAAGCAAAAAAAAATTATTTGTTTAAGAAAAAATGTGTTACAAGTATTGTAAATATTTTAAGAGTGTTCATAACATACGTCATACATAGTTTTATCGTGATGCAGGTTTGCGCTGTTGTAATGACGGTACTTAACTTTATACAAAAAATCACGAAAAAGCGGGACGTGGGTGCAAAAGCGGACGGAAACAGGAGTCTGGAAAGCCTAAAGTTGACGTGATGCATTCAGAAACATATTAGAGTTAAAGTCGTCGATTTGCGTACGGTGCTATTGGCATTCTGTAGGAAAATTTAGCCTATGCTAGGCGTGCGCGTTCACCTGCGTTAGGAAAAGTAAAAAAGTGTTAGCATGTGGACGAAATTCAAAAATTAGGCCTGAAGTAAGTATACTATAAGCACAAATAATATACAGATGACCGGAGCTCAAAGAAACTCATGATACAATTTTTAACGATCAGCCGACAGAAGATCAGCCGACAAAAGCTTTTGACTTAAATTTTGAGCGAGAGTGGAGAGATAGTTTCTCGTCAAATCGTATGCCGAACACACACAAGTGAATGTAATAAATGTGTTGAATTTTTTGTATGATTGGCGCGGCGGTGGGGTTGTATAAAACAAGTTTACAAAAGCTTGAAATCATCTCAAAAGAACCGAAGACAAAGTTCTCTCACAGAGGAAAAAGTTTTTCGGCTTTTAAAAGCTCGCTTGATTTGATTTCATATAACATGGTTTTCTTTGAGCTCTGTTCATCTGTATCAGTGTTGGGCAAAACGTAATTGTCAGTGCAATTAACAATTAACGATTAATCAATTGTTAATTGTAGATTTCTGCAATTGACAATTAATCAATTGTAATTGTAAATTTCTGCAATTAACAATTAATCAATTGTTAATTGTATTTTTCACAATTAACAATTAATTAATTGTTAATTGCATTTTTCACAATTAACAATTAATTAATTGTTAATTGTTGCATTTTTCACAATTAACAATTAATTAATTGTTAATTGTTTGATCAATCATTACTAGTACAATTAACAATTAAATCTTATGAACTTTTAATTTGTCTAAAAACGACGGGATCGGGAAGGGGTTGGAATTGGGAGGGAAGCGAAGGGATGGTTAGGGGAGAGGGGGGAGGGGAGAGGGGGGAGGGGAGAGGGGGGAGGGGGGGGTGGGAAGGGGAAAAGGGAGGGGGAGGGGGGAGGGGGAAGGAGACCTACCACTCCCCCTCTCCACCTCCCCCACCCCCTCCATTTTCCCCTTCCCACCCACCCCTCCCCCCTCCCCTCCCCCTCCCTTTTCCCCTTCCCATCCCCCCTCCCAACCCAACTCCCCATCCCCCATCCAATTTTTTGTGGAAATTTTACATTCAATGTACATTTTTTTTACAGGCCCTTGTTTTTGAATTTTTAATTGTAAATTTAATTGCAAAAAAGTTAATTGATTGAAAATTTAATTGCAATTAATTTAATTGCAAAATACTGCAATTAAATTTAATTGCAATTAAATTTAATTGCAATTAAATTTAATTGCAATTGAATTTAATTGTAAAATCTGCAATTAAATTTAATTGCAATTAAATTTAATTGCAAAATCTGCAATTAAATTTAATTGCAATTAAATTAATTGCAATTAAATTTTCAATCAATTGATTAGTCAATTGAAAATTTAATTGATTGATGCCCAACACTGATCTGTATATTATTTGTGCTATAAGCTTAATCACCAGCAGCCTTACTGGTGATAAAATGCGTTAAGCTTATAAATACTACCTACTTTATTTGCTTCAGGAATTTTTTAGTAGGGGAGACTCGTCCTCGTTGTCACAAGTACTAGTTGTCACAATGGCTATATCTCTTAATTCAGAAATATTTTTCAAATCGATTCTTCGGCAATTTCGAAGCGCACTCCACCACTACCAACCTCAGAAAGTGTCCTGGCGATCGACCTCATGTGTTACGTTTCTTAACTCGAAATCAAAAAATATCGTTAGCGAGTAAATTCTAATGGATTTATTGATTTTGTTTTTTTTGTCATACATTATTAAGATAGAAGTGTATTTTGATTGGTTTTTCTTAGGACATTGATGGACTTTAAACGTAATTTTGAGTGTTTAGGCTTTACCTTAAATGTTATAGGTGTAAATGGCTGTCAAAAATTATTTGTCTGTCGGTACTAGTTGTCACAGGGGCTATTGGTTTGTCTTAGGGGCTACTGTAGAGCAGCAAAATCTGCAGGGCAGAAAAATCTGAAGAATCTAAAACTCAAGAAACATAAGAAGCAGCAAAATAAAGGACTTGAGATATAGAAATGAATTATTAACAGCGATGGAGGCGAAGACAACGAAGAACTACTGTGGGTGGTTTGTTATGAAACTTGGTCAAGTAGCAAACCCAATGTAGGGTGCGTTCAGTGTATCAAATGCAGACTGTGGGCTCATGATAGATCTGCGGGGCAAAGAGTTTTTTTTTGTTACCCTAATTACGCCGGGAATGACCTGTGACAACGAGGACCGCACGTTGTGACAACCAACCCCAGCATTGGGGTAAGTTGTCACAGTAGACTTAAATTTTTATTACATTATTTTCATGACGTTATTACTTGAAATTTTAAATAATTTGTACAATTAATGAAGGACGAAAGCCCGAATATATGATTTATGCGTTTGACTTGGCTATTTAACTTCATTGTCTCCAGAAATAAGGATTTTTATGATTTTTGTGACAACTAGGACCAGTCTCCCCTATATGGTATGTAAATATCTGCCACTAAAAAACCATAAATTTCTAGTGGCTGTTACGTGGCATACACCAAAAATGCTAGTTTGTAGCTCTTTGCGTACAGTTGACATATCGGTAGTCTCAAAAGTAGTTGGGGACTGTCCATAACCCACCTCCTTTTTTGTCACCTTTTTTCGCCTTCTTTTGATATGAAGTTTAGTAGGTACTGCTGCCAACCTGCCATAATTTTTTTTTTTTTTTGCAAAAACAGAACATGTTTGGGCTGCTTTGCGTCAAGCAGGAAAAGGAGCGGACGTTATGGAATGGATGTTATTTGGTTGGACATTAATTTTTCTATCATTACCAGAAAATATCGTGGCGGGAAAATTTTGAAAAGTTAAAAATTTCTTTCAATGTAGTAAATATTTTTTTTCAAGCGAGGGAATAAAAATATTTTCTCAAAAACATCACAAACCTCTCTATAAACCAAGTCTTTTTAAAAACGATAAACTATACAATGGAATGGAATTTACAAATTGTTTCCTGGAACACCGTTTATAGCATTTTAAATGTCCGCAATGTTCGTTACCACACAATTGCGTTAATTAATCCAGAAATGTGTTTCGGAATTTCAACATTTTTTCATACCTGTCTATCTATCCAAACTGTGATTTCCAATTTAATTAAACGGTTTCTGTGGTTTATTTAGAGCTTCAAAAGCTGTAAAAGAAATTCCTTGTAAAAAAACATCTAAAATTTATAGAAATCGCTTACTCATTTTCGTGGTTGGCTATTTTAAGCGCTACGCGTTAAAATTTACACGCACCTACGATAATTGCGATTACTAGAAATTTACTTTCTTTGTTGAAACCATTGAAGCCAAAAAGATGCCGGTCTTTCCGTTTACTAAAAAAAAATATAAAAACGAAATGTTTTAGCCATTAGATTCAACTTGGCTTAAGTCGGCATAATAGTGCAAAGGAGATTATAATTGAAGTCAAGTTAAATCGCTTTTGATTTTGATTAAATCTCCAATCAATGGATTTTTACCATCATGGAAATAGTGGTCGCTTGTAATGCGTCTATCCATTAAACGGAGATTTAAACAAAAAAAAGTTCAACTTATATTAATCTAGAAATTCCAGTGAAAGTTGTTAATTTATGTATGAATTCATACAGTTTGCGGTTTAGCATAAAACTTATAGATACAATATTATAAAACTACAAGATAAAATATTATTAAGGCTGGTGGCCCCGACGCCTATAAAAGATTTGTGGGGATATCCAAAGTATTCGCGATTGCGACATAATTTAGCAAAGATACCCTCGAGCCTTGTCTAAGCGATTGCATTTATCTCATGGCAAAACCCTCTGCTCGATATTAAAAAGTTCGTTAAAAATTTATTAGACGCGTTTTTTTTTGTCCAGGAAAAATTGTATGAAACATTCTGGACAAATGTCCAAAGCATAAGTGGATTTTTATCCGGAAAAAGGTGAACTACGTACAGTAATCCCCCGCTTTACGGACGGGATGCGTTCTACGGAAACTGTCAGTATATCGAAAATCCGTAAAACGAAACTTATTTTAGTATGAGATTGTACTGGGAATAAATAGATGTGTTCCAATCAATAGAAATGTCCGTAAAAAGAAACCTATTTTAGTATAAGATCGTATTAAAAATAGATAGATGCGTACCAAAAAAATCCGTAATACGAAACAGATTAGTATAATATATTAAAATAATTATTTAACCACTAGAATAATGAGAAAACTATATAATTATAGAAAAAAAAAATTTATACTATTTGAAATGGAGCATAAAATCAATTGAATATGTTAAAACCAACAAAATATTATGGGGCAAATCATGCCGCGGACAAAAAAACGTAGCTGTTTCTACGTAGGTTTCTGCTAGTTTCGTCAGAATTCAAATTTCATTGTGGGACAGAAAGCAGATTCTGCTTCTGCCTCTGCTGCTGCTTCTGCCTCTGCTGCTGCCTCTGTCCAATTGGAGTTCTCGCTTAAGAATAGCAAATAGATTTTTTAAAAATACACCGCACTGCAGTTTTTTATTGCCTTTTTTTAATTCTCTTTTGTGTATACACAAAATGTGTCAGAAATTTCGGAGAAATTAAGTATGTACATTTACAATCAGTGACGTTTCTTCTAAGGTGCGAGGGTGTTCACTGCACACCCTACTGAAATCCAATATGTATCGGAAATCTATTGTTAATTAATTTCTTTTTTTTGTGCCAATTCTTTCGACAATTTACCAATGGCAATGGTTGCCTAACGCACCCGGACCCTAAATTACCAACCTGTTTCTTTATCTTTCGATCTTTCGACCAACCAAGTGTTCTCCACTTTACAGCGAACCAAAGTAAAAATTGCTTGTGGCCTTCTTTCCTACTCGCTCCTTAGCGAAACACACTCGAAACGCAATACAGACTCTTTCAGTCGTTCGACCGACTCGAGTGTTCTCCAATTTACAGCGCACCAAAGCAAAGTAAAAACACATATGACTAAGTAAAAGTCTATAATAAAAAACGTTTCACCGCACACAAAGTTAACAAGAAACAACCGCACACAACGATGAATTTGGGTGCTCCAGAAAAAGCCGCACGGCGAACCGATGCGATGTTGCTTGCTGCTGGCCGCGATGCTGCGAAACCCGACAATAGAAAACCGACCATCGTATGGCCGTTCGGCTGACGTGCTGATGCGTGTGGGTGTGTGTGCCAAGCAAAACAGCAATATTGCTTGCTCATCAGCTCAGTCGGTTTCTGATTTTACAGGTGTTCAGTTGGCTTTTGTGTATGAGAAAGAATTAATTTAATATTATGGCTTGTGAATGCGGATGCGCAATCGAAAAATTGTTTGAGAAACCATTTTCTCAATTAAATATCGAGGAAAAATTGGATCTTCGTCTATCACGTCCCGGACGTGATACTGGATAAAACTAAGAGTAGACGTCTTATCATTTAACCCTTAGAGGCACAGAAAAATAGCAAATATTTTCACCCTTCCGGCACTCGAAAAAAAAATTTTTTTTTTTGATTTTTTTAGTGGTACTATTTTAAAGTATCATACGGCAATGAAAGACGGTTTAATTGGTGGTACAATTTTGATACCACCGTGTAGTATTTGTTACAAAAAAGGTGGTACATCGCGTGTACCACCAAGCCTTTAAGCGTTAACAGAAACTTAATATTGAACACCCTACTGAAAGCAGCACGCCACGTCACTGTTTACAATAAATATACAACATAATTATGGAGGACTTTTTCTTGAATTTTTTCTGTGATTCAAAAAAAATTTTTTTTTGTCCGTAATAGCGAATTTTTTTATCCGTATAGCGAATTTGTTCCTATATTAGTCATGTCCGTAACTTCGAATTTCCGTAAAACGAGCGTCCGTATAGCGGGGGATTACTGTACTGTAATATTTTTTGTTCAGAGTTTGAAACTCTTGTCCAGAATTTTTTCGACAATTTTTTTCCAGATGACAAACCTGTTGTCACTTCTTCAAGTATTTAAAAAATGAGGTTTTCAAGTTTTAAAGTAACCAATGTTACAAAAATGGTGTTCAACAGTGGTGGCGCACTCAGTATGACGGGAGGAGGGGGGAGTGTTAAATAAAAAATACGGCAAATACGAAATCGATTCAGTGGATTAAAACATACAAGGAAACAGGTTTTAAAGTTAGAGGGAAGGTAGAATTATTGTATACTAAAATTCCCATTCCATAATTTCCAACCGAATAGCGAAAACGGGATCGAAATCGGTTTACAGAATCAAGAGTTTTAAGGGGGGTATAAAGTTGGGGAAAATGGTGAATTCTTGTACACTGAAACATTCCTTTCATTATTTCCAATCGAATGTTCGAATCTTCGTTCCCTCGAACCAATCGAAACTTCGTTCCCTCGGAGGTAAAAAGGACGAAACTAAGTATTGCTTTCATTTGAGAAATGTATAGCAGCTATACATTTCTCAAATGAAAGCAATACTTAGTTTCGTCAGCTTTTTGTTTGAAGGGATATTTAACTTTGATTTGCAAAAATTTTCACCAGCGGTGCATTTCTGTTGCATAATTTTTAGTCACATCACTTTCTTTTTAAAAAATATCGCCTGCGGCGCGTTTTTTTGATGTATTTTGTGATTGTATTATAAAATAGCATTAAATATGTTTATTTTTTAATTGGCCAGACCTCTTAAAATAAAAGCCTGGATACGCCACTGGTGAGTGCACTATATTAGATGTTCAATAAACTGCAGTTTCAAATTCAAAAGTTGCATAACAAAAACTTATTTCAAATCAATTACGATAATTTTAAATACGATAAGCATCTATTCATTTTCAAACTTATTGACATAATTTTCAATTCACAAAGAACAATCAGTACTGTCAGATACAACATTTCGCAATACAAATTATGTGAAGTTACCGATAATACTTTGGTAATCCAATAAATGCATTTTAATAAAACTTAATTAATATTTCTAATATTATTCTAAATGCCAGTAATTTTGTTGATAAAGAAGTATTGCACAATAATAAACAATATCTGCCTTAAACAAGCATAAATTATTTATTATTTATTAAGACTGAGAGCAATATTGCTTATGTTTGTTTACTTATTGTCATGTTTTACTAGTACCATAATTGAATATTTATTTATCGATCACGTTTCCATATTCGAATGGTAAAATTGGAATGATAACTGAATTAAAAAGAACTACGAATAAAAGTGCATGTGGATAAGTCCAAATCACATGAAACCACAGATTTGATCATGTAACCCCAAACGGATTAAAATTTGAATCTCTCCACATTCATGCAACAATAATGTAGAAAATATCATTTATGCCTAGTTGATATTAGGCTGGTTGCGAGTCGCTTTTTGCAGTTGACATTACCGGGACAAAATTAAAGCTAGTAAAAAATTAAAATGCAATTTTTATAGTTTGAAATTTGTAAATTCCAGACACACTTATGTTTTTCATATGTTTCTATAAATTTTAATGTTTGGCTGTCAATAAATTTATTCGCGCGTCGTCATTTTACATGTCACACACGCGTAAAAAGTGAGAAAAAGTTGGAAATTTCTAACTCAGTGGTTCTTAACCTTGCTGGAGGTACTGACCCCCACCAGTTTCAGATGCGCGTTCCCCGAACCCTTCTTAATTGGAAAAATAAAATATGATTTTTACAAATTCAAAACATAGGTATATATTTATACATAGGTGCACAAAATGAACAAAACCATTAAAGAACAAATCCATTAAGAACAAAGAACAAAACCATTATAACATGATTTTCACATAAAAACAAAAAATGTGTGTTTTGACCTCCGCTGAACCCGGGAGACTGACTCGCCGAACCCCTGGGGTTCGATCGAACCCCGGTTAAGAACCACTGTTCTAACTAGTTAGATGCTAATGTCAAAATCAACTGGAATTATACTAGTTCCCAATTAGTGTTAACTAGCAGCTGGCAACCAGCCTAATGTCAACTAGTCATTAATGTATGTTTTTTTATACCCGTATGGTGAAATCAAAGGGTATATTAAATTTGCCTTACGGTTTGTAACGCCAAGATCCCGTCATCACACACAAAAATGAATTACACCAGTGTGTTTAGAATGATAAAAAAAAAGTTGAAAATTCAATATCCGTCCGTCCGTCTGTGGCGCGGATTGCGGGCACACGGATTGAGCTAGAGACAGATTCGTTTTTCGTAAAATGCAAGGCTAAATTCGTTAATGGGCAAAAATGGACTATTAGGGGGGTGCCCCCCGTAGGAACGCTCTTATCAAAAAAAAGCAAGGACAAAAGTAATTTAGGATATGATTCTACATAAAACTCCCATACATCAAAATCGGATTGGAATAAATTTTAAAAAATCTTATTGAAAGGTTTCACTTCAAAGTGAAATTTTGATACAACTGTTCCCCGTTCACTTAAACTTCGAACAATGCCATATCACCATACGGGTTTTCAATAATTGCCAGATTGGCAATTATAGCTTTTGTTATGTTTTAAATAATAGTTAACCCTGACGCTGTTTAATTGTCACATAGTTGCCATTTACATCGTCGAATGATGATTTTACGTTTCCTCTTTAGCCACAAATGACAATTTCAAGCTTGGTTTTTATACACACTAGACATACATCGTTTCTTGACCACAAAAACTTAGCCAGCCTTCAAGAGATCTTCAGGTGGTGGTCTTCTACCTGGCCGTAATCTCATTTTCTATAATTGTGTATAAAATTTCTCATGATATCTATTTTAAATCATTCAATAGTATTATTAATAAAACTTGTAGTGATATTTTTAGACCAAATACTCTCATATTCTGTCGTGCATTATATAAATATTATTAATTTATTGCATTACGAATAGAGTCTTGTATCTGACAAAAGGAAAAAAATCTTGTGTGGCTGAACTGAGTTAAAACTCCTTTAATTTAACTTTCGTGGCTATTGTAGATTTTTTTCACATTTATATTTTTATCTTATGAGGATCAAATTTATCTATTTTTGTATTCTTTTTGCGGTTGCGATTCCGGTTTTAAAATTGAAAATTTACATACGTTAAATCTAGATATTAATAATTATAAAATAAATATCTCGCTCTTATTTCTGATAAAACAGCGCCCAAAAAATTATTTCTTTCCTTTTTAGTGTGTTTTTTTCAAATAAAAGCATTTTTAAAATTTTTGATTTTTACTTTTTTAACAGAGGAACTCCTCGATTTTTTTTGGATGGGTAAAATAAGAGGTTTTTATAAAATATGTCACATATTTTATTGATATTTTCAAATTCTTTTACTAATATAAATTTTATGCTTGATACATGTTGCATTGTGTAATCGGGACAATTTTACAAATTATGCGTGTTTACTTGCCTCTTCTATCGAGGGAAAGTATTGTATCCATGACAATTGTATTCATGGCTCGAGAACGGGGGCCGATAGAAAATATCTGAGCAAGAAAAAATCCGTTTCAGCCGAAAATCGGTCTGTCCGTTGCATGTATCTTAAATAACTCGAGAGCGCGTTTACCTAGCGGCCTGACATTTTTTGTAAAAAAGTATTGCAAAAATCGTAGTTTTCTGTCAGCTTTTGGGAAAGTAACGGTAGCTATAAGAGATACCTCCCATACAATTCTTTTGAATAAATACCGATTTTTAACCGACTTCCAAAAAAGGAGGAGGTTATCAATTCGTTTCGGTCCAACTTTATTTATTTATTTATTTATTTATTTTATATCTGTATGTTCACGCAGTACTTGGGTGCCGTTGCATGGATTTTGTTGAAAGGTTGGTGGATGACAGAGTTCACTCCCTAGTTGGTCCCATTTTAATTTCCCCTCTCTCCGACGTTTCCCGGCCTTCCCCTCCCCTGTCAACTCCCAATCGGATGGTCCGATCGATCTGAAAATTTGTATGCGTACATTTTGGGGGACGGCTAGTATTTTCCCCTTATCTATTTTCCCCTACCCCTTTCGCTTCTTAACCCCTCCCCTGTCAACTCCCAATCGGATGTTCCGATCGATCTGAAAATTTGTATGCTCACATTTTGGGGGACGGCTAGTGTTTTCCCCTTATCTATTTTCCCCTACCCCTTTCGCTTCTTAACCCCTCCCCTGTCCCCTAATCGGATGGTCCGATCGGTCTGAAAATTTTTATGCGTATATTTTGGGGGGCAGCGAATCCTTCAACCCTCAAATTTTCCAGATAAAAAACAAACACATATCGCACATGGTCCCGTAGACTGTAGTATCTCAAAATCGGCCATTTTGAGAAAAACGCATTCAAAGTTTTCATTTCAAAATAATTGTTTATGAATAATTGTTTTTTCTGTTGTCTGTACAGTAATATTTCAATTTATTACTCTTTTGATAATAATTTACAGATCATTTGCTTCATTTTTTTTTTTTTTGCAATAATAAAAGATAGAGTTAGGTTTGTTTTCCACAAAATCAATTTAAATTTTAAAAAATGGGAATTTAAAAAACCAAAAAAAAATAAATTTTAGGACTACGTTTACATTTAAATTTGTTTTTCATTTGATTCAGTCAATTTTCCTTTACATAATGGAATAATTACTCAAAAACACATTTTTTTGAGATACTACAGTCTACGGGACCATGTGCGATATGGGGGTTTTTAGGGTCGCCTAATCCAATTCTAATGTTTAGAAGTCTGTAAGGTTAACGAAAGGTTTCTGTCGATCTAAAAAATGTTGGTGACCAAAATTTTTGCTGTCGACCTTGCCATCCCTAAAAATTCGCTGTTTGGAACGATTAAAGTTTTGCTCTACCCATTTCCTAACATTAAATAGGTATATCCTATAATATAATACTAGGACTGTCGTCCTTCTGTCTGTCAGTCTGTCTGTCTGCACAATGGATCTCGAAAACAGGCCTAACGATTTTCATGAAACTTGGGTGTTAGGGATTTTCGGGGACAAAAATACGATCTAGATAGGTATCCCCTCTGAGAAAATTCCCCTTCGACACTCCTCGCCTGGTATCTTCGAATTCGGTGGTCCGATCTTAATGAAGCTTTACAGTATTACTAAGAAGGCTAAGGGGTTTGATTTTCCACTACAAAACCTGACTTTTCCCTCCCCTTGATACCCCTCGCCTGGTATCTTCGAATTGGCTGGTCCGATCTTAATGAAACTTTCCAGTGTCACTAAGGGGGTTGAAGGCTATCGATTCGTAACGCCGTTTTCGCACGTGGGGCGCAGCTCTACCCATTTCCTAACATTAAATATATCTATATAATATGTATATACCAAAAGTCACTAAAAATTATAAAATAAAAAACTTTTTAAAAAAAAGTAAAAAAAACCGACTTAAAAATGCACTAAAAAGGAAAAAATAATTTTTTTTTGGAAGTTGGTGCCAAAATAGAAACAAACAATTTGCTCTCTTTTATTGTACAATCTAAAAGTGCACTAAAAAGGAAAAAATAATTTTTTTGGAAGTTGGGGCCAAAATAGAAACTTAAAGAGGACTTCTATTCATATTTCTTGAGTGTTACTTTTACAGCTATCACCAATTCTATTACTGCTATCCAAATGAAAATATTTTATCTTTCGTGACGACATCTGACAAAAGAATATTTTTTTAATTTTAACGGAGCTTACCCAAAAACAAAAGAATATTTGTTAATGTTGACGTGGGTTAAGGGCAACGTGCCAAGTAAGGAACAATACCGCTGAAATTTTTATACCCGTATGGTATGGAATACCAAAGGGTATATTAACTTTGCCTTACCGTTTGTAACGCCAAGATCCCGTCATCACACACAAAAATGAATTACACCAGTGTGTTAGGAATGATAAAAGATTTTGATTTCCGCATGTCCGTCCGTCCGTCCGTCTGTCCGTCTGTCTGTGAACTCGATTGCGGACGCACGGATTGAGCTAGAGCCTTGAAATTTTGCGCAGATCCGTTTTTCGTAAAATGCGAGGCTAAGTTCGTTAATGGGCGAAAACGGTCCATTAGGGGGGGTACCCCCCATACGAACGAAATCGTTTTTTGCGAATATCTCAAAAACGGTGCATCTTATCAAAAAAGTCCAAGAACAAAAGTTATTTAGGATATGATTCTACATAAAAGTCCCATACATCAAAATCCGATTGGAATCAATTTTAAAAAATCTTATTGGAAAGTTTGACTTCAAAGTGGAATTTTGATACAACTGTTCACTTAAATCACCATACGGGTTTTCAATAATTGCCAGATTGGCAAATATAGCTTTTGTTATGTTTATATTATGTAGGTAGGCTGTAAAAAAAATAATGGTTTGAATCTCATCTCTGTGACTTATTAGAAAACAAAAACTTTCGGTACAATTCAATAAATAATAATTTTATTTATTAGAAATTTTTTAATTTTATATATTGTACAATAAAAGAGAGCAAATTGTTTGTTTCTATTTTGGCACCAACTTCCAAAAAAAAAATTATTTTTTCCTTTTTAGTGCATTTTTAAGTCGGTTTTTTTTACTTTTTTTTAAAAAGTTTTTTTTAAAAATTTCTCGTAACTTATGCACTTTTTGGAAAAAAATGAATATAACAAGATTTAAAGGATATAAAATTTTCTACATTTTATACTCGCAATATTGGTTCTCGCAATATTGGGAAAAATTGTTTTCATTGTGCATACTTTTTCCGAAACTAAATATTGCAGAGGAATGTTTTGTGTTGATCATAAGTGATATTTTACTATCATTTTGTTCGGGAAAACCTATACAATGGCAATGGAAATTATACTATCCAACATTCCGTTATTAAATTAACCAATTATGAACCTCAATGGAAGATTTATAGTAATTGTAAGTAAAAATTCCGCTCATGATTAATGCATTTGACTAAAAGACGCCTATTATAATTGGCAGTGATTATTACAGCGATTATTACAGCGATCATTAATCGGCCAACATCACCTGGCTTACTATTTTAGTATTATAATATCAATGGGATTTTACGTCATCGGAAATAAGAGTTTTATTTTTAAAGTTAAAATTATTCATCTCGCTTAACTCGAGATGGCGGTGATCTTGTACAAGGTTTAGTGAAAATAACTGGAAGTAATTGTTTTTACAGGTGAACTTATAAACAATATAAAAGTGAAGGTCAATTCATCAATGTATGTACCCTCGATTCAATTTGCTTGTCCAGCTGAAATATTAAAATAAAACTGAAGTAGTAAAATACAATTGTATATTTTCTAGCGTTGACGATTTTTTTTTGAGATTTTAAATGATTTTATCGATTTGGGGTAATTTTTAGAAGGAGCTTTTAAAGCGTGATGGGACTTACTGAAATTTTTTGAATAATAAACTCTAGAAAAAGGTGGTATTTTCAAAAACCCTAGTAGGATTTTTGGTTTCTGCCGCTAGAAGAGTATGTTGTTTAGTGGCAGATACGTGCCATACACTAGAATAGCTAAGGGGAGAATATTTTTAATAATATTAAATAATTTACCATAAATATTACTTTTTCCAATCTCGCATGTTAAAAAAGCAGTATCACAAGACCGCATAATTTTATGATTATTGCAAATAATTCCGACTGCAAACAAATTGTCAAATGAAAACAAACGGAAAGAAATCAAGTGAAATGAAGTTCTCTTGTTTTGATTAACTTTAGCCATTTGCGTCGATTAACAAAGTTGTATTATATGCTATTCGTTAGTCTATCGTCTGGAATGGTTCATGTGATTTATTTATTATTTCTTTAAATGATAAAGCATGACTTTTTATCATGCAGGTATTAGACATAATAACTAACACCATCTCATCACGAATAGAGATGGTAAAAGTAGATGGCAACGTACTATAAGCATAATATTCCACCATAATCATATCAGTTGTGAAAATCAAATATGAAACGCATGCGTAATGCGATTAGCTTAATAAGTTACATCCTGCGTAAGTCAATAGTAATCGGAATGGGATTGATTTACACGAGGTTTTCGTTTTTGAATATGAAAATATTCTGAGATTTTCGGATTTTGATAATCAAATGGACGGTAGGGTAATTTTTAGGGTAATTTGTATAGTTTTTGCCAAAATAGAACATTTTATCTAATTGAACCGTTTTCTTTACAATTATCAAAAATTTTTATTTATGATTAATGTCTAAAATTGAGTCTTGTTTTCCTTGATCAGATTTTTTATACCCGTATGGTGATACCAAAGGGTATATTAGCTTTGCCTTACCATTTGTAACGCCAAGATCCCGTCATCACACAAAAAAATGAATTACACCAGTGTGTTTGGAATGATAAAAAAAGTTGAATTTTGCATGTCCGTCAGTCTGTCTGTCCGTCTGTCCGTCTGTCCGTCTGTCCGTCTGTCCGTCTGTCTGTCCGTCTGTCCGTCTGTCCGTCTGTCTGTGGCGCGGATTGCGGGCGCACGGATTGAGCTACAGACTTGAAATTTTGCGCAGATCCTTTTTTCGTAAAATGCGAGGCTAAGTTCTTTCATGGGCAAAAAAGGACCATTAGAAACGTTTTTTGCGGATATATCAAAAACGGTGCATCTTATCAAAAAAGTCCAAGAACAAAAGTTATTTAGGATATGATTCTACATAAAAGTCCCATACATCAAAATCCGATTGGAATCAATTTTAAAAAATCTTATTGGAAAGTTTGACTTCAAAGTGGAATTTTGGTACAACTGTTCAAATTTTGATACGAATATCACCATACGGGTTTTCAATAATTGCCAGATTGGCAATTATAGCTTTTGTTATGTTCTGAAATTTCATTAGATATCAGTAACCAGAAATGTTTTTAGTGTCTTTTAGGTTTGGTCTTATTCTTATGCTATCATTTTAATCACCTTTGACCACTCTTTGGGGTTTTTGGAATTTTTACCTTGCGGAATTTTTAGCAAACTGGAATTTTCGTTTTTAACTACAAATTCTTGATTTTTGAAGCTTTTTCGCAAAAATCCTTTTTATGGGCTTTTTTTATATTTATGCGACAACCTTTTCATGGGCTCGTTATGTGCTGTTTGTAAAACACTTCACGCTAAGTTAAGGCTTTTCGGAACCCTCTCTCATTTGGTTACGATTTTTTGCACGGAGTTTAGTCCCGTTTTTGTATGGACAGCCCCTTACTGTTTTTTTCGCTCCCTACCCCTCTTTGGGCATTTTAAAAAATTTTGTACGAGGATTTATGCCCAATTACACTGCCCATAATGCATCCTTTCTGCTTTTAAGTTTATTCGTGACATACAGTATTTTTCTGGAATTTTTGATCAAATGGAATTAAACAAATTCTTTGCTGCCTTTTTTAAACATCCTATCCTACACGGAGAAAAAATGTTACTAGATTTAAGAAACATGTGTTAGCGTATGGCCCTAATACACATGTTTCTTAAATCTAGTAACATTTTGTTACTTATATGGAGAAAATGTTACTTCATTTTAAACTGATTATATAAATCGGTTACTTAAATTGAGAAACATGTTTCTTAATTCTAGTAACCGAAAATTTCACGGTGCAAAAATGTTTCTTAATTCAAGAAAAATGTTACTAAATACCGGATCGAAAATGTTGATGATTTAATGGAAAATGTTACTAAATTCAAGACAAAAGTGGCATGATTTCAGTAACGGAACGAGATGAAGTTGACACAGAGAAATATGATTTTGGTAAAAATCTCAAGTTTCTTGATTTAAGTAACAGGTGGTGTGATCCATAAAATCCGTTACTGTATTCAAGAAAAATGTTACTAAATAATAGTAACTGAAAATTTTGAGCCACTTTTATTGGTTTAGTAACATGTTTCTTAAATTAAGAAACAACATTTTTCTCCGTGTATTTATTAAAAAATTTTGGGGTGATTTTGATGAACTTTATGGATTGTTTGTGATAGTTTTGACGTATTTTGATAGACTTTGGAGTGGTTTTGACGTATTTTGATGGTGTTTCGTACAGTATTAATGTTGTTTGGAACGGTTTTTAAAAATTTTGTTGGTACTTGAGGTAATGTAAGTGTGATTTTGATTTATTTTGATGAAAAGCCACTAGCAGATTTTTGATATTTAATTAAGTCAAATTTTTGACGAGAGAATGATTCGTGAGTTATCACAGCTTACCGCAGTGACACAAAAAGGTATCATATGGGCGCGACGACCGGAATATCAATGAATTGACTCGAACTAAGTGTGCGGTAACCAATTTGGACTGGTTTTGACATATTTTGATGGTGTTTCGAGCAGTGTTAGTGTTATTTCGAACAGTTTTCACAAATTTTGCTAGTGTTTGAGGTGATATAAGTGTAATTTTTGTTGTGAAAAACCACTAACTGTTTATACTCTATACGAGATTCATATAGAAGTATATTAACAGCCGTATTCTGGCGTTGTGATACTTAAGTCATAAGTCACAAGTCCATAGAATTTGAGGCTCTTGTGACCGAGTTGTGACTAGTGACCGTAGCTAGAATAAGGCTGTAAATTTAGTATACCGTTTGTAACGCATCGAACCAATCGTGGGATACAAAAATGAACTACCTCAGGGTGTTAGTATGACCAAAAATTGTGATTTTCGCATTTCCGTCCGTCTGTCCGTCCGTCTATCCTTGAACACCATAACTTTTGAAAGGATTGAGCTAGAGACTTGAAATTTTTTACAGTTGCTTCCCGTAAATAGCAAGGCTAGGTTCTTGAACGGGCAAAATCGGACCATTCTCCTCTTCCCCCCTATAAACGAAGTTGTTTTTCTTACAATATTCTCGGAAACGGTTAGTCGTATGGAAAAATTTATAAAGGTAAAATGTATTTAGAATATTTTTTTTCATAACTTATTTATATATGCAAATTCAGTTGGACTTATCAAAATAAATTCACGAGAATAATTTGAATTTGTTTTTGAATGTAAATCAGTCCGTAGATAACTCATACAAAGCGAAATGCATTATTAAGACCTCACCGTAAAACACGTGATTTTATGAATGTTTTGAGTAGAATTTTTGGCAGTTCCACATTCTTATCGTGCCTTTCGTTGATTTTGAACCATTGCCAAAATTTACGGATTGTCGGAGATTAAAATATTATCGTCGCTAAATATTTAAAAAATTTGAAATTTCTAAAAAGAATCCGCACATTGTCGCATAAATTCTAATCATCCGTAGTATTGGTTGTGGTAAAATTGGTGAAAAGAGAACACAATAAGTAAAAAAAAAGTTTGTTTGAAAAAAAATCTATCCAGAATTGTCGTGCGAAAGGCGTATTGACCGTTTCCTCATCTCTCCCAATCCCGGGCCGAACCCGACGCTCCCATCCCATCCCATCCTAACAAATCCCAACAATTCACTTCCATTCCACTTTATTCCATTCTGATTTTGATTTTGATTGAGGTGAATTGTCATCTACTCGCTCCCAATCCAGATATCTGTTTGGATAAGTTTTTATCAACGAGGCGACGGATTTGAAAAAAAAAATTACTACATATTCGTATGTTTTGGGCTGCGTTCCGCGGAATTCAAACGGAAGTGAATATTAAAATGCAATGCTATCGAATGTGAAATTTGTTAATAGTTTTATTATAAATAATTATACATCAATGATTAACGTATGAGGTTCTAAAATAAATTCTTTTAGTGAAAATTTTCACTAATGTTGAATGAATTTGTTGTCTAGAATTTGTGATAAGTGATCGTCAAAATTAGGACTAGAAAAGATTTAACGAAAATTCATACCAAATGGCGAGAATTCGATCCAGCAGAGAAATTATTTTTAACGACAATAGTTAAGTTAATTAATTAAAAGCTAATTTAAGGTGTGAAATAAATTTTCATATCAAGATGACTTAAGGAATAGACGAATTTCCAATTAATTATTTGGATATTTCCATTCATTCCATTGGAGTGATTCATTTTAACTCCATAAAAGGTAAGTTTTTTTTTATTTAGGTCAATTTGTCAGAAATATTTTAATAATTTATTTTTGTGGAGCAAATGAAATTTGGTGTGACTGGAAAACCTTCATAGATTATTGTGCCCATTCGTCAAATCTTGAATATTTCCTCATATAAGATCTTCAATTTGATTAGCCTTGGATAGTGTTAAAAAGTTTTGTGGTTCACAAGTGAAATAAATGAGGTGATATTTTGTAGGAGAAAAAATATACATATTTTTATGATAGTTTTGTGGTTAATATCCGTTTAGCCGCAAAGTACAATAATTTGCATATAGTCAAATTTTTTGATCAAAAAGAATTTTTTTTGGCAATTTTTTTACTGATTGGGGAAAAATATGTCATTCGGAACTTCAATCGAGCAAATTGTCCGCGAAAATTATGTTACTCAATGCGGAACTTAGTTAAGCCGCGCCTGATGAAGGTCGACCAGCCTTCAAACTAGAAGCTGGTTCTGAATAATTTTGCCTACAGATTAGGAAGAATTTTCTGAATATAAACATATCTACAAATAACAAAAAAAAAAAATGAAAAACCCCCGACTACACTCTCAAAAATAATGGTGTCGATCATGCACCGAAACAGAGTTTGAAAGAGTCCATCATCTTTTCACAACAGTTAAGAGTTTCACAACAGTTCCAGGCAAAGCGAAGAAAACCCTGTATTTGGCGCTCCTTTCCATTCTAAAAAAAATTATAAAACGCATTTAACGATTGCAATTCCGATAGAGGCTTCTCGATCAATAGGGACATGAAAACTTTGATCTCATTGGTCGAGGAAGCTCAATTGTAATCGCAATCGTAATCGTAATCGCAATGGTTAGTCTGAATTAAGCTTTAGAGAAATCTACGTTTGTATGCCTCGACAAATTTAGAAACAATTGCTCAATTTTCCCTGTAACAGATAGAAATTTTTCTAAAACGGGAAAGGGGCGGTCCATAAGTTAAGAGGGTCCATTTAACCCCCCTCCTCTCCTCCAGTTTTGTGATAGCGTGACGACGGTAATGAAAAAATGCACAAAAACATTTTTTTGACAAGGTGGTAATCCGTAAGTTATCATAGCTTACCGTAGTGACACAAAAGGACGCCATATAGACGCCGTCAAAAAATTGGTTCAAATTCAAGCTGCGGCGACCAATATGGAATGGATTTGACGTATTTTGATGGTGTTTCGGGGAGTATTAATGGAGTTTGGAACGATATTGACAAAATTTGTTGGTGTTTCAGGTAATTTAGGCCTGGTTTTGATGAAAAACCATTAGCTAATTTTTGAGATTAGATTAGTTTAAATTTCTTATAAGAGGATGATTCGTGAATTATCACAGATAGCACAAAAGGTCGCCATATGAGCGCCACGGCCAGAATATCAATGAATTGGTTTGAACTCAAGGTGCGGCGACCAATTTACGACCTTTTGTATGGTTTGGCTAGATCCACAGAACTATATAACATAGAACAACTGTCACCATACAAAGCTCTGCTGAAAAATGGTCCCAAAAGTATTTTCCTCTTTATCGTACTTGAACGCATCCACTGAACTATATAAGGTCGCGAAATTCAAATTTAGTTTGCCGCGAAATTCAAATTTCACAAGTTTGAGACTAACTTTAGGCGCAAACAAATAACTTTAGGCGCCAACACCATTCCGAAAGTCTATTTTCCTTTGACAGCTCAGGGTTTAAACGAGAGGACTATATTTATTTTCATACGGTTATCTTGCTCTTACTTGACTCGTTTTGATTCACTGAACTGTATTGAAATGGGACCATTTGAGACAGCAAATCGAGCGATCTAGTATATCTATGGCTAGATCTAAACAGAAACAACTGCTTTAGCAACATAACAATTGTGTGTAATTCAAAATAAACATTTAAATTATTAAAGGCTCTTTAAACTTTCCGGGTGACAATTTCTGAGAAATATTAATCGATGCTGTAAGACCTTCGTTTACTAGAATACATATACAGTAGAACACGCTTAAATGCACATCGAATTTCGCAGAATTTTATGTGCATTTATCCGTGTTTTGCATTTATACGTAGCACGGAAGCACGGATAAATGCACATTAATATGCAATTATGCGAGTAAAAGATAAACATGCAACTTTAATATTCCTGTAATAAACATTTAAATTCAACAAGGCTACACAAAAACAAAGAACCTAATTAAGAATTCATTTTATCAAATAAAAATAACAATAATCACTTTTTTTTGTGTAATTACATTTCATTTTTGCACATGTGCATTTAAGCGTGTAAAATTTCATATAATTTATACTTTTGCGGATGTGAAAATGGTTGCATTTAAGCAAGTATTGCAATTAAGCATGTTTCATTTATCCGTGTATATTTATATGAAAAATGCTTAAAAATCCTCCATGCACAAATTTTGCGTGCAATTACACGAGTTTTGCATTTACGCGTGTTGCATTTAAGCGCGTTCTACTGTATAAGAACTATTATGCTACATTTACACGAATGACAAATTTGTCATTTTTTTCTTGTCATTATGTTAATTCCCGTGTAAATGGCATAATTTTTGTAATTTTTTCTTTCAGAAAATGTCAATCTCTCATAAAAGAATGAACTTGTCCATTCTTTTATGCCAGATTGTCATTCGTGCAAACGCAATATTAGTTATGACAACTTTAGTATTCAACTTTTGTCATAACTAATATTGCGTTTGTACGAATGACAATCTGGCATAAAAGAATGGACCAGTTCATTCTTTTATGAGAGATTGACATTTTCTGACAGAAAAAATTACAAAAATTATGCCATTTACACGGGAATTAACATAATGACAAGAAAAAAATGACAAATTTGTCATTCGTGTAAATGTAGCATTATTCTAAATTTTCAAAAGAACTAACATAAAATTCCAAGAAATTCTGTTTCTAACTCGTAACTTAATTACGAAATCCTTTTGATGAAGTACCACTAAAAACAATGTGAATTTTTAAATGACTTCTATGTTCTTTACAGCAACAGTTTTTTTTCGCAAAGAACTTTGACAGTTTGGAAACACTAGCAAAGAATCTTAATTAGTTCACTTTAAGATTAATAAAAGCATATTAAACTCGATTTTGACATATTCCAGAAATTCAAGAGTTTTTTTTTCACATTCTCCATTCGCTTTGCTATTCATTCAAAGGTTTTTATTAAGAAATTAAAAATCTTAAGCAAGATTCATTCAAAGGTTTTTCTTAAGAAATTAAAAATTTGAAGCAAAAATCACATCAAGGAAATGGCCATCTGTTCAACTTGAAAACTAAATTTCCATGAAATTAATTAATGTTTTGATTCTTTTAAAAATAACCCATTCTAGTGAAAAATGTCGAAGAAGCAAAAAAAAGTACCATAGCTTCTAATTAATAAATCGTGTGATTTAATTAAACGTTTATGCAATATTTCGATTAAAATCTTTTACTATTTTGCTTCATTCGCTTGAATTTATTTGAATTGAAAGAGAAATCGATGGGGGTGAGAATGGGGATTTTCCCAATTGCAGAAATTGCAAATACAATCGAACCTGGATGAGTGGGATCTCACGGGACCATCACATGGATCCGACTTAAAGAGGTTTTCCACTTATCCCACCTATTCAGGTTCGACCGTATTCCAATTTGAAAATCAAAATCGTCATCGATTACAGTCGGTAGTTGATAAAATGGAAACTTTTAAGCAATAGCAATTAAAATTTATTTATTTATTCACAGTATTTAATCTTTTGACAGGGATTGATATCATTTATGAAGCGATTATTAGTAATTTTGCGGTTTGGGGGCTCGACCGATATATTGACTGAAATCGAATGATGTTTTCACTTCAAAAGTGAGCGCCTTTGAATCAAAATCAAGTCTGTGACATGCGAAAATGAATAATTTATTGTATTGTCATGTTTTTTAAACTTAATGTATCGTAATTGATACCGGCTTTACTTTTTTTAAAATTGCCGGCTAATTTGCGCGCTTTCAGGTGGATCTGGTACTGAAAGTTCTTACAATCGAAGAATGAATCATTCGTTTTTCTCATAAAATGACAATGGGTTAATTAACTTGTTGAGCCGCAATATAAAAACTTGATCTCAATTAATATAGAGGAAAGAATGTCGTGGAAAGGTTCTCGGAGAATTTTCCAAGAATATTTGCTAAAAGTTTTCCTATCATATAAACGATAACAATCAAAAGTCATGTGAATGGTGGAAATATGAAGCAAGTTAAAAAATATGGCGCGTATTCATATCCATTTTTAAACACAGGTTTGTTAGACATGAGTTTAAATTGGCAGAAAACCATAGAAAACTGTCTGGTTAACAAACAAACTAAATCTATGTTTAAAAATGACTGTAAATACGCGCCTCTCAATTTAATTTTTAAAAAGTTTCGACGCTATCTGGGTTAACCCTTTCAGACCTGAATTATTTCTGGCGGTGAAATAATTTTTTTGATGTGAGATTCTTATGTTAGAGATCAAAAACAGCTTAAATTTCAATTTTTTTTTTAACATTACTTGTTTGCTTCCGACAAAATATGAAATATTTCTGACAAAAAAGTCAGATAATTGGTTTTTACGGAGTTGCGTAATTAACAAAAGGCTCATTCATGGATTTAAACAGTAATTTCAACGTCGGGTAGCTGTAAAAACTAGTTTCAGGAATTGTCCCACTGGTGGGACATCAGGTCTGAAAGGGTTAATTCAATTTAACAAAATCTTTATTGGTATAAAATAAAAATTAGTTTATAGGGAAAATCATTCAAGAGAGTTAACACTTTCACTTCCAGTGTTCACTCCAGAGGATATGAAATTGCCAGTCGCAAAAAGTTATAGTTGTGAAATGTGCATGTTTCGGGATATTGTGAAACAAAAAAAAATTTTTTTTATCGGGACTGAAAGCGTTAAAGAAAAACTCCGATTTTTCAAAATACCAGTGGGTATTATTAAAATATTTCAACACAAATTGGAAAAGTTTTTAAACGAAACATCGTTACCATGTTTACAAAGGTTAACTATCATTCTTACGTCATACCATGAAAGGAAAATCCCGAATCTCACTTTAACCGAACAGGTAAAAAAATGACTCAAGAACAAAAGGCGCTCACCTAATATTTCATTATTTCAAAAAAATCGTCGACCTTTGACGATCAAAGCGTTAAGACGATCAGTCGATCACCTGAAAATGTCTGGCTTTGCAAAATCCTAAGGACTCAACACTGTGAGAATAAAAACTAAACAAACAAAAATACAGGTAGAAATAGTCCCTTACGATATTCAAAATATTTACCTGTTCCAAAAATAGTACCTGTTATATACCTGTTCAAGGAAATGCAGGATTCTGCAGTCT
Source organism: Chrysopilus asiliformis (assembly GCA_964034945.1). Lineage (NCBI taxonomy): Eukaryota > Metazoa > Arthropoda > Insecta > Diptera > Rhagionidae > Chrysopilus > Chrysopilus asiliformis. Next base: position 89,047,200 of record OZ035961.1, on the reverse strand, counting down.
TTAGTGAAATTTTATATAACGTAGATTTCAAGCGAAACGACTTAATTCAAAGTAACATTATTGATTATTCAATAATTTTCCATTATAATTAAAAATGTTCTCATGTAGGAATCAACAAGTTGTAATTACATGACAATAAAGTGACGTAAGTCGAATTTCAAATCAAACTTCTAGATTTTTTTTTGTGGACATGTGAACACACAATTACGTCCACAATGAATACTAATTCGATGCTGATTGTTGATATTTCGATATTTTAATTAATCATTAAGATGGCATATATGTTCTATTAGTCAGAGTGTAAATGAAGCCGATTAAAGATTTTGATCGATTTAGTATAACAAGGATTAACTGCTAGGGAAGATCTAATAATGGCATCATTCCGTAACACTTAATCCATATTTAAATACATTTAATACCTAGATTATATAATATCACTTTCAGAAGTACAGAGTACGAGTATATTATTAAGTATTATTACACCCCCCAAATTCTGGGTAACATATTTCCTGTTCATTTGATAACTGGCGTTAAGGAAAATTTAATAGAATCGGCAATCTCGATAAAAGATTGGCGGATTTGAAACAAATTAACAGAATCTCCACACGGTCTTTTTGAGGTGTCTGGCCTGGTAATGCCGTAAGTGTCGACTTCGAATTCAAATTTGTGAATGCAATAATCTTAACTTTATTTCACTTTAAAACAAACTTTTTAAGTTTTTATTTATAACTTTTTGTTTGTGAATATTTAATTAATATCCTACCATCTGTGGCAACAGCCCTTAACCTCTGGAGCCCAATGAACGCAACGCGAACGCTACTAAAACGCACAAACTGTCACGCAGCGCAACATTTCAGCGGCAGAGCTCAATGGCATCTCGTGAAGTAGTACAATTGACATAATATAAAGTGGTATAAAGTTGGCAAAATTACAAAAATGGACAATTTTGAAGCGATAATTTGCTTTGTTGGTCTTAATCTTTGTTATTGCACTAAGGCTATCAATTTTTCCTCTAATGACATTTCCCCAACCTCACTTTATGAACTGTCAACGCAGAATTCTGCGGCAAAGCTAGAAGTTTGCAAACTTTTGCGTTGTAGGTGCGTTCACTGCGTTTACTGTGCTCACTTGAAATGATTTCTATGGAACAAACTTGTAAGTGACAGTTTGTGCATTCGCGTTGCGTTCATTGGGCTCTAGGCATTATGTCCTAAGTCCGTTTATAGGATAAGCATAATCACTCTGTCTAGTAAAGTAAATACAGGTCTTTTTGACTTAATTTGAAAATCGACTTTCAGATAAAGGCTTTTGACTTGTTGCCAAACAGATAAAAAGTGTGTTTAGGCTTTTCTGAATCGTACGTCGATGAGTCCGTCCGGTAGACAGTTTTATGCGGTGACAGTTGGGTACGGCAACGAATCACTTCTTCTTCACTTTTTTTGCACTTCTTCTATTAGTTTATCGTCGAAACAATTACTTTCAATTTGTTCCATAGTTAAATTGCTTAAATCGTAACCAAACTTTTTTGCGAAATGACATTTCCGTGCGTTGCCGCATGTAAAAGCAGAAAGTCGACCTATTCTATGCGGTGACGGTGCGTTGCCGCATCGGACAAACGTATTATTAGGGTAGTACTCATAGCGGCATGTTGATTTTACTTTGACCGCATCGAACTGTCAACGTGACGGACGCATGGCGGACGCACGGACGTATGTTTCTGGTTCTACCTTTAATGTTTTTAAAACACGACGAAAATTACGCGCAGGCTAAACTTTTAAGAAAATGCGCTGCAGGCAAATTTTTTTAAAGAAAAATTCGCTAAATATGATTTCTGAGGAAACTGCTCCGCAAGCGAAATTTAGTTTTTTGGAAATTTCTCGGAAACTATTTGACAAAAAAATGTATATAATCAAATTCAAAGAAAATAAAATTTCGTGCATTTTTCCTTGTAACGGTTTTACGTATATTAAATGGTTCTCGTGATATTTGAAAAAAAAACATTATTTTTTAAATATTTTTTCCGAAACTAAATATTACAGAGGAAAGTTTTGTGTTAATCAAAACTGTTTCTTTTTTATATAAGACGAAGTAATTACGCAAGTCGAAGATATTGAAACTTTGAGTTTATTTTTGCTTCACGTTATCAAGTTATTTCCAATAATTAAAAAAATATATGAATTTAAATTTGCAGAACTTTTTCACAGAAAATATATGCAAATTAACAACAGATGATGATTAATCATTGATTGCCAAGACTTTTAGTACTTTCAGCCGTTTCCGAGATTTCTCGCATTAGCCGGAAATTCTTGTTCTTTGCACATAAGCAACTTCCCAGCAGATGAGTTCCTTTGTTTGTTTTTACATTTTAAGTACGTGCAAACCGCATTTTGTTTTATGGCAATTTTAATTAAGTGTTGTCCCAGCAGTACAGACAAAATCACTTAATTGAGTTGAAGAAAAAGAAATCGCTAAAATATTTGCTCGGCGCTGTGTTAAATGAGAAGACCTACTTCTTAAGCGTCTTAATATTCGACGCGACTTCAATAAAAATTTCAGTTCCTGTTGTTCTCTTGGGAGTCACAATGGGTGGGCCCAAAATTTCAACGAAGCTATCAAAAATGGTTTTTTTCTCCTCAGCTTAAATGTAAAGCTCTGTGCCATTAGAAATGTGGGGTGGAAAATGGGTGGGTGGCAATCGATGTATTTTCTTTTTCTGACAAATTTATACATTTCGCCAAAGATGAGTGTCACATACAAATTCGGGAAAAATTAGAAAACTGTAGCGTGGGTGAAGTGCTTTTAATTGAGGCGGTGATGAATTGCTGAAACGCAGCTTCTCGTAGAGTACAATCATCAGCCATAGAAGGAAAATCGTTAAAATTTTCCTACACTTTTTGGGTGGAAAATGTTGCTTTTGTTTGTAACCGACGTCGCCACCACCCCTCTTACCAATTTTTTCACAGGTGGAATGATGTTTGGGGAAATGGCAGACAGACCAAAAACAATTAGAAGTTTATTACATTTGGTACGAGCGAAGGCAATGGCACCATTGAGTTGTTCTTGTTTCAGTGGTTTTTTGAAAAATTACTTTAATTAGGACGGAAATGCATAAAAATTTACTTAATTTTTAACACTGCCGGCGTGTTTTTTTTTCGGTCGGTTCCTCATTGGTTTTTTTGTTTGAAATATTTTCGTATTATTTTTGCACAGCAACAGGAAGGTGTTAAATTAATATCTCTTTACTATTTTTGGGGTCAACGAGCTTTTTAATTGCTTTCTGGGACATTAATTTCGATACACATTGGATTCAGTCAGCAGTTCCTAAATTAATTTAGCACAAAAAGATGAAGATGTTCTTCCTTCTTAAAACTTCAAGTTTTCGCAGCACGGAAAACATGGATTTCGGCAATCAAGTTCACTGATCTTACGGACGTTTTGGTAATCTTGACCTTTAAAAGTTTATGTTGATCATAAATAAACCGCTATGGTCTACGTAATTTTATGCGAATATATCATTTAATTTCGTCTATCTAAAATTATAGAAAATTCGGATTATAAGTATAAGATTTTCAAATTTAAATTTCTAACTGAAATGAGAACTACCACTGACTGATTTTGGTAAATTTAGATTTTTACGTAGAAATTGACGCGAACTACAAAAACGTTTACCATTACCACGTTGTCTACCATGTGAGTCACCGGTGTACACACACTATTGTCATTACCGTCAGTTTCTCAAGTTCCATGGTTGAGTGCAGTCGCTCGTGCGGTACAAAGGGGGGTTTTTTTGTGGAGAATGGAGTTCGTTTTTGTCTGTATTGATCTTGTGTTCACTGGTGACTCACAAAGTACAGAAATGAGTTTTGCGTTTTTTCCCAGTGTATACTAGCGGAGTAAGTGTTTTTTTGGCTGGTAGCCAACGTGTTAAAAGTATTTAATTAAATTACATAACCTGGAATAGCCATACTAATTGAAACATTCTCTTTAAATTAACTATTGGATTTTGGGGAACAAATATGAGAAATCTTTTATCAAACTTTTTTAAAACTTGGGATTGCGCTCGAACCTCGTCCCACAGAATTGCAGGAGCTATCAGGGATTTTACAAAGAGGGAGGGGGGAAGTGGGGGCGTCAAACTCATTTTCTTAAGGTAATTGAAGTCTAAAAGAAAATCTAATTGCGCAATTTCTAATTTTTTGAAAAATTCCTTAAATAAAAAAAAATCGTTTTGTCTTTATGTGAAAGCCTAATATTTTTCTATATTTCCTCCAAATTTGAAAAATTTCTCCACCAGAACTCGAGTTTCATAATTTTGACCACTTTTACAACAAAAATCGATATTGTGCGTCGGTTCTATCCATCCGTCTATCCGTCCGTTAGTGTATCTGTCCGTCTGTCTGTACGTCTGTCCATCCATCTGTCCCTCTGTCCGCCTCCCCGTCTGTCCATCCATCTGTGCGTCCATACGTCCGACCGTTCGTCTGTCTTGACCCCTGGAAATTGTAGTTTTTCTTATGTCTTACATGAAAATTTTGTCTGTCTTTCCCTCTAAAAATCTATTGATCCAATGGTGAAAATCCTATGAAAATTCGTTAACTGGTTTACGAGATATCAAGGTATAGTGTGGATAAGGGCGAGCGGAGAAGAGTGGAGAATTATCCTGTGGGTAAAAACATTTGCGTCATACCAAGAATAGAAATATAATTTTTAACTGCAAACACACAAAGAAAAAATACAAAACAATTGGTGATTTAATAATTAATTTCTTGTAACGTTAAAATTTTTAAATTGTAACAGAGCCGTTACAAAAATCAACGAAAAGTTCAAAAATTTCTGGTGGCCGCGAGTTTTACTAGACTATGCTGCAAAAGTAACAAAGCATTAAATTCACAAAACAGAAGACGCAACATAAATGTGAACATAAAATGTAACAAGAAAATACGTTTTCTTAGCGGAAAACCATAAGATTCTCTCGACTTCTTCCATTCATCGCCTCCAGCATCTCATTTTCGCAATGTTTTAAAAGATTTTTCCCCCTCGTTTGTGGTGTTCAACTTTTTCAATGAGGGGAAATGGGGAAATATTCGAGTGGGGAACACATTTTGTGGGTATTGAGTTGAGTTTAATCGGAAGAAAAGCAACAGGTAAGAAAGCTATTCCACCATTTCGACGAGAATCCCACTACATCTTATAACGTGCGGGTGAGAAAGAAATGAAGTATTAGATTTACATGCGACTGAGTAGCGCAGATGGTGATATACATAGAACGGGGATAAAAAAGATAACTTTTGTGATATCCGAGGTGGTCAATTTACATCTAGAACCGTCAATTTAGGGTTAGTGCCATTCAAAAGACTTGATTCAAATTCAAATCTTTTTTTAAATATTCAAATTCTTCCCTTGTATTAGATCCGGTGGCGCTGGGTTCGCCTTTACGCATTTGTGCGAGCGTGTGTTCATCACTTTCGAATTGTGTGTATTCGTAGGCGCATGTGTTGGTCCAGAAATTTACACACACAAGTGTAGTTTCCAATTCCCTCGCATGCGGCGCTAAGATCACTTGCAGTTGCTTGAAAAACCAGAAGAAATCGCATTTGATTTTCAATTATGATCAATCCTTCAGATGGACATGACAATTCATAAAAGTTTTTAGTCTTAAAACTTATCTATCACGAGAGATCGAAGACAATTACTCAATCAGTAATAGTAAAAGAGTTTATTTTTTTTTTTGAAAAAAATTTCGAGATAAAAAATAATATCAATCGTAAAAATAGATTTTTTATTAATTTACCTGCTTAACAGAAGTGCTTATAAAAGATTAATTAACGAAAGTATCTTATAAGATAATATCTGAGTTTTTTGTGCGCGTTTCCTAATTTTGACCAAAGAAAAAATAGGAAATCTCGTTTCATTTTATGTGCAATAGTAAAATTTGGAAAAAAATTTATTCATTTTGAAAATCCCGGTTAAAAAAATTGAAGATTTTCTGTGCAATATTTTTGCAGTGTTTGATTTTTGAATTTAACAAAGTTTTTCGGTAGATTTTCCGATTTCCGACAACTGAAGAAAAGTGTTTTGGAGTGTGTAAAAATTTGCGAAATTTTAAATTAAGGCGAATACATCGAGTGCAATAAAAAGTGATTTATTTTATGTTAAATATTTTCTTTACATCAAAGTAAATAAAAGGCATTTAACGAGCGATTTTAAAGAAAGAGAAAAGCAAGTGATTTAAAATCCAAAATAAATTAATTTATAATTTTTTTTAAACATACCAGAAGTAATAATTGTCATACAATCGAAGATTTAATTGAATTGCAGAGTATTTTGTCATATTCAGAAGTATCTATTTTTCGCAGTATTCATCACGATAAGATAATAAAAGTATTCATTTTTAATCAAAAAAATAAAGTTTTCTAATTCAATTTCGCGCCAAAAAAAAAAAACAAAAAAGAAAATCTTTCGTTTCTAACAACGTCTGATTCATCAAATTCTTACGCTAAGAAGCGTTTTTAACTGAGGCGGCAAAATGTCGGTAATAAAATAAGTAATTTTCTTAGAAAATTCCTTTGCGCGCAATCATCAAAGTAAATACAAAACCGTGTATATTGAAAGAAAATAAATCAAAATTCCAACCGATATTCAACAATCATTGACTGATAAAAACGTAACCAGAAAAAAAAACAGAACATTTCTTAATTCCTGTGTGGCATTTTGAGTTACATTTCGGACTGTTACCAAAAAAAAAAGACGTTGCATAGTTAAAAGGAAATATAAATATCCATCCCAATATAAAAACAATTTAAAAAAATAAAACTATCATTATAAATCAATTTTCGTAAATTATTTTCAATTTCTTTAAACAACAAGAATCAATTGGAATATTTTCTTGTCACATTGAACTTTTACTAAATGTAAGTATTGTCTAAAAATATACTTTTATGTTATTAATATGAGGTAAAGATCTTTTATTTTTAGAATTTATTGTAATAATTATTTCTAATTAAAACAATGTGGAAAATTAATATTTTTTCATAAAAAAAATGTTTGTCAAGAACGCAATGGTTATAGACGAAACTATATTTGTCTAGCTTTCATGCCCGCCGTTGAGGGGTTAAAGTTTTTTGCACAAGTTTTTTAGCACCAAAAACCCGAGATATAACCCAAGGAACACAAAAGGTCGTAAAGTGGTCGTCGCGACTTTAGTTTCGTGACTGTATGGTTACGACGACCACTTCACGACCTTTTTTGCTACTTGGGAACTTTTAAACTTTTGAGAAAAAATATCAGTAGTGATTAACACGAAACTTTTCATTGCAGTATTTAGCTTCGACATGTAAAAAATAATATTTTTTTCAAATATCTCGAGAACCGTTAAAGATACATAAAACCGTTAAGGGAAAAAATGCGGGATGCCCTGACCTCCTCATAATTTTCCCAGAAACGGATTTCGTACTGATCAGAAAGTTTCATACCCTAGATACGCCCCTGGTTTGATGTAGCATATTTAACAATTCTATTTACTTAAATTGCATCTTTATTACATTATAGTTTACTGAGCTATTTTTTTTAGAAAGGTTTCGTAATAAAAAACTAGCGTAATGTAGCTGTAAGATTAAAATTTTCATTGTTTATGTGAAAATAATTAAAATTCGTCTTACTAGAAAATTGAAAAAGAGTGTGAAAATTAAATTTTTTTTCAATTTTTTAACTTATCAATTTTTTATCGCATTTTACAGCCAATTTAAGCAATTTTTTAAAAATAATCTGCAATAAAAAGTATACCCAATATACCCAATATTTATTCTTGCAAAATTATTGCAAAGTGTTGAAAGGAGTTGAAAAACATAACAAAAGCTATAATTGCCAATCTGGCAATTATTGAAAACCCGTATGGTGATATGGCATTGTTCGAAGTTTAAGTGAACGGCGAACAGTTGTATCAAAATTCCACTTTGAAGTGAAACTTTTCAATAAGTTTTTTTTTTAATTTGTTCCAATCGAATTTTGATGTACGGGAGTTTTATGTAGAATCATATCCAAAATAACTTTTTTTATCGCACTTTTTTTTGATAAGATGCACCGTTTTTGAGATATTCGCAAAAATCGTTTTCGTTTGTATGGGGGGTACCCCCCCTAATGGTCCGTTTTTGCCCATTAACGAACTTAGCCTTGCATTTTACGAAAAATCAATCTGCGCAAAATTTCAAGTCTCTAGCTCAATCCGTGCGCCCGCAATCCGCGCTACAGACAGACGGACGGACAGACGGACGGACATGCTAAATTCAACTTTCCTTATCATTCTAAACACACTGGTGTAATTCATTTTTATGTCTGATGACGGGATCTTGGCGTTACAAACGGTAAGGCAAATCTAATATACCCTTTGGTTTCACCATACGGGTATAAACATGTCAGCCACATTTTAGGGGAAATGAAAATTTTTGAAAGGTGTAAAATTAAAATAAGTGCTTTTCAATAATTACACAGGTCGACAAATCAAACTTTCTCAATATTAGAGTCTTTTTGGAGAAATTGAGGCCGCCGATTTTGATTTTGGTAGTGGTTTGGTGTGTCAGCTGTAGTTCTTGGAAATGCAGGGTGATTTAGAAATTGGTTCATACATTCGTGGGTATTTCTGGGTGTTTTGTCGAACCCTTCTCATCTCCAAAATAATACCTGATCTAGCCAAACTACAGCATAACCCTTATATAGTGACCCCGAATCATCCAGATGAGAGTCTAATATCGAGTGCATAAAATTGAATGTCGGCCGGCGTTATTTATCCGATCTAACCGAGTTTTTTTTTAACAAGTTCGTGACATTTGCTTTTTCAACTTTTTTTACATTTGGACATCGTGTGGTACACTAGCGATTTGTTTTCTGGCGGTTGTGCGCCATCGGTGGTACACGGTGCGTGTTTTTATATTACTTCATAAAATACTGACAATTTGTGTTAAAACTATGTTTTTATACTTACGACTGTCAGGAATATTCAAAAATCGATTGCACTATGCATGTACCACCAGTGGTACACGATGTCACGAACAATTTTTTGGTATCTGCCACTATATTAGATACACTTATAATGACAGATACGTGACATACACCTAAAATAATATCTCGGGTGCACCTATAGCTTTACATGGATTGCAAACCATCAATAAATTGGAAGATTTGTAAGGTTTTTCTTATCACTACTCACTTCTACAAAGCAAGAAGTGAGCCTCAGCAGAAGTCTAAGCAGAGGCAGATCTTGATAAGTGAAGAAAAGCTGTTGAGTGAGAAAAATTACCTCAATGAAATGCGCTTATCAAAATTCGTCTGTAAGAACATCAACATTTAGAATATTTAATAAAAAGCCGAAGTGGCCAAAAAAACCGTCATGCAGATGATGATCATTCCGCCTTATTTCGATGATTTGCTGCGCAATTAAAAATCTTAATAAATAATTGCACCGTTAATAGCCTTAACATCAATTTATCACCAATACCTACTGCAAACATTGCAAAACTTTAGTCGATTTGACTGCATTTTCACATTCGCATTGGAGATCATAACTAAAAACATTTCATAGAATTTAATACGTCCAATGAAGGTAAATTGTGGCCAAGCCCTTAATGGCTTCAATCTTGCATTTGCCCATGAAATCGATTTCTACTTTTCTCATATTTTTCAATTCAGCTGAGCAGCGACTTGTATGCAAATTTGTATATTCAATTCCACCTGATCTTTGGCATGGATTTTGTGATCTTTTAATGGGTCTTGCAATGTTGGCAGAAAACCGTGGAAATTTCTGTTTAAAAAAATGCTTTAATGGCAATTTTTACACACTTATGGGTAGTTTTGTCAGTCATTCAACGAATTCATAGTTGCGTTTTTTCTCCAACTGACGGTATAGATGTAGACGAAATCCTAATTATTCCAATGGATGATTTTTTTTAGCATTTTTCCGTATCATTATAGTGTTTTGTGTTTGTATGTTCGCATACAACTTAAGAACTACTTAGCCGATTTGAATCAAATTTCAGGGCGAGTTTCTTAATATTACGGGGGTGGTTTTAAGCTATGTCTTAAACAATAGGCTCTATTCCAGGATCCGATACGAATGATTCGGATCGTAAACTCAATGTTGTTGTTGGTATAAAACACTAACAACAACATTGAGTTTACGATCCGAATCATTCGTATCGGATCCTGGAATAGGGCCTAATAGTTTCCATCCATCTACTTAAAAAAAACATCATACTTGCCTTTGGTTCCAGTTTTTACTTTCTTATACGAAGTATAAAAACTTTTATACGAAGTATAAGAAAAAAACATAAGAAAATCATTTCAAAACAAAAAATCCCTTGGCATTCAAAAATTTTAGCCAGCGGCGCATTTTGTTTTATTTTCTTCCTATAATGCATTTCTTTAATAAAAATTTTACCTGTTGCGCATTTTTAAAAAAAATTTCTGAATATTGTGCTTTTTTGAATTTGCCTGCGGCGCAATTTTTGTTGTATGCCGAAGAACTAATAAATATATATGTTATATCTTTTTATCTAGACTGAAACCAACCCCCTGACCGATCATTCGAAATTTTCAAGCATACAAAAATGCACTTTTATAACACTTTTGGCTTTTATCGTATATCGATATCTTTTAGCATTATCGAGATATTTCAGATTTTGTAAAAGAAATCATATTTTTATATAAACTAATATTTTATTCCTCGGGTTATAACATACTTAAAGGCGTAGATAAGAAACATCAGATGTTTTTTAGATTTTTAAAAACCTCCAAAATAATTAAAAGAAAAAAAGGGCGATCTTCAAAATATCAGATCTTATCTTACTATAATTTCTGAGTGATAAAAAAAACATTTTTATTAAATTGATTTGTTCAGAAAAAATTTGTTGAAAACATATAAATTATCTCGTCATTGGGTATAAAATTGATTATAAATATGCAGAAATAGTTCAGTGTTGCTTTGTATTTTCACCCGGTTTAGCTGCTATTTTTCGCTTATTTTTTTAATTTTTTTTATCTCTTGTTAATTATTTTACCTTACAATTAGTGAGATTCCATCTATTTTGTGATCGGCATAACATCAACCAAGGAGAAAGACGAGCGAAAAAAAACCACCAGTTAGTTATGTCCAACTAAAAATGCAAATTAACCGGCTCAACTTTGGCGTCAGATCGCCTGGGTTTGCCTTTGGTTAGCCAATCACCGCACTATATATAGATATCCAGTGGCGATATGTGTGCTTTGCAGTTCCTCAACTATTTGTTACACAAAAAAAAAATAGAAAAAAAATCCCCAACAAACTATCTATAAACTATATTTATCTGAGAATATATTTTACAAACATATGCGGATCGATGGATCTATCAATAGACCTGCCACATTTGATGGAATACGGATTGAAAACTTTGCACGATCGCTCACCACGATCACGTGTGCATATGGAAACGTTTTCCATCTGACAATCGACCATCGGGAAAATGCTATTTTTAAATTTTCCGGCGTTGGGTGTGTGGAATATTTCGATCGGTTCCAGAAAAAAAACAATCAAAAAATCCATCCGGAATTCTTAAGAACCTACCTTGGATGCCGTGCAATTTTCGATTTTCGCAAAATAAACAATTTTTTTTTGCAGCTACGTTGCATTTTGAAAAAATAAAACCAAATTTGAATCAACAAATTTCATTGATTGATTCTCGTTTCCGCTAGTAATTTAGTCACGAGTTCAGTTTGTTTTCGCCGGGGGTTGTTTTCTCTAAAATTACCCACCACTTTGAAAACTCGTTTGAGTTTAGAAATTTAAAAACAAAACCTATTTTTAGCGAGCAGGTGTGAAATTGTTCACTATCTGTAAGTCATATAGCATTTTGCAGCTTAAACTCATAATAGCAATGACTAAAATAAATTACTTGACTAGCGGGATGGGGTAATTTTTGACATGTGATGTCATTTTACTTAATCGTTATGCGATATTAGACGATAAAAGAATTTCTCTAAACTTAAAAACTGCATTCTAAAAAGACTCTTTCACGTTTTTCCTTTATAGACCATGTATTATGCCTGCATTTAAAATATTCATAGCAAAACTATGACCCGATTACGTCATACAAAACATTACACAAATGATGTGTTATGAAAGCATGTGCTTTTTGATTTTCATCACTGACCAACAAAGAGTTGCTGATGAGAGCAAGAACCCCCATTTTTTTTTTTAAATTAAGTATCGTTCGAAAAAAATACCCACAAGAACGAAATGCGGTTCTCTATTGAATTTGATGTGGGTGAAAAGACGACCGGCACGACGACGATTACCTGCCCCAATCGTTTGTGAGCGCCTTCAATTAAGTGCTTAGTGAGCGACTTCTGTTAATAGTAGTCGTTTCGAATTTTCCTCATTGTCGTGCGATGACATTTCGGTGAGAAATCGTCATCAACAACAGGTTGTCCAATTAGAGTTAGTCATAAATAAGACAAGGACAGCAATATAGATATGGTTAAATTCCGCTACTTTGCGAGATTTGGGCAATTACTTGCGAATAATTGCGGTACGGTATAAGAGAGAAATTTACTAATAGCGATAAGCCAGGAATGAGACATTTTTGTGATATGATTTGTCAAAATTGAGGGTTGTTTGCAAATTTCTGGGAATCATGAGTCTTTTAAAATCAAATTTTCATATCGATGACTCTTTTTTTTTGGAAACGTTCGAACCGATTATCATAAATTTTTTTTACGGCCTGCCAACAGCATTCGTCACCCGAATTTTAGGTTTTTCGACTATTCTCTCTCACGCCCACGTCGCGCTTTTTCGTATGGAGTTTTGTTGCCGTCGTGGCACTACCTCCAACCCTTTTCCTCTCTAAAAATGTGACGAATTTGATCAACAGTCCTTTAAATCGATCACATTTTAGGCATTACATCAGACTCCGGTATTTGCCTCCCTAAATTTAGGTTTCATGGCAATTCTCTTCTATGCTGCTGCACCTGCAGTTTTATATGAATTGCAAACCATGGATAAAGTTTTAACATTTGTAAGGCGTTAAAACTGATGAACAGTAGATGTTGTGCATTTTGCATTCTACGAACAGCTGACTAAAAACTTTTGAAGCCCGACGTCCTAAAATTGAAGTTTCAATGAAACTGCAACATTTGTTAGGTTTTTTTTAATCCATCAACAGTAGACTAAGAAGTTATCACGGCCTACTTTTTCCGATAAACAGATTGAGTGGAAAAAAACTTTTCGCACACTCCCTGAACGATGAATAGAGGAAGCGGTCACAGGTGTTGTCATTCTAAAGTGATAACGACGAAATTCTTTTAAAAGATTAAGATAAAAAGTCGATTAGGTTATGTTCATAATATTTGGTCATAGATTTATTGCGGTGTATTATTTTGGTGTATGTATTTTTAGAAATAAGTAAATATGCGTACGTACGAGTATAACAAAAGTTTTTCGGTAAGCAAGGTAAAAACTATGTGGTGTTGGAAGTAAACTTCAAAGACAATTTTTTTTCACGGTCAAGGAGAAGAGATAAGGAAATGAAACTTTTGTCAAATACCTTAAATTTAACTTATGTTAGTTGATTGATGAACTGAAGGGTACTGGACTTTTTTACTGGTTCAAGAAGCGAATTTTTAACACGACTTAAAAAGTTATTTTGGGATATTAAATTTTGAATATTTAAAATCATACCGAATTTATTAATGTTGTTAAAAAATGAGGCTTGACAATACTCACTTTAAAGAGGTCTAATTCGAAAACCACTCGACCGATTTAGATGAAATTTAATTTTGGATGGCCGCGCCCTGGTTTAGCCGGGCCAATCTCGGATTTAGGTATGTTATCCCATCGTTTCCGAAACCAAACTTTTGTTCCAGATTATTCAATTGACACTAAAAAAACAAGCAAAGATAAATGCGACGCATTTATCTTTACTGATGAGCTTTTACGATTTCAGAGTCATTTTTTATGAAGAGCACAAAAATTTGAATAGCTGTTGATTTAAACAATTGCGGCACATTCTGTTTAAAAAGTTTCGTCAGCGGCGCATATTTGTTAATTGTTTTTCTTGGGGTTTTTCTTTTCTCGATTTAAAATGTTTTATATTTTATATAAAATTTGTTGTTTCATACTTCTTCGGACCACCCCTTCCGCCTCCACCTTTGCAATTTTTCATCCTAAATGGAAAACATGTCATATTTTGGGAAAAAAAGTTTTAAATTCTGAAAAAATAAATTATTTTCGCTTTCCATTCCAAAATATTTACTTCTCCATAATACATTTCTCCAGAACTGCGACATTTAAAATTCAGGTCATTCTTCAACTCTAATTTAAAGAATTTTTTATATTTTTGCCACATAATTAGAACTTATACTTTAAACGTGCCAGTTTTTTAGCACAATTTCCAAATGTTATTAATGGGTGTTTGCTCTGGTAAAAACATTTTTCAAATTCTTCAACCAATATTCGTGGTATTTGCGATTTTTGTTAACATCTTCTAATGGTTAACCAACGGTTCCAAATCTATATTTAGTTAGTGTCTACGTGTCACATATCAGAATCATCTTAAAATTACGCAGTTTTAGATTAGGCACGGGCACGTTCCATAATTGTATCCGGCTTCATATAGTATTGGAAATTCTGATTAGCATGTGAAAAATCGAATCTCTCACTAATTTTATTAACTAATGATCAGCTTTAGATTTACTCACGCGTCAAATCTAGAAAAAAACACAAGTTTCATCATTATTTGATGAGTAAATTATTTAAAATGTCATCGTAAAGACCTCGAACGAATTTCGTCCTCCAGACATGGGTGTCGGCCGGATTTTTTCCAAGGGGGTCACAAAATTTGATGTATATTTATACACCTTTTTTAATAAAAAGTTTCTTGTAATTTGATTTGCTTCTCGCCCCTTTGCTTACAAATTTTTACTTTTTTTTATCAAACATTCGACGTTGAAAATTTTCAAGTGTTATCCAATATCATTGATTTTCTGTTGGTATTTTAAACATGGGATCAGAATGGTGCCAAGACAAAACAGCGCCCGGGAAAAAAATGTTTTTGGCGCCCATCCCCTTTCTGAAAAACCTGATAAAAATCAATTTTTTTGTACTTGGAAATTATGAAAGACCGATCCGAAAAAGGGAGAGCATGTCTCAATTTTTATTTGTGATTATCTGGATAAAAATGACATCTTCGTCCTTCGGTATGCGATAAAATTACGCCGCAGGCAATTTTTTTTCTGCACCTCCCCTTACTCTCCTCTGTCGACGCTCATGGCTCCAGCAATCAGTAAATTTAATTTAAAAAACTCGCTATTTGATCTTGTTTTCCAATGGATCTCATCTAATTTCCTTGACATTTTCAACTTTCATGGGAATATTCCCAAGTGACGAAAGTTCGACCATGTGTGACTAATCAGTGATAGAAAAAGATTTTGATTACATTGTGTAGGTAAATACTGTATGATTTGTTTGATGATATTGAATTTATGTTTCTGGCACTTAATGCCTTCTGTGAGTAATTCAAAAGTATTTCAATTTAATGAAAAATTATGACATTCGTTAATTTGCGATGACGATGACGATGGTAGTCAAGATGGCTAGATTTCTCCATGATATGTGATCACCACATAATTTGCCTATAAAAGTCAATGGGTTGTCCATAAAATACGTCAGACATGTGGAGGGATAAGGGAAGGTCACGAGCCAGATCATGCGCAAAGAAGCTTCCGGTGGGCGGTTTAAAAACGGGAAAATCACGTTTCTCTTAACCATAAAATTTCTCGAAAACGGCAAAAATATGATAAGTTTGAACATTTGATTTTTCGTAAATGACAAAAAGATCTTTTGTGTGCGTGCGGCAATATAAATGAGAAATTTGCAAACCTTACAAATATGCTGTTGATATCATATCGTTTTATCTAGATTGAGACAAACCCTCTGATCGATTATCCCAAATCTTCAAACACACAAAAATGCACTTTTATAACTCTTTTTTTCAAATAACGATCCTAACGTCATTCTCATTGCATCTCGGACACACAAACTTTGGAGTAACGAATGAAAAAAAAAAATCGTGTCTGAACCCGATCTTAGCAAACATTTTGTATGGACCACAGACATTAAATTAATTGACTGGCAAAGTGATATAAATTCGCGGCCACACATTTGCACATCTGTCGCAATCGGGGCCGGTGCTCGACACCACCATTTCGAATCAAAAATGAGGAGAAAACTGTTATAAAAAAATGGGATTTTGTTGTATTATAAAAAATGGGTTTAAGTTGTTTCAATTCCATGTTCTTTCTCATTATGATTAAATTTGGTTCTGAGAGTCCTAGAAACAACCCCCCACCCCTCCAAGTTTTTGGGTCATTTTCTTAATTAGCAGTTTTTTTTACATAAAAATTTCAAAAACAAACTCACAAATCTCCAAAAAGTTTTTTTTCAATATCTTAAGAACTGTGGAATCACACAAAAAAAGAAGAAATGAGAGCACTTTCTTATAAAATCTAGACATAAGGAAGCAAAAACCTCGTAGGCTGTGCACAGACAGGGGTGTCAAAATTTGACCTCAAAGGGCAAGTGATTGGAAGTGGTTTACTGTTCCGCGAAGTCGTTTAGAAAATTTTTCCTTTGAACCAGCGAAATCAGGCGTGCTTTCAAAACTCCAGAAATGTCGGACGGGGCTATAAAACAGCTAATCGAATACCAATTGAAAATGTGCGGGGGTGGGTGGGCGGAATTATGAGCTGTCAGTGGCCACACATGTACGTCATCGACATCACCCAGATTGGACCTTCAGTACGACGGGGGTTGATGTTGTTGGCATCTTAGACGACATTTAAAGTGAGTTAAGACAGTTTCGAGGGCGATATTATGCGGAGGCTGAATTCCGCTCCCCTTCCATAACTTCTAATATAGACAGAGAAGCTATTGGGGAGCAGATACAGATTTTGTTGCGATGATTGCGTTCATATAAGAAACGAATGTCGACCGGCAATAAATTTGCTACTTGAAGCCAATTAAAGTTCAATGCGGATGGAGTCTTGACTGTTTTTAGATATTTTTGATTCCATATTCACTTCTTTTTATCGATTTGTTAAAAATAAAAACCGTATAGAAGTCGTCGGGCCCCCTGCATCGCAAAAATATTTCTGTTGACCTTTCGAAGTTGTTACCAAAAAAAAAAACCTTCACATTTGGTTTTAATTTCCTCCCTTGCAAGTCTGGGACTATGTGTAAAAACATCCTTAAGCGTTCCAATAACCGAAAAGGTCAAATACGCATACAATTCCTGTGACCCCGCTTATCATTAATGGTGCGGAAAGGATAAGGACGAATTTTTGATAAGGGACAAAGTAAATTGTGATAACTTGTGTTAAATTCAAATTCTTTCGGAAATCTTCAAAAATATTCAAGCATAAATTCATGAATTTTATTACTCTGAAAAATTTGCTCCCAGTATAACTCGTATAGTTTAAGGTCAAACATCATTTAGGGCGCATAAAAAAAAATCCACCCCTCCCTCACTGCCATAAAAGAAACACTTAGTTTTGATCTGCCATTTCTATACGAAGTTTCGGTTTTAAAATTCTAATTGAGTTTAATTTGCATTTTATTTTTAGTTTAGGAGAAATAAAGTTTCCATTGACTTTGATTGCTCTCCTTGCGTGCTCGTCTTTAATGCGCATACCTTTCTGCTTCCGAGAATTTTCAAGAAGCGCATAAATTCTTTTGGCGGCTATCGGAGATTGTGGCATGTTAACAAACTCCACCCGGACCGATCCAATTTGAATAAACAATTTTTAACCAAAGCGAATTGAGATTTTCTCAATCTATACGCGCAAACATTGGAAATTCCAGTTCATGATTTTCGTACGAATTCAAATCGAAAAAGGTGTGAAAAACCTTCAACATGAATTGTGAGTTTTACTAATTTGGTATTTTATAAATGTTTTTTAAGTGTGGTTTTTTACAGCCATACAAGGTAGATCTTGTGTAGGTGGCGTAAGGTACATTTTTGTTCTTTCGTATGAAAATTGCGTTAAAAAGTAGTGGAACAAAAATTCCGCCGGACAAGGGAAACACATCATTTGTCATAAATGTTGCCACTTTATCCCAACCCATAAAGTACTTTACTCTAATTTCAGCATTTTCAGACCTCCCCCCCACTATCCCCTCCGCCGCTTCCGTTACCACTCTCCACTCTTTTTGGAATTTTTTTTTCTATGGAGTGTACTACCGGCATCGGACGTCGTCCTAGGAATCTATAGAAATCGATAGAAAATCCATTATGGTGGATTTTGCGTCAACTTCGTTCATAATTAATTCAACTAAGGACACATTGTCATTTATCAAAACGATTCAATTTTCATTGTTTAAATCAACTACTCTGCGTGATTAAATAATCACGTTCATTGTCAATTAACGATGACTTTCATTGTCAACTTAAACGAAATCGTATTTTTACAAAGCATCTACCATTAAATTTTTTTTCTTCTCCCCGTCAGATCTCTCCCCTGACATCTTTTAAATCTCTCAATAAATTTTGATCGGTTCTCCCGCTATATAGGTGTGCCTTAAAAAAATCCTTTCTACTAAAATTTACCCACTCCTACCCCTAAAACCCCTCCTGTGCAGTCTTCTGAATCGTTCGTGAGAAATTGTCAAATATTTCAGTTCAATCGGTCAAGTAGTTTACGTATTAAAGCTCTTGAAAATGAGTAGATTTATAGCATATTTAAGTCCATTTATGCTCTGTTTTTTTTACACACAAGATTTCAAAATTCCATGAGAACGGCTGGTTCACGGCCACCATCTGGATCGTCATTGATTACCAATGAATATATATTGGCGATTATGCAATCTTTTGTTTAGTAAGTCACTTACCTTTTGAAATTCTTCGAATAATCTCTTTCAGATAGTAGATATGCCTATAAATTGTCTGAAACCAAGTGAAGTAACAACCTATGGATATCTTTAGCATAATATGTTGCGTCTGTTCAGACTTCATATGATAAGAAGATTCAAATTTTATTCGAGTGGATGGAAATTTTCCATGTCAATAATGTCTCGTAGTGCGTCAAGCGAGTTAACTTCTTTGGCTCTCGGTAACAACAAACAAATGTGATTTTTGAGAAAAGTTTTACTGAGGGAAAATGTAAAAAATACCGGCCTTGGCACGTGCTCGATAGTGTTATAATTTTTAAATACTATAGAAAAACTGACCACTAAATACGTAAAAATTGCCGGATTTGGGGTGATATTTCGAATCTCGCTGAATTTCCTTCATGTTTATGGATTACACGAAGGTAAATAACAAAAAAACCCATAGATATACTGGAATTGGGGTGAATGTTATAATTTATCAAATGATGGAAAAATTAGTCATTAAATACGCAAAAAATACTATACTTTTGCTGTAAATTCCATTTTTTGCCCGCGGCGCATTTCTCTTGATTGGTATTTTTAAAATTTTCGTAGCGATTCTTAATTGATCGTTAACAGTGGGAGGTAAAGAACGCTTGAGACTGTATAACTTCTGATTTAAATTATTGCGCCACATTCGATTTAAAAATTTACGTCTGTGGTGGACATTTTTTATTTGTTTTTTCTTGATTTTCCTCCAAATCGAATGTTATTCTTTATATAAAATTTGATGTTCCAAATCAGCGTTCTTTCATCAAACCTTTTCACGCCGGCTGTCGCTGGATTGAAAGAAATCGAGTAAAGGTTTTATGCCTGCTGCAGGACTATTTTAGCTAGTGCCGGCTAAGTTCCCATATATTAGATACATGTTTACCAACAGATGACATTTGTCATCTTGGAGCAAGTGGAGTTCTCCTGGAATAATAGAACAGGATGGCCTGAGGCAGGGATTGCGACGATGTAAGTGATTGTAACTTTTAGCTATAAGCGGTCAACGATTTTCTTAGATTAGGTAAACATTACAACTGCACAAATATTTTGATAACCAGTCGACTTCCACAGGTGTAAGTGTTTTCCTAACTTACGGTGTAAGTGTTTTTCTATGGTTGCTTAAACTTCACCTGGAGTAGTTGTAAAACGTTGTAAATCATTGTAAATTCCCAGCACCAACTGCTCATTTGGCTAAAAAATTGACTGCAGGCGGCAAACTTTTTTCTCTGAGTGTAATTTTGTCCTGGATTGACCCAAAATAAATATGGCCCTATATATCAAAAACTTGAAACCTGCAACAACTGTTCTAAAATCCAATTAAAAAATCTGTGGGTTTTAAGATTTTTAAGCCTCAAAATACAATGTGAATTTTAATATTTACATATCATCTCTAAACATTTTCATCCCTTATAATTAGCAAGCATAAAAATACTAATTTCTTGTAAGCATGTGTAATTTCCAAAT
The DNA here is from genome assembly GCA_964034945.1 of Chrysopilus asiliformis. Taxonomy (NCBI): domain Eukaryota; kingdom Metazoa; phylum Arthropoda; class Insecta; order Diptera; family Rhagionidae; genus Chrysopilus; species Chrysopilus asiliformis. The sequence goes on along the minus strand of OZ035961.1, from coordinate 89,026,799 downwards.
TAAACATTTCTTGGCATTTCTTAATTGCATATAATTAAGAATGATTGCGAATTTTCTAATCAAATGAAATTCCATATGAATAAAATATTCTTGTTTTATGTAAAAATATCTAAAATATTAGAACATCGCATATAATTGAGGATTAGTGGTTAATATAACCAAAAGGGGTTATTTAGGATCAATTTCAATAAAACCAATATAAACATAATGTCAACCCACTTAAAAAATCATAATAGAAGAAAATAAGATTCAGAAAGGTATCTAGGATAAGTGGGTATCTAATATGGTTTATAAGACAAATGGAATACTTTTTATTGAACGAGAATGTGTCCCAAAAATACCTAGAGTGGAATTATTTTAGTTCAATAAATCATAAAATTCTGTACAAAATTAACAATTAATATTTTTGAGGGTTCTGCGAAATTCTAAAGTTCTCCTCTCGTTGCAAAAAGCGGATATTGATTTTTAATATTTGGTCCGTTGATTTAGAAAATCGAATTTTAAATTAATATTTACTGATGATAAAAATGTGTATACTTACATATTATTAATATCCTGTCTCCATTCATCTGACATAAATTGAGATTCTTTTCGACATTTATTAACTCCACCTGGAAACCGAAAATTTACCTCAAATTTACCTCAAATTTACCTCAAATACCATGAACTTCAAGTTCGTGTGCCAAATTTGTCGTAATAATAACGTTGTTAGGCAAAAAAATAAGGAACCGAAATAATTCCCTAAGATTTTTATTATGTGACGAAGCATATTTTTAGTTTGGGGTCCGTTCGTCTTCTTCTGGGAATCGTTTCTGAGTCAATTTCCGTAAAATCTGCTCCCCTGAACAAAAAAAGGGACGTTGGTTGGAGCATAAATCGGTCCTCGATTCGATGACTGGTTAACACATAAAATATGAGCTCAACATAAGCTGAATTATGATGACAAATCGGCCATCATGATGAAATTTCACAAAAAAAGAAAAGAAAAAAAAACGCAGCGAGTTTCTTTTTCCAAGATGATCCAAAGTGAAACGAATTAAGAATCTGTCGTTAATGCTTTTTAGCAAAAAAAAAGAAGAAGTGTTTTTTTCTTTCGATATGTTGGGCATTCCTTGAAAAGATCGCGGCTGTTTACGAAGATCCGATGGAGAAAAACGGAGTCAAAACCGATCTTCGGTTGAAATCATAAATGAAACAACATAAAAATCAACGAAACATTTTGTTCGTTTTTTTCTTGAAGAGTGAACGTCTTTTACGTGTATTTTGCGTGCTTTTAACTTGAAAATTGTCTGGGGCCGATCACTACGTTATTTAAATATTTCGAATCTCGCTGGATTTCCTTCAAGTTGATGGATGACACGGAGGAAAATAACAAAAAAAAAATAAGACCCATGGATATACTGAAATTGATCTCCATCGGCCGAGGCATTTATGCTTATTGGTAAAAAAAGGTTCTTTCCTTCCAGCTGGATTCCGGGTAATAATGTTCATTCAGAAATATTTGGCATGTTATGAAATATTTCGGAACATGCCTGATTTATGAGATCATTGTGTTCACAACAACCGTCAGTTATTCATTACAATTTTTTTGCAAGGGTTTTTTTTCGAATTTTCAAACGACCACCATTGATAAATCGGCATTTAATGATTCTGGGTGATCCCCATATCATTGCGAATTTCTAGAAACTTCCGGTATTTCTCCAGAAATTCATTATGACTTTTGTTTTATGTAGTGTTCAGCAGACTTAAATCCATTCAAGTGGATTTTGACAGTGGTTACAAATGCTATTATTTCCTGGTAATTAATTTTCATCGTTTTATAGCCACCCAAATGCAAAAAAAAAAAAAGTTTATGTCGGCCGGATTTGATGTTGTGTTTATGCAAAGACATCGAATTGTTTTGACCATTGTTATGCTTCAGCTTTATGTGCATGTTAAAAGTTATTACATATAAAATTTGGATCATATACGAGGTACAGTGTTTAACGATTTTTCAACTGTTGAATTAAAAAGCGGATTTCGTTCATTTTATCATGGCCCGAAAAGGCACGAAATTCTCGTAAACGTTCCAAAAATTTTACTATTTTTTAATCGGTTTTTACACTCATAATTCGGACATTACATTATTTTAATTATTTTCGAGGTTATGCAAATCAAGGTGTTAAGATTTTTACGATGCACTTTTAAAGACAAATCATATAAAATAATATCAATTAAGAGATATGGCAGATTTCCATTAAAATCTTATTATTCCCATTATGATATTATTTAACATATTAATAGAATTTTTTATTGGTCAATAATCTTAAAAACAAACCTTGAAATTGTTTAGTAAAAGTGGTTTTTTATTACCATTCGAATTAATTTACCAAACGGAAGTTGAAGTGAGCCATAATTAAAATCGGAATTTATTGTATCAAAGTTTATTAATTTCGTATTAAAAACACTGCAAAATATTCATTTGTATCTTTATATTTTATTAAGAGTGGGGTGAAAAATATCATAACGACATAATTTTGTAGCGCTCATAAAACTTGCGGTGTAACATCAACTTTTCGGTACGATTTGTTAAAAATTTTTTTTTGTAACAGAAAAAAATGTGGAAGAAATGTGCCGCAGGTGAAATTTGTGTTAAAATCAGGGCTGTGGAGTCGGAGTCATGACAAAATTTTTGCTTTAGGAGTCGGAATTAGATTTCCTAGACTTCCAGGAGTCGGAGTAGGAGCTGGATATCCTAAAATTACAGGAGTCGGAGTCGTAGGTTGAGCTACCGACTCCACAGCCAGCCCTGGTTAAAATACTAGGTTTTCGGCCTTTAAACCCCCCCCCCCCCCGCCCTTTCGTCTCGCTTTTTCGCGATTTTTTGTATTAAGTTTAGTATAGCCGTCACATCACTTCCCTAAAAGTTCGACCTTTTTTTTGGACAGCTAACACTTTGAAAAATGCATTTTCCAGAATTTTCAAATGAAGATTTATATATGGGAGTTTTTGGGATCGCTAATTACGAATCTGAGGTCCAAAATTGTGGTTAGCAAAGCTTGTTGTTTATGACGTTGAAATTTGATAGTGCGCATTAAGAACCCTCTTTGCCAGCACAATAAGGTCTAAATACCTTTGAATGTATTCACAAATTACGCATTGCGTTGCGTTATTATAATCTGTATTCCATAGCATTACAGAAGTTTATTATTTTGTATTAAAATTATGATTTCCGCCTTAAAATTGACTTTAAATTGAAAATTGATCTCCATAAATTTTTTTAAGATCATTTTTATTCCATAAATGGTAATTCCCAGAAATGAAAATCCATTTTAATCTATTCCAAATGAAGAACTAATTTCATATAATAGCAAAATAAATTCAATTTACCGGATTCAACGATCATCGACCTATTTTATTTGATCATAAATCTGTTGACATGCATACATTGTATTTAGGTGCAATATAATAAATTCAGTATTTTTCACGACGTTTGTAGCTAATTTATTTGTCTAGTTCATTGATAATTCTGGTCATGTAAACAAAACTCTGCATACGCGTCGAGTCGGATGAACATTTAATACTTTTTAATGCACTTTAGATACGCATCATCGCCTAAGAAAATGTTGTACTTAACTAGGGTGGCAACACTGGTCGTAAAAATGTTTTTTTTTAAATTGTAAAAAATAGAAACCTTTTTTTAAAATTAAAAATTTGAAACCATTGCAAATTACATTCCACCACTAATTTCTAGTTGACGTATTTTTAAAGCATTTAATTACAGTTGAATTGTGTGAGTTAAGTGCATTTCGAGTTTTTTTTTTTGTTATGCTTTGGGATTTTTGCAATTCATTTGCAAAATTGCGCGTTTTATCTCTCAATTTTCATGTTTCTCCCATTTTGCCCAACGAATTAATAGAGGCCGCATTTTTAAAAATGTGTTCATGGTGTTGGTAATGACTTGAAACTCTGATGCAAGCCACAGAAAAGTTGCAACGGCCGCGTAATTGATCCCTGGACGATGGCAAAGAAATCCGCGGAGACAAAGTGGCTGCACATCGCGGCTTTTAAGTCACAAATACAGATCCATATCGAATTTTTATAGACATGACTCATATGCTATGCTTGCATGCAGTTAAATGCAGTTTACGTGCATGAAAAGCGAAAATTACCCAGAAAACGCACTGCGGATTACGAAAAGAAAACCTCTTAAACTGTGTGTATTCGAATCTGTATTGCCGTTGATCGCAGTGGGCATATTTGTATTGGTTCTTGGTGCAAGTGCATCTATAGCAAGCATATGTTGCATTTATTCAGCATACTTGCAGTTGAGTATAATTTTCAATTCAGATTTTTTCATACTGATCGCGGATCGTTTGATTCAGGGGTTTAAAACTTGTTGCAAGAGACAAAGTCAATTATTTTGTACTAGAATATGGACCCTGCTAAATTGCGAAAAATGGTTTTTTTAAAAATTAACAAAAAGACAATAGACTCCAGCATTCGGATTCGGATTCACTTCATCTACTCCCCTTACACCCCCACCACTCGGTATAATTTTAAAGAGATGGAAAAACCAAGGTTCGAATGTATTTTTACCTCTGCCCTTACTCCTCCCACCACTCGACCAATTTCCAAAAAGGCCTATGTCGGAACCAGGCCTACAGCGAGCATCCATGCTAAATTTCAGGTAAATTGTTTCAGCCGATTTCACGTGAAAGACGAACAAACAGACACCAATTTATTTTTATATATTAGTATGATTAAGTCATAGTGGTATATAATATGTTTGCGACTGCTCATCACACAATGAAAATCCATTTTAATCTATTCCAAATGAAGAACTAATTTCATATAATAGCAAAATAAATTCAATTTACCGGATTCAACGATCATCGACCTATTTTATTTGATCATAAATCTGTTGACATGCATACATTGTATTTAGGTGCAATATAATAAATTCAGTATTTTTCACGACGTTTGTAGCTAATTTATTTGTCTAGTTCATTGATAATTCTGGTCATGTAAACAAAACTCTGCATACGCGTCGAGTCGGATGAACATTTAATACTTTTTAATGCACTTTAGATACGCATCATCGCCTAAGAAAATGTTGTACTTAACTAGGGTGGCAACACTGGTCGTAAAAATGTTTTTTTTTAAATTGTAAAAAATAGAAACCTTTTTTTAAAATTAAAAATTTGAAACCATTGCAAATTACATTCCACCACTAATTTCTAGTTGACGTATTTTTAAAGCATTTAATTACAGTTGAATTGTGTGAGTTAAGTGCATTTCGAGTTTTTTTTTTTGTTATGCTTTGGGATTTTTGCAATTCATTTGCAAAATTGCGCGTTTTATCTCTCAATTTTCATGTTTCTCCCATTTTGCCCAACGAATTAATAGAGGCCGCATTTTTAAAAATGTGTTCATGGTGTTGGTAATGACTTGAAACTCTGATGCAAGCCACAGAAAAGTTGCAACGGCCGCGTAATTGATCCCTGGACGATGGCAAAGAAATCCGCGGAGACAAAGTGGCTGCACATCGCGGCTTTTAAGTCACAAATACAGATCCATATCGAATTTTTATAGACATGACTCATATGCTATGCTTGCATGCAGTTAAATGCAGTTTACGTGCATGAAAAGCGAAAATTACCCAGAAAACGCACTGCGGATTACGAAAAGAAAACCTCTTAAACTGTGTGTATTCGAATCTGTATTGCCGTTGATCGCAGTGGGCATATTTGTATTGGTTCTTGGTGCAAGTGCATCTATAGCAAGCATATGTTGCATTTATTCAGCATACTTGCAGTTGAGTATAATTTTCAATTCAGATTTTTTCATACTGATCGCGGATCGTTTGATTCAGGGGTTTAAAACTTGTTGCAAGAGACAAAGTCAATTATTTTGTACTAGAATATGGACCCGGCTAAATTGCGAAAAATGGTTTTTTTAAAAATTAACAAAAAGACAATAGACTCCAGCATTCGGATTCGGATTCACTTCATCTACTCCCCTTACACCCCCACCACTCGGTATAATTTTAAAGAGATGGAAAAACCAAGGTTCGAATGTATTTTTACCTCTGCCCTTACTCCTCCCACCACTCGACCAATTTCCAAAAAGGCCTATGTCGGAACCAGGCCTACAGCGAGCATCCATGCTAAATTTCAGGTAAATTGTTTCAGCCGATTTCACGTGAAAGACGAACAAACAGACACCAATTTATTTTTATATATTAGTATGATTAAGTCATAGTGGTATATAATATGTTTGCGACTGCTCATCACACTTTTGGCGGTACTCTCGCACTATAAAGACTTTTTTTAGAGTTCGGGGAAAAATCAAAAAAAAAAATGGGTCTTAAAATTTTTTCGACATATTTTTTTGCAAAAGATTAGAGTGAAAGGGAGGAGGGGGATCAAATTGGTCTTAGCCTCCTCACGCTTAGGTTTCGCAACATTTCTTTCAAGCGTAAACATTTTCAAAATAAAACTTTTAAAAAAAATTGACCCCCTTTCACAAAATGTTGCTGATCCCTGACTCAACTGATCGCGAGATGAATTCAAGCGGATCGTTCTGATTCTCGAGTTTGTTGACCAATTCGGCCCTGACAATTTCGGTACCAAACTGTCTGATAGGATCACTTTGATCTTACATACAAACATTGGCCGACTTTTCCCTGCCTTGCCAGTCTCTTCTAATTTAGCGCTAGCAGAGTCTATTTTGATTCGATCGGTTCGATTTTTTCAGTATTCACAGATTTGGTTTGAATCGGAATTTGTTTTCGTGGTGAACTTTAAATTCTAGAATGAGTTTTTTTTTCTAGAACTTCATCTGATATTACCTCAAAATGTTTGTATACATGTTGAGATTTTCGTAAACCTACAATCTCAAAAAAAAAAACAATTCAACTCACGATCACTTTTTTTTAAATCGCTGCATATGGTTCTCACATGAATCTCTTAATTCCCCCGTTAGATGTTCTTTAATCTTGTAAACGAGGCGAAAAGAATTTTAATGTGGCCAAAGTGCGATGGATCATTAGGGTGGAGTGAGAGGTTTAAGGTTATTGGGGATCAGCTGTAAGGCAATATACACGCGATAAGTTTGTTTATCATTCCAAACTGTCTGATGATCTGAATTTTCCAATAGTTTTAAATCTTTTATTCTATTTGGCTTGGTATTGATTGGTAGAGTTTCTTGAGCTAATTTACTGAGGTTTTCATTCAATTGCGGTTTTTGCATTTTCATTTCTTTAAATAAATCCAGTTTCATTTTTTTCTCCTTTTTTTAAAAAAAAAAACTTTCTGAAACTTATGTTTTTTGTATCGTGTTTCTCTTCATTTCTACTTTACGCGTTTTTTGTTTAATGATTTTGTGGTGTTCTGTTTTATGGTTTATTTAATCTGACTTTGCATGCATTTATCGCTGTTAAAACGATTAAAACTATCTTCATAATTTATTACTTGGCAGAGTGAAATAAATTGCGACTTACTAATTGGGGTTTTTGCATTTTAAACTGGATAATCGGACGAGGCAATATATTTTGTCGTTAATGGATCGTTTTCGGCAAGACCAGAGAATTTGGGATGGGTTTATGAGCCGTTCGTGTTTATTTTATGAGATTTGATTTATGTTTCTGAGAGTATTTTAAAATTTCAACTTGGCAATGACATTCTCAATAGGGTGTGACTGATTTGCCGTTTATTGTTTATCTAATTTATTTCAATTATGTCAGAGGTTTTATGAATGCTCGAAAGATCCCTACTACCGTTTTTCCACATCTCTACCACTAGAAGGGTCTCTATTTAGTAGCAGATACGTGTCATACACCAACAATGTTGGAGATAAAATAAGAATAGGATCTAACTCTGTACCCCAAAGGTAAACTGTCGTAACTGACATTTTGCAAATTTTACAGGAGAGCCATTTTTAGTTCGGAATTGCAAACTTTTTATGTGTATGATTTTCGGTAATTATTTGAAACTTTTGTAGTTTATTTTATTTTAGGACATTGTTTAAACAAAATATTAGTTGATATATAAATTTGTAATGAGTGGGGGAGCAGTTACAAGCTTTTATCTCTAACCATTTTGCTTCATCCGGAGCAGGTACAACCTTTAACTGTAACGAGTTTGCTTCACCATATAGTCAAATTAGACATTATAATCATTACTGTATAGATACGATACTTCGCCAATTAAAAATATACGTCCCCACAATGTAGTTACAACAATAACCCCAAAATCGCGGTTTTGGCAGTTACGACTTACGACAGTTTACCTCTGGTGTACAGATTTTAAGTTTTGTCCACTTTGATTCAAACAAATTTCAAAATATAAACAAAAACTTGAACCCCGTCTACGTGACATTTTTCAAAGGCATTTTGAAAGCCAAATAAAATTCCTAGAAAAAATACTACGCAAAAACCCGACGGCATGATTTAAAAATTAAAATGCAAAAAGCGTCAGAAATGCTCATCCATTTTGACTTCATTCAATTAAATAACAAATTGTTAACATGACAATCAATCGATAACGTCATCATGCAAAACATCAGAAATAAATATAAAAATTAAATAAAAATAGACATCTTGTGTGAGAAATTGATAATTGATTGGTGGCTGATTACAAAGAAAACAAGTCTGTGACGATTTATCAAAATCAATCAATTCGTCAAATATTTTGTTCCAATTTGTTCCAATCGAAATTTTCGAATTCATAGCATACCAAAGTCAATTGATTGACAAGCCCGTTGTGTCCAACGGATCAATTAATGACCGACGCGTCAGTTTCAGTATCGATCAACCAATCAACAAATTAAATGATCGCCCAACAGGTGGTCCTTAACCCGTTCGGTACATGTTTTTTTCTATGGGGGTTAAAAATACTCTATATACAAATTAATGATGTTTAAGCTATTAGTATTCATTTAAAACAAAAAAAAAAATTAAAAAAAAAAATTAAAAATTTTAATTTTTTTCAAATACGTCTACTGTGGTCCAGATTTTTACTCAAAAAATCAAAATTGGGTCCCAAATGCACTTAATGGTGCACTGAATGAGAATAGAGTGTTGAAAATAAATAAGTAATAAGTAAATTCAGATTTTTAACTGCGTTGCCATATGGCATCAAAATACCGAACGGGTTAACCACGTTTTGTATTGAGTATGGGGGTCGTTTTGCGAAGGGTGTGTGAGTTGAGATTTTTGAATGTCATTTAATACTAAGTTCAGACCGACGCAAAATCACGTAATTTTGCGAAATGATTTAAATCTTAAACCAAAGTGTTCACACAGAGATTAATGTAATTTTGTTTCACATTTCAACTACAGGATTGCTATGAATTTTAGTAATATGATGAATAATACAATTCAAAACATCGATCAAATATGTGCAAACAGAATTAGACACTTTAGACGACAATGGAAATTATCTGTAATGAAAATAAACAATTATTTTCCATTTCATATCTAATCACATCAAAAACAGGTCCATTTTTTTTTTGCCCCGCGTAGGTTGTTTACTAATATATCCTTTTCGCGTGCGGAACACGGCTTCTTTTTCTTATATCTCCGTCGTTCCAATCCAACACAAATGTCAAAACTGATGTACTCAAGAGAGCTGAATGAGTGATGCAGGGTTGAATTCATTGTTTTTGCTTGATTTCGTTCGTAATTTTGTGGAAATTGCATACTTTTAGTGATTTTTGAAAACAGGTTAATGTACTGGAAATCTCGTGATTTCGAGCAAGATTTCGTTCAAAATTACGAAAATCTTCAAAATTACGTGATTTTGTGTCGGTCTGAACTTAGTATAAGATTAAATTGGATTATTAATCGGAAAGAAAATTTTCAAGAACACTCTCAAGAAATCCTTGGATCAGTTCGAAGTTCAAAAACCCGTAAAATGTGGTGCTACCGATGAGAAAATTTGGAATGAACACCCTGTGATTTTCTCATAAGCAAAAACGGTTTTTTTCATGATTTTTATGCAATCGTAATTTGTTTTTTATTTCCGTAAATAGGAGCGCCAAATTAATACAACTAATAAAAAGCTTATTTGAGATCAAAATTTCGTACTCCACTGTAATCATATGACGTCAGCTTGCCGCTGAGAATGTGAATGCGCCACCATCTCAATTTTATGGTTGTATACAATAAGAGGCCAAAGAATCCCGAGGGGTAGTAATTCAACACACATCAGCTGGACATCACAGGTCCAGAGATTTCTGAATTAATCAATAATAAAAGTGGTTAGTTTTTGAACAAAATCTTCTTCAAATGACGTGATATTTTCTCACTGTTTCAAAAAACCTCGAAAACGGTTGTCGGTATTAAAACATTTGAAGTTCTTCACTTTTATTGATTGTATCAAGAATAAAGCATATGTTTATATTATTAAAAACTCACTTCGTACAGTGACTTTTCAGTTTGACGCGATTTATTGATCAATTCAAGCTGCTACATAATTTATTCAGTTCAGTTTCGACTGAAACATAAATTTGAAAGAAATAAATGAATGGAAAATACCAAAAAATAAAAACAATATTGCAGAAATCATTTCAGATGACTTGAAACAAGTAAAAAACGAATTATGAATGATCAGATGATTAATTGGGTCAGTGTCGGTTGTTTCATCTGTTATTATTTTTTTTTAAATTTCTTGATTCGATTTTTTTCAAAATTATCAGCAGAAACGTAATAAAGCTTGATATGTTAATCTAAACGTCAAAACATGGTATAAAAACGTCAATGATTCAGTTTGCGATAGAATTTATGCTGTTGTATTTATTGCGTTTAACATCAGAACGAAATAATTGTAATATTACTAACGAAATATGCACGCGATCAGTGATTTTTTTTGATCAGTTGTACGATCGATCGCATTGAAAACATCTGCATGATCAATTAGTTCGTATTTCTGAAGCGAAAACCATTAAATGGGCATCGATACCAATATTACAGATACTCGTATCTAAATCTATAGATATTTAGATACTATGACAGGGTATTACGTTACACAATATTAAGGTAGCGATATTAATATGGGATACATAAATGCTTGTGCTTTGATTATTTGATAACATATCGATCGATTACACTGAACTGATAGAAACCTACCCTAACACATATCCACAATTTAATTGAAACAAACGATACCATAAATACAGTGATGATGTCCCTATAGCAATGATGATCGTTAATTGAAATCTCAGTAGAAAAAAAATAATGAAATCCATGAAAACGCATTGATCTTCATTACGATCTGCAATCATAGACCCAATGACGTTATATATTCGCTCTTACCACAAAATAGTGAAAAACAGCAGGCAAATAAACAAACAAATTGGTATCAAATGCATATGTTGATTCAACCTAACAATTTAACTGAGTTTAGATTTTTGTCAGGCATAACATTTATGTATAAAACCAAGTTTAATTTGGTTCAAGTTTAATTTTTTGCAATATTATTTTCTACAACGCAATTTTCTATTGTTTCATGTTTTCATGTAGCGTTAAAAATTGACTGCTTTTAGGAAATTGCGTTTTAGGTCGGCCAAGCACACAAGTATTCCTATTTTAACTAATTTTTCCACACACGACAATCCAATTCCATAAGTATGCATTTACGTGTAAACAATAAATTTTCAATAGTAACAAATGATTGTTTATGTAAACAATAGTAAAGAATCGTAAAGAATGTAAACTGTCGTAAATAAACAGCTGTTTTGTATCAAAAGCAATTTCTGAGTTTTGTTATGTAAGTAAATAACAAATATTGAACGTATTTAATTTTATTTAGACTATAGATTTAAGTCATATTTAAAAAAATAAGTATAATTAAATGCATGGGAGACCAAAAGGCAATGTTTACGTTTACACTAGTACAGTGAATAATTTTCTCATGAAAAAGAAAAACATATCTTTGACAAATTTTATTTTAGGAAAAAACAGGAAATCCGGAAGTATTTTGGAGCATGGCCGAATTTTAGCATCCAGACTTGTTAAAGCTAGCTCTGAAATTACTGGGAACTTCTGCTACACAAAGTCAGTAAACACTATTTGTATTTCTCGTTCACTCGTTCGCTTTTATCTTTGTTTTATGATTTCATTTGGTTGTTTCAGACATAATTTTAATATTGCAGATACTAGAAAAATGAAAAAAAAATTGTTTACATGGTCTACATTGTTTACTTTGATTTTGGTACCGTAAACAATTATTTTTTTTACAGGTAAACTATTATGTAAAAAATTTGCACAACACTGAATTCTATTTCAAATGCAGTCATTGCATCCAATTCGGGCGATTATTTTTAGAGTGTGTGCTAAATCACTCGATAAAATTAAATTAATTTAAAACAATTTTTAATCCAAAACAATAACCATAATGGAATACCATCTTAATATAAAGCACTCCTAGCGCAATTTCAATCAATGAAAATATTTTTAATTGCTTATCATAGCGAGATCAAGTCTAATCGTAATTTTACAATTGAATTGTTTGACATTATCAATTGCTACTATTAGATCAGTCTTTATTTCTTTCTACACTAGGAAAAGTCAATAGGAATCACACCATTTGTTGCAATTGTTACATTTTATTCGCAATAAAATTTAGTTTTTGTTAGAGTGCTAATGTACTCAATATAAAAATTGTGAAAAATTCAATAATTGATCCGAACTTTTGATATTTAGAGAGTGTAAAATTTCTCAAAATAAGTATGTGTACGTATTATTATCAAGTTTGTTAATAAAAAAAACTTTTCAAATGTTGACTCTAAATCTAGAAGTTGATTCAGAAATTCAATAAAATACTTTTTGTTAAAAAAAAAGAATTTTAAAATTCTAAAAATATGCGATTTGTTGCAAAGTGCGTCCTCAAAATCAGAGATACAGACCATTTTTTTGAACCGAATTAAAAAGCTTTGAAACATTGAAATTTGAATGAACGAAAGCAAACCACCTGAAAAAAGATGTTCCCAAACAGAACCAAAACCCAACCATTTTTTTAAAAATGTGGCCATACGGAACCAAAACTAACCCAGTTTTAAAAAAAGATGGGCGAAACGAACCAAAACTAAGCCAATTTAAAAAAAAAAGATGGCCGAAACGAACCAAAACTTAACAATTTTTTAACACAAATACTGTAACCAATCCAAAATCAGAAATTTTTTTCCGTGATTCCGTTCGGTTCAAATTTGAGTTTTTTGGGTCGAAAAATTCTTTTTACTTTCTATTTTCGACCAGATTTTTCCGGTGAAATGTTTTTTTGATCAGAAAAACCACATGCCCTCTGTCAATCTTGTGTAAAAATCGAAATCACTAAACCATTAAAAATTCAGTCAACCAAAACCAATTACAGTCAAAGTCCTCTAACTCGAAATCACTGTAATTCGAATTTTCCTCTAACTCGAATTTTTTAACCTTTTTTTTGCGCTCCCTTCAATTTTTTTACGCTCTCTTCACTTTTTTGCGCTCCCTTCAGTTTGTTTTAAAAACTTCTAAAAACGAATAAATATACACATATGTATGTACAATGTACAAGAATTAAAAAAAAAAAATTGTTTCAATTTCACGAACTCGAAATTCCTCTAACTCGAAGCTGTCTGCTGCTCGAGTTAGAGGCCTTTAACCGTATTTGGAATTTTAGAAACCAAAACCAAAACTAGAACCAAGTTTTTGAAATTTTAGAAACCAAAATTCGAACCAGATTTTTAAAATTTAAGGAATCGTTTAATACATTTTTTTTCACTTTCCAATACACGCTGAATTATTTGCCGAAGCTCTTTTATTTGAGGCCCCACTCGATGGGTATTTGGGACGTTCGATTTTGACAAAATGGTGTCTTCTGGACGCCATTTTGTTTTTTATCGTACATGCATATACACTTTTTTTTATTGTCATCGGAGTTACCTATGTGTGCAACAGTTTAAGTCACTCGGATGAGTGGATGTGGGTCAAAATTAGATTACAAGATCTTATCCTGACAGACAGACAGCCAAACAAAAAAGTAAAAATTAAAGTTCAATTCAATATTTTATTTATTGTAAATGAAACTTTTAGCCATTTTTATTAAATTTCTGTCAATAAATCAAAAAAAAAAAATATACATATTTTAAATCGATTAATAATTCTGAAAACGAATATTGAATTATGCAGATAGAATGGGAAATACGGGACGCTCGGCAATGCCGCACATATTTTTATTACGAACCATTCTCATATATCCATTTTCGCCCCACCATGTATTCCATGAGTTCTTAATGATCCAAAATGGTACACCAGTAGTGGAAACTCCGTAGCCAACAACAAGAACAGCATGATCCGTATTTTCTGGATTGCAACCAGTTTGAGAATAAATTCCTCCGGCATATAGTGTGAACGATTGCCATGATGAATTTATTGAGACATAAAGTGGTCCAATGTTTACAATATTGGCTTTCATTTGCCCCTCATTTAATGGCGACATATATTTGTAACTTGTCAGTTTTCCATACTTTGGGAAAGCGGAAATATCTTTGCAAGTACCTTTAAGTTTCATATATGGGTAAGCGCTTTCTTCTGTTAAACCACCAGCACTCAGGACATATTCGAAGACCAGTGCTGCGTTACCACCATCACATCCTAAATTTCCAGAACAATCGATCACTTCCTGTTCTGCTAAATTGGTTAGATTTCCACCTTTAATAGCGATATGACTTTCAAGAGCACCAAGTGCTGCAAAGCTATAACAGCTACCACAGCTACCTAAATTTGGAGAATGCACTTTCCATTTTCTCAATTAAAATAATATTTTATTACTGTTACCGACTTTGATCTTTAACTGGTGTGACTTTTCCCTTTGTTCTCCAATCAAACCTTTCTGGCAAAGTTTGACGCCCAACTCTATGTTTTGGCTCCCAAATTAACGACTTTGGAATAGATTTTTCACTAAAAAGCAACAGATTAATATTTCAATAACATTCAAAATTATTTTAGTAAATATTAAACTCTGATCGTAGTTTGAAAACAAAATTGAAAAAAAATTTAAAGGTTAAAGGTACATGTCCAATGCTGATTAATTTGTCAACTTAATTTCAAAAACGTGTCCAATGTTAATTGCGTAATATTACTTCCGTGTGTCCACCAGTAGATGGCGGATCGCCGGTTGTCAGCTCTACCTGGATATTGTTCTGATGTACAAACCCGAAGCCACCGGTGCCTAGGCGAAGCCTCTGGAGCACAAATTACCGTTTTCCAAACACCACGCTTAGACAATTTAGTGCTTAGTTCAAATACCAGTGCCACCTGGTGGCAATAACAAACACTTGTTCTTATTATTGTAGTAAGCACCAAATGTCGCAATCGGTTAATTCATAGTGAAATTTGGTCAATTTGACAGATAATTAACGCAGCAGAAAGAGAAAGGTAAATCTGTATTCGCATACATTTGCCGAAACGGTTTCAATTAGTCGTTTCGCAATTAGCTTTGGACATGTTCCTTAGCTAGGTGTATTAATAATTATTTTAAGTAATTATTTTAAGTATATGTAATTAACTTTTCTGTGGCTTTCTAAAGAGAAATTGAACCTAAAACTCGGAGGACTTGATATTTACCGTTTATGACCCTTTTTCCTATTAATTTCGTCCTGGGATTTATCAGACAATCGGTTAAGTCTCAAACGGAACATCTGTTTGCCCTTTTTAAATTCTTCATTATGAGCTTTAACAAGTTTTCTGTTGCTGGAAAAGTATTTTCTGCGGATTGCATCCTCTTGGGGGCTGTACTTCCTAGCACGATCCGCCTGAAAATTTCAAACAACATATGATAGAAAATTTATATTTTGTTGCAAACGTATCAAAAATAGCATGTATGTTTTAACGAGCCAACTTGCGTCTCAAACTCATGTACAAATTTCATATAAGTAGGTACTCTGGAATACCCCTAAGTGGACTTTTTGGTATTTAGGAATAGTCTGGAGTACTTGTAACTAGTTTGCACATGGAGTTGGAATGCAGCTGATTTCGCGATCTTAAAAATAATATTAAAAAATCACTAAAAATGAATTTTTGAAGATTTTACGGTTGGTTTTAGTCACAAAAAACCTTTTTTTATATGTTTTTTTATCACTTTTAAATACAAAAATATTCTTTACACTGAATTCAAAATTTACAATAAAGAGTTAATGAATAGTTAAAAATGATATCTCAATTCCAAAATTCCAATTCTAAAATTGGAAATTTTTACAACATTTTTGTTGTAAAATTACTCTTGGCATGTAAATTTCAGTATAAAATGTGTAATCGCAAAAAGAATGTAAAAATTACAAGTTATTTTGTGTAATTTTTTGCAATTACAGAAGAATAATGTAAAAATAAATTTTTATTGTGAGACTATAGAACTTATATGTAAAATTCTGACAATACAAAAATTGAAGAAGTAGAAGGGATCCATACAGACATAAATCTTTCAACATGGAGAGCTTAAACACGAGTTTAGGAATTTATTTTCTTGTTTCATTGGTTTTCTTTTATTTCAGGTTCTAAGTTTTAGAGAATAATAATCCGTACATTTCGCTTAGTTTCCTTGTTTGTTAGAAAATGTAATAGTGAAAGCTTATTTTGCGACCACCTCCCATTGGTGGATAATTCCTTTATTGGTGGGCAATATAAAAAAGCCATTTTACATTAGTGATGTTGTAAAATTACAAAACAATTGTAGTTTTCCAACATTGAAATGTAACTTTTCATAATTTCTGACTGTATTTTACATCACCAATACATAAAAGTTGTGAATTTAACTTTAATTAAATCTGTGATTTTATAACACTAGAATGTAAATTTGTATTAGTTGGATTTGTAATTTCACAACTCTATTTAGCGATTTTACATAATAATGTTGAATTTCGTTTTACATTTCGAATTGTAATTTTACACTTGGTATGGAAATTGACATGTGTGGTGTATTTTTACAATAATCAATGAGTTCATCATTTTTGTCGACACTGAATTTTATAATTATCTTTATCTGTATATTTAAGTACCTTGAAAACTCTCCATTCTTCCTCCTCTTCTGGATCGTTATCATCAACCGATTCACACTGCACTGCGTACAGATACATACACAAAACGACACCCAAAAGTAGAAGTTTCATTATTGCTAAAATTAAAATTATTAAATTTAGCCAAAAAGAAAAAGAAAAAAAAACGAGTATATCGAGAAAAATTACTTTTTTGAAAATAAAAATAATAACTTACCAATTGTAAGACACGTTTCACTATAATTTCGGAAGCAAAAAATTTGAGTATTTATAGGAAATTAGAAAATTTGTTTTGAAACAAATTCATGTTGTCAGAGCAAATATTTTCACAACTGAATAGAAACTATGCTAATACCAAAACGTGCGCAAATTCGTTTCTTTTTAATGCAAACGTCAAAAATGTTTTAAAATTGACAAAACCATTAAACAAATATTTGTGTTTTTTTAAGTGTTTTAACGGGGGAAAATCCGCATAAGAAACAGAAAACGATTTGAAACGGAAACTCTTTACACCATTTTTTAGTACAGACTTTCAAAAAATGTTGGTTGAAATGTTATTTTAACAAAATTAGCATACGTTCCTAGTTTTTACTGGAGACTAACCTAAACTGAGGGACAAACAGTGCTTTATTGTTGTATGGAATCGTCCGACTGTCAAAATCAAATGACGCTTAGAACAACAAGATGTGCGGAATGGTATGTGGGGAACAACATTGTCGCCGTAATCTGTCGTCGTAAATGTTGTTTCGAGCCAATTGTATTCCAGCCTTTAAACATTAAAATTTATAGAGATTAAAACCACATGAATGTCTCTAGAATCATAAAATTTCAGACGATAAAAATCGTGTTTTTATACCCGTATGGTGAAACCAAAGGGTATATTAGATTTGCCTTACCGTTTGTAACGCCAAGATCCCGTCATCACACAAAAAAATGAATTACACCATTGTGTTTAGAATGATAAAAAAAAGTTGAATTTAGCATGTCCGTCCGTCCGTCTGTCTGTCCGTCTGTCTGTCCGTCTGTCCGTCTGTCTGTCCGTCTGTCTGTCCGTCTGTGGCGCGGATTGAGCTAGAGACTTGAAATTTTGCACAGATCCGTTTTTCGTAAAATGTGAGGCTAAGTTCGTTAATGGTCAAAAATGGACCATTAGTCCATTTTTACGAACGAAAACTTTTTTTTGTGAATATCTCAAAAACGGTGAATTTTATCAGAAAAGTCCATGAACAAAAGTTATTTAGGATATGATTCTACATAAAACACCCATACATGAAAATCCGATTGGAATAAATTTTAAAAAATCTTATTGGAAAATTTGACTTCAAAGTGGAATTTTGATACAACTGTTCGCTGTTCACTTAAATCACCATACGGGTTTTCAATAATTGCCAGATTGGCAATTATAGCTTTTGTTATGTTTATATTTGCAAACTAGCCGCTAATCAATAAGTAGCTAGTAACCAGCCTAATGTCAATTGGGCAATTTTATGTATACCCAAATTCATGGGCTGGTACTAATCGCTTTTAAAACTGACAGACATGCGTCAAGCGGAAAAAAATGGCGCTGTAAAAATTATGACTATCTACATATAATTCCAAATGATCAAACCTTTATAGGAAATTTTTGATACCTGTTTAAGTAATTTAAATTGGTTGGTTCAAAAGAAAATATTTTTACAATTTGTTAAGATAATGGCAATAAAATTGACGCACATTTGCTACTTGTAGTTAGTTTTGCACACAGCTGAATAAATACGTTCTAATTATGAAAACATAATTTAAAAAATTTTTAAATGACGAAAGCACAAAAATACAACTGAAAAATTGAAAAATCGTCCTATGTTTATAATTTAGCCGTTTGCTTATTTGCCGTAATCAATAATGAGTCAAGAGTCAAGTTAAATAAATAAAGTTAAATAAATAAAGGGGAAAACGGACCGAAAAAACTTTTCGACCTTCAATAACTATAAAAATTTATCGTAGAAATTATGAATTGTAATCGAACGGGCAAATTGTCAAAATAAGAATATATTAGTGTATATTGTATTTTATTAAGGCAGCAGAGACCTTGAAAATAGTAATTTTTTTTTTGATCAAAACACCGAACATTTATCAAATGGCAGTGGTCCGATTGGATTTTGGCGTATGGATGAGTAATGTAAAATCATATTCTAAACACATTTCATCTTAATGAATTTTTCGATACGATGCATAGTTTTCGAGAAAACAGGAAAAAAGTATTCCTTTGGTATGGGAGAGGGGGAGGTAGTGCTCCGATTGGATTTTGCTGTATGGGTCGATTATGTAAAATTTTCAATATGACTCACCGTTTTCGTGAAAATTGCAAAAAAAACTGTTACGTTTATATGGAGGAGGGGGAAGGAATGGTCCATTTTTGCCCGTTCAAGAACAGACGGACGGAAAGACGGACTTGCGGAAATCAGAACCAAACAATCTGGTGCAGTGCATTTTTGTGTCCTATAATTGGTTCGATGCGTACCAAACGGTATACTAAATCTAATACCTATACTCCGATATGATATATCATATAGAGTATAAAAATTAGCATAAAAAAGGCTAAGCCATTTGTAGAAGTGTTTGAAAGTGATTTTTGTGAGTAAAACTTTCCCGAACTTTAAACAGAGATTGCCTTACAATAATCCCTTATTATCACAATATTAAACCTTTTATTAAATAGAATCTCTTTGTTAAGAATTTAACCTTTTCCCATATGTAAATTTATTCCCCCCTTGAAACAAGAAAAACCACATACGACGTAAAATGATTGCATTTAATTTCATTTCGTGTGGCACACGCCATAAAAGTCGATTTAAATTAAATGCGGATATTTTTCACTCAGATGTGGAGGCGTGAATGTAGATTTTAATTGGTTCGTTAATAATTTGTGACAGATAAACAATTATAAAAGTTGTAATTAAAGTCGATTTTTCAACTTGTTGTTCCAAATAATATACATTCTCATAATTTACGAAGCCAGTTTACAAGCGCCTTCCGCCCCGTTGAAGTACTCGTTGGTGTCGGTACGCACAATGGAATGTTTATTTGGTGGGAATATTTTTAATTAATGTGACACCTCTGGTTTCTAAGTTTTTCACGGTACAACGAAAAAGACCTTGCCGTATCGATGCTCGAGGCTATCAATCATGAATTTAATATCGGGAAATTTTAATCAAGAAATTATTAGCATTCGTAGAAAGTCTTAGATGTGGCTGGGTGCTGGGTTGTCTAATGTTCAATCGATTGGTTAATTGAGATTTTTCACCATGGTGGTTTCAGGAGCAGCCGTATTGATTGAATTTATTAGAGGGAAAATGCAGTCGCATGTCGCAAATATCCCAATCTACTAACGGGGAAAATCATTTTAGACCACCCAATTTTTAACGTAAGTTAATTGCAATCAATTCGATTCGATCTACTTATTAATACGCATTGATGTTGCGTCGTCAAGTCTTCCGGGTACTTTCTAATCAGGCAATTACGACCATTGCAGCATTTAAAGATTCAACTAATCACGTGTACATACCATACATATTCCTGTAGCAGCAAATCGGCCCTCCTGATTTATGTCTATTCGTTGCAAGTTATCTATGTACCACGCAATGTACCACGTTACCACCTATCAACTATCAACTTTCGTGTCCAAATTCATTATTAACTCGCATAGAACTGCAACTCAATTTGATATCGGTTGGGTCTCGATTCAATCTACGGGCGGCCATTTGACTTATCGGACCAATTTCTATTTCCAATCAGTTTAAAAACCGCCAAATGGCGAAAAACTAGTTTCGAAAAGGCCATTTGCCGCCATCATGTCGTTACGCATTGAGTTTCTTATATAGTTATAGCGAAAATTATTGTACGAAAATATCAATTCGATACCATCGAATTCGAACGTCTTCGGCAGCCACTTTGGCTATCAGACGTTGCTGATATCGATGACGATCTTAGAGTACACAGGATTGGAGACCACCCTCTAAGCTTGAGAAAATTTTCTGCCGTACGAAAACTGGCCGCCATCAGACATGACATGTTGCCTTTTGGTCGTAGATACCAGCCTAGTCTAAAAATACACTTGGCTGAGGAGGGGGAAAATTAAATAAACTAGGATTTTATTATTGATTTATTATATTTTGACATTTTTTGCCTCATAACCGGATTTTTAGCTAAATGGAGAGATCGGTGCGGCGGCGTCATTAAACGCTGAATGCTGGATGGATGATGGGATACAGATACGACGAACGACCACCACCAGGTGCGTGCACCGGTTATTTAATGAAGTTTTGTTGTACACAACAAAAAAAAAACATTTTCATCTTGGACGGGATCTCCTTACTCCTTTCTAGTTATGGTCGAAACGTAACAGGGTTGCCGTAGTTACGGTTTTTACGTTCGATAATTATATCAATCGAGCGAACAGATCATTATCGCTCGATCCGAACATAGATATTATTTTGGGACAGTTCGAGTCGTCCTGAGGTAACCTTAAATTTTGAACTTAAATAGAGATATATTTTTGCATCAAAAAGTAAATTTCAAAGTGATAGTTTGCATTAAAACTCTTTTAATTAATAAAAAAATGTCTGATTTTCTCTTTTATTGTCCGTTTTTCTATAAAAGTAACATGTCAGTCACAAAAGTTCTTAAGTCACGCGGCCACTTAGGATATCTTCAGATTCTACTAGAAAAATGTCCCTTTTGAACGGCCTATAAAGTAAACATAACAAAAGCTATAATTGCCAATCTGGCAATCATTGGAGACCCGTATGGTGATATTCGTATCAAAATTCGAACAGTTGTACCAAAATTCCCCTTTGAAGTCAAACTTTCCAATAAGATTTTTTAAAATTTATTCCAATCGGATTTTGATGTATGGGAGTTTTATGTAGAATCATATCCTAAATAACTTTTGTTCTTCCACTTTTTTGATAAGATGTACTGTTTTTGAGATATTCGCAAAAAACGTTTTCGTTCGTATGGGGGGTACCCCCCCTAATGGTCCATTTTTGCCCACTAACGAACTTAGCCTCACATTTTACGAAAAACGAATCTGCGCAAAATTTCAAGTCTCTAGCTCAATCCGTGCGCCCGCAATCCGCGCCACAGACGGACAGACAGACAGACGGACAGACAGACAGACAGACGGACGGACGGACATGCTAAATTCAACTTTTTTCATCATTCTAAACACACTGGTGTAATTCATTTTTGTGTGCGATGACGAGATCTTGGCGTTACAAACGGTAAGGCAAAGTTAATATACCCTTTGGTTTCACCATACGGGTATAAAAATGTTGCTCTAGCTATATTTAAAAATACAAACGACAACACTGATTTGATCCTAATGCCATTCAGTCTGCCTGGAGCGGCGGCGCGCAGATTCAAAGAATGATAAACTCTTGTAGCACGTATTTACCTGGGCGGCCTACCTCATATGGTGTTGCGAAGGCTTTGTAGCTATCGGCAAAGTTGGCAGGCTAAACTGGCCAGCCAGTCAGGCAACAAGAAAAACGACCACAACAACAACAAAATGTGGAAAAAAAACACAAAAATAACAACCTGTTGACGATTGACTATAATCTGTTCACGGTGCCGCCAACTAAATTCACCATGCGATGCAATTCAATTCAATATAGTATGTAGACATAAAAAGTGTATAGTTGATGGGTATTTTGTTGAATTGCAGCGTATCGGTCGTATGTAATGAAAATGCAACTGCACCAACAGGAATAGACGGCGTGTCCATTTGGCTCGGTTCCGAACTTGGCCAACTCGATCGGTTCGTAGTAGTCCAGAAGTAACAGATTTAAGTTTAGTTCTCACGGATTGCGTACCTATAGGTAACAACTTCGACAATATCCAGTAAAACGACTTTTTCACGGGATCCACTTTGGCGTTAAGTTAGATATGAAGGTCTATCTATAGATAGTAATAATAAATCATCAGTCTATTCCAGTAATATTGTTGCAATTCTAATACACTGGAAAAATCGACTAGTGCTGTGATTGTACGAAAATCTTAGTTGGTGGGCGCAAAGTTGACGTTAATCAGATATTTGGAAAATACGGTCAGTAATATAATTTTAAAATTCCGGTGCGATGCAATGATTTAAATCAAATGCTAGACAGGTCTAAGCGAAGAGTAACACGAAGAGAAATTGTCAAAACACTCTTAAAGAAAAATGCGCCGCAGGGAAAAAAATATAAATGACAGTATCCGGCATTTGAAATCGAGTACATTGTATACATTTTGCATAGTAATGATTTTTTACGGTTTAATCAATTATAACACTAAACTCAACAATTCGGGACCAAAATTTAGGTTCCGGAACCCCGATATAACATGCTTGAATCCGGAACTGTGTTGGCTAATGTATGGTCATTCTTCTTATAAAGAAACAACGTTTCAAAATTTTGCCTGTGACACAAATCGCTAATACCTAGTTGACATTAGGCTGGCTGCCAGCTGCTACCCGATATTAGCTGTTAATTTCAGTTGATTTTGGCAAGAGCATCTAACTATAGTTGAAAACTTCTAACTTTTTTATTTTTTGTGCTGGTGTGACTCCTAAAATTACTACGGCGAATAAATTTAGTGACAGAGAAACATTAAACTTCAAAGAACTTTTAAAATGTATGGAAACTGCTGTAGAGCAGTAGCGGCTCGTGTATATTTGAAATGAGGAGGCAACGAATCGGAGGCTAGCCTCTATGAAGAGAATTTGTAGTTTATGTTTTAGAGAAATCGACATTAGAGAAAAGGATTTTCTTTTAAATTATTATTTTCTGAACATACAGATTTTTATACAGTCCATTATGGTATACAAAATTAAAGGCATACGTTAGAAAAACATTTTTATAAAATATTATGAGGAGGCAATGCCTCCGTTGCCTCCCCTATAAAGCCGCCACTGCTGTGGAGCTTACTGTAATTCAAATATTTTTATTGATTTAAATGTTTTTATTAACGTAAAGAAAGAAACATAAGAAAAGCTATAATTACCAGGGGCTAATCGTCAAATACTTTACAAAGTTTTCAATACGACTCACCGTTCTCGAGAAAATCGCAAAAAACCGTTTCATTTGTAAGGTGGGAAGGAATGGTCCTATTTTGCCCGTTTAAGAACTTGGTCTTGTTATTTTCGAGAAACGCAACTATCAAAATTTCAGACCTCTAGCTCCATCCATTCGAAAGTTATGTTCCGGGACTGACGGACGGACGGACGGACAGACAGATAGACGCATTTTCGCTTAAGTCAATGCGATTGGTTTGAATCATAAATTCAATGTTGCTGTTGGTGTTTTAAGGTAGAATCAGAAACATACGTCCGTGCGTGCGGCATGATTTTGTTTTGGCATTTAGTAGTTGTCACCGCGTCTAAAAGTAGAGACTGAGCCTACTCTACGCGGCAGGGACGCGGCAACGCGTCTGAGCAACGCGGAGTTATACATTTACTCATATAAATGCGTAGTTTTCACCTTCACCGCGTGGGTGCCGCACGCACGAACGCGTAATTGTGGTTGAGACTTTATGCTACCAATAGCATTGAATTTACGATTCGAATACCAATCGTATCGAGTTCTTGGATAGGGTCCCTAGTATATTTCATTTTTGTGTCCGACGATTGATTCGATGCTTTCCAAACGGTATAATAATAATCATTTAATAATCATTTAATAAAATAATAATCATTAATCAGTATAATAATCATTTTGCAAACCATATTAGAGACTCCATTTCCGCTGGTGTTTTTTTTTTAAGTCCTAAAATTTGTTCTAGAATTCTTATCATTATTTACTTAATCTTTGGGTTTAGTGACAGAATTTTGTCCAATATTTCGTAAAAGTTGCGCAACTTTTTTGTCACAATCCCTATCGGAAAGGGATCCAAACAAAACACCGTTTAAGGACTTTCACGAAATATTTCACTTTATGTGTTATGTTTCGTTGTTAGAGAATTTTATTATTTTGTCAAAGAGCGGTTGTTTATCGCTGCACATCTTGATCGTGAAGATGATGTTCGCGGTGGGAAAAACCGAAAGATAGCGACAGAATGGCTGGCTCGACTCGAACAATTTAATCGACAGCCCGCAATACGGGCACAAATGTATATCTGATATCTTTTATAGCTATATCGAAAAGTATGGATCTTGTTATGCCTGCGGATTACGAGAAGCCAACAAAACCGAACGATCAGTGATCAACAGGTGTGCGCGCGCATCGAAAACATAATTTATTCGCGATTTTACTTGGCTTCGGATCGTTCGACAGTATCTTCAACCTGGAATAGTGCTGGCAAATGGCAGATATACCGGGATAAATATCGTTTATATGCATTTGCAATTTGCGAATATCCACTTGAATGCACCTTATTTGATCTTGGCTAGCTTCAAGCGCACAGCAATCTCAAGATCTCTTTGATCTGCAGGCATAAAAAAATCACCAATAAGATGCAACTATTACAAGCATTGAGGAACATTTTCATGTTGTTTTTCATAACTTTATTTATATCTTATTCATTTTTGCATTACTTACTTGGATTCCTGCTCAGGTTCAGCTCATCGTCACATTTTATTTTTTTATTGATTTTAAAGTAATGTAGGTAGGAACAGTTCAGCTACAAGAAGTGAAGTTGTAACCGACCCTGTGAGAAGAATTTTATTAAGAGATGCAACTGCCATTATTATTGTATGTACTATCGGTTTTAGCCGACGCATTTAGGAGTTTGCACATTTTCAAGGCGAACCATTCAAAACAGAATTCTATTTTTAGATTTGTATAGGAAATATTGCGGTTGTCGGTTTTTATTGTAGTATACGCATTTCAATAAAAATTCTATTTATACAAAGCGATGAGGAAAATGATAATTTTACAATATTCTCTGCAACTCTTATTAAACCGTTTTATTCAAATTCATTAGGTTTTATTGCGTTTGCTGTAAGCAGGTTAATTTTAATGGGTAATCAAATGTTAGTTTCTTGTTTTGTAGCCCACATAAAAATATTTCCTTTTGCGGTTTCAATATCTGTTAAAATAAATACAATTACCTTTCATAAAGCGTGTCTTTCGAATATTTAAAAACGGCCACACGTTTGTGAGGAATTTCTTACAATGACTTATAAACGGTTTACGGTTTGAGTTTTGATTTTTTTTAGTGCGCTAAACTTTTGAAACTTCTGCTTTGCCTCCTTCCACCCACTCTTTCGTAATTTTTTGTATAGTATCTCATGCTACTGTTACACAGGGCAGAATTCTGCAAGTGTGTGGTTGAAAGCGAACTAAAATTCCTGTGGGAACAATAGTAGGTTGACCATGTGTTTTTTTGTGTGAATCAGGGACAGTTTTCTGCGGTGACCGGTGGGAGGGGGGGGGGGGGGGGGGGGGCGGAAGCAATGAAGGGTGAGGAAATTTTTAATATTTCGAAATTACCCGTGAAAATTTTGGAAGTTTAGTTTCAGGGGTGCCAGAACAACATGCCTGAATTCGGGATTATTCCGGTCGTTCCGGAACGTCGGGTCACCCTTATTATATAGGATTTTCGTTCGTTTTAAACACACACGATTGCGAGATTCCACCCCTTCTTACTCTCAAATGCACCGCATACAATTTTTTTTAACAGTTTCAAAAGAGTTTGGAATTTACAGTCGCATACAAAATTGCCTTTGTAAGCTTAAATATTTCTGAAATAACAAAGCGGTTTCACAAACTTTTAGCACGGTAGGCTCGTTTTGCGTGAATTTCGTCCGCTAACTCGATTTAGCGGTCGCTAAAAATTTCGCGAAACTCACCATTAATCTCGTTTTAACTTAAGTTTTGTGTTTATTTAACCATCATCACGATTAAATACAGCCGTGATTAATAGATTCAGAAAGTTCGATAATTTTGCAAATATTTTGATCTAAAGCAATGTCGATAGACATCGATAAGTTTCAATATCCGGTACTAATATTTAAATCATCACTCGAATTTCCTATTTGTCATCAGATTTTGTTTCAAGTATATAGCAATCATCAAGATTTTATCTTCGGTTTCTTTAAACAAATATTTGCTAATTTTTCACAATTAAAAAGTCATCGTCTATGCATTTGTTGTTCAAATGTATGGAATGTCACAGTTTGAGATAATGCGAGCTTTGAAAATATTGATTTTATCACTTTCTTAGAATTTATTTAAAACATCTGATTTAGTTATCACAACTCATTAATTAAATTGTCATAACTTGCATTCTTTTGAGGTGATCGCGTTTTTTTCGTTGAATAAATTCGATGATTTTTTTCGGCCTGAGGTTCCGTTCACACTTTCGTTTATTTTCTCAAATTTCTCAAAATCTATTCAAAGTTTATGCCGCGAATTTTATTAGACTATCACAGAATAATTTACATATATTTAACTCTCTCTTACCGTTCAAACATTCCCATTTATCATTTTGAGTACAATTTTCAGACCATTTGAACTTATGTGGGATAATACCTTAATGAAGATATTAGGAATTGGAATTTTATTACATTTTTGATTAGACACTGTCTATCAAATACGTTTCCAATTTGGGCAGAGCAGCTAGACTTTCCAATTTCTTGTATGTGTTCAACCGAGATGGAAACCGGTTTTTTGACCCGAACCAAAAACCACTGAACCGTTGAAATTTGATTGAACCAAAAACCACTGAACCGTTGAAATTTGAGTGAACCAAAACCATACCATAAACCGAATCACTCTGGAAAAAAGATGAACGATGGTTCGGTTTATTCATCTTTTTTTCAGGGTGGTTCGGTTTATGGTTTGGTCAAAAAGAACTAAAACCAAACCATTTTTAAAAAAAGATAGCCGAACCGACCCAAATCCAAACCAGATTTAAAAAAAAGGTGGCCGAATCGAACCAAAACCAAACCAAATTTACAAATAGATGGCCGAACCGAATCAAAGCCGAACCGAATCAAAGCCGAACCAAAGCCAAATCAGTTCTTAAAACAAATGCTATAGCCAAATCAGAATTTCTTTAGTGGTTTTTTCGGTTTAGACTTGAATTTTCGGAATCGAATGTTTTTTTTTATTATTTTCTATTTTCGATCAGATTTAGAGTCTAGCACGTTTTTTATGTTAACCAAAAAACATTTCACATGCACTCTACCAATCTTGTGTAAGATTCAAAAACACTAAACTTTTAAAAATTCCGTGAACCACAACAAAAAAAAACATTTTAGGAACCAAAACCAAACCCAGAACCACATTTCTGAAACCAACACCAAAACTAGAACAAAATTTTGAAATTTTAGGAACCAGAAATCAAAAACCAGAATTTAAATTCATCCTTGAACGAAAACCGACACGCACTCTAAAAACTTTTGATTTGTATGACACAGAAATTGGGAAAAGGCTTGACGAGCGGTAGGGAAAAAGGGAGGGGGGAAGTTAGCAATAGAGTGTACTTATTTTACAAAACAAATCCTTTCAAGCACAATGCCTGCGCACGTACGCCGATCTCATGAAATTTGTCGACAAGATAATAAAAGTCTTTTGCGGTAGAAATAAAGTTCAAATTCCATTGAATGTCGCTGAAGATAACGCAGTGGGTTACGGTTACGCATTGCGTACGTCAGATCACCAATTCAGTATCTCTCGTGATAACCTCTAGCGATTAAATCTCGACTTCAGTTTGGCATGAGACGAGCATTTCAGATTTTTCGATGGAATTGACCGTGATTGATTGAAAAACGTAATTTTTTTCTTTAAAAAACCTCCAAACAAGACCGGTTAATTACCTGGACAAATGGGTAAATCACAGCGTTTGTGATAGAGAGAAGATCTTAAAACAGAAATAATTCTTCTATGCTGATGAATGTAAATCCATCGATAAATTCATATCACTTTCAATTGTGACAAACTTGATAATTTTCTTGACTCTAATTTACTGATTAATCGATACGAACATAAAACCGTCCAATAAAATTTAGATTGTGATTGTAAATCAATGAATGTGCACACTTGCATATTACGAATAGTTTCAGTTATAGGAATTCTAATCTACCACTATATTATCGATACAATTTATTAAATTCGTAATCGCATCACTTTGTGAAGATTTTTTTTATGTATTTTTTTTATCATGGTTGCATAATTCTAACATATTTTTAGTCAATTCTAAATGCCAATGATTTTTTTTGTATACCACTCTACGTCGTCGATATGTCGATTGAACATAATTAAAATGCCGCCAAGTTTCAGTTCTTTAGTGATATGTTCTGCCTGTTAAAAATACAAACATTTATAGATTAAATGATAATAATATGTAATAATAATATTAACTGAAAACGATTGAAGATAGTATAACGAATAAAGCTATACAAATTTATTCAGACCAAACAGTTACTGAATAGCTATAAAAAGATTAAGACGCATATTTTCTGTCCTATTGAAAGCATTATTCGTCCAGTTTTGCTGGTAACTTTCTTACTATTGCTTTTTGAGAACATCTAAAAGAAACCGTAAACAATTTAAAGAATTTCTCATTAAATCAATTTTAGGTTAGTTTTTTTATCTTTTCTTTTTGAATTAATTATCTCAGTGTTTTAATCTTACATGATTTCTTATTTTTTTTCAGATGTGTTCCCGAAACCTGAAGATCTCGGTGGTGCTGATTTTAGTATTGGTCCCGTTAATAGCAACCTTGCCACATCATCACAGTTTGTCCAAAAGGAGCACATTTTTCGATTTAGAATGTAAGGGTATCTATAATAAATCAATATTCTACCGGCTCGATCGTATCTGCGAGGATTGCTATCAATTATTCAGAGAAACGACACTACATCGGCTGTGCAAGTGAGTACCAAAGAATTAATAATAATTAGTAATAACAACTTACATGTTTCAATGCAATTAGAGTACATGGATGTCCTGCTAAGATATGATATAAAAAAACGGGCCTGGCAACTTTGAGTTTGACGAATTTTTCATCTCTTCTTGGGGCTCAATAGAAACTTTAACCAAAATTTCAGTAAAATCGGTCAAGTGGTTTTCGAACGTTAGGGACTGTCCATAAAATACGTCACACTTTTAGGGGGTTTTGTTGTATAGTTTGCTCGCAAAAAGCCCGAACGACGAAGATGGGGATTCGAAAGGCCGAAATTTAGAGTGACGTAATTTTTGGACAGCCACTTGGGATTCTTTTTTCGCTAAGATTTTATGCAAATTAGGGTTGCCACACGTTCTCGTTTTAGAAGACGTGTATTTTTTCCTATAATGTTTGTCCGGTATCTTTTTTGAAAACTTTTTATTTTAATCTCTCTTTAGATAAATATTTTTGTTAGTTTCAAGAATATTTTGATTTGTTCACAAAAGATTTAAATTCGGGATTTCTTGTAATTTCGGGCTGTTCAGAAATGACGTCACACCTATTTTTTGGACCTTTTAGAACACCCTCCCCCTTTATCTTGCTTTTCGCAATTTTTTGTATAGAGTTTAGCAGTGGCGAAGCGTCAGGGTAGACAGCATATGTAGATAGAACATAGTCAAAAAAATCATAAAGGAACTGATACTATTGAAGATATGATAATACAGTGGTGGCTCGATAATTCGGACAATTGCAAACCGGACGTTGTCCGAATTATCGATTTGTCCGAATTACTGAAACCTATATATTTCCATTCTAATTTTTGATTTAAAAAAGAAGTGAACTGGATGTTAAGAACGTTTGTCACATATTTTATTAGCACAGGAAAAGTAATTGTAAAAAACATAAATTCATTCAATGAAAATAACAAAATTACATAAATTACAAGAAGAAATTGGTTATTTTTGTTTGCCGAGAAGGCATATTTTTTTGCGCTAGCAATGCGACTTCCCTCTGGTTACTTAATAGCAATATGGTACTTGAACTGGCCTCGTTTTGTTCAGCATATTTTATGCATGTATTAAAGGCAGATATAGCCTCGCCGTGTGAAATTTTTGTGTTGTCATAGTTGTTATCATAATTGGTGTCCACCGAATTAGCTTCTCCTTCGTCGCTAGTCATCATTTCAAGGGAACTATCTAATACCCATTCATTAATTTCCGATAACGGATATACATCAGGCGCAATTTCCACTAACAAATTAACTAATTCATTTGAGGCCATGTTCAAATTAGCTTTAACTGTTGCAAGAGGCAACTCATCATCAGATTCCCATTCATCGTCAAATAAGAGTTTATTCCAACATTTCTTCAATGAACTTTCTGTTACAGCATTCCAGGCATTCGCAGCAAGCATTGTTACATCCTTAAGATTGAAATTTTTAAGGCAGCTCATTAGATCATTTTCCAAAGTTGCCAAAATATAGCAAAGAAAACTCTTTCGATAGTTCTGTTTCAGAATACGAATGGGGTTCTGGTCCATAGGTTGTATAAGGGCTGTACAGTTCGGGGGCAAAAACATCACACAAATTTTGCCATCATCACTTGTTAGCTCTGATTTCGGAGAATGGCATGTTGCGTTATCCAATAACAGTAAAGCTGTTTCTGGCAAACCCTCTTTTTTTAAGTAACATTTTACTTGTTTAACGAATGAGCCATGAAACCAATTTTTAAATAAAAATTCTGTCATCCACGCGTTTTTACTATGAGTGTACTCTAGAGGTAAGCTTTGCTTCTTAAATACCCTTGGGTTTTTCGCTTTTCCTATCATAAGGAGTTTTAGTCGATGCTCGCCTGTAGCATTCGCGCAAACTAGGATTTTACGTCCTGGTGCAGATTTTTCAGTACGTAATGCCAAGGTTTTTTCTGGTAACTTTCGCCAAAAAAGAGCTGTTTCA
The DNA here is from genome assembly GCA_964034945.1 of Chrysopilus asiliformis. Classification (NCBI taxonomy): domain Eukaryota; kingdom Metazoa; phylum Arthropoda; class Insecta; order Diptera; family Rhagionidae; genus Chrysopilus; species Chrysopilus asiliformis. The sequence goes on along the minus strand of OZ035961.1, from coordinate 88,994,989 downwards.
TCAGCGTTATAGATTTGGGCGAGTTGTAAGTTCATTTCTCTTATTTTTTCTTTAAATTTAATATGAAACGGCTTCACAGAATTGAAATCGCTACTTAATTTTTCACCAGCAATATGTAACGTTTTGATTCCATAACGAGATCTAAATTTATAAATCCATCCTTTACTGGCGTAAAAACTTTTTGTTTCACCATATATCTCACGAAAATACTCCTTGGCTTTTGCACCTAAAAGTTGCGCAGATATAGGAACGTGTTGTAGCCTTTTCTTTTGTAACCAGTTATAAAGTTTTTCCTCCATTGCGGTATACTCAGCTGATTTCATGGTTTTACGTTTCCCAGGACCAGATTCTGTTTTTGCGATGTAGCTAAAAAATCCCAAAGATCTTACATGACTGAAAACAATTTATAGCTAGAATGGCTTACCTTTCAATTTTATTTTTGTTTTTATTTATGTCTGATATTGTGGATTTCCCTACATTATATTCTAGTGCCAGTTTTCTAACACTATTGCCCTTCTTTAATTTATTTAAAATTTCAAGTTTCTCTTTTATTGTTACAAGGTTGTGTTTAATTTTATTTATTGGAACCATAGCTAGTTTTTTAAACAAAATGTTATAATAGAGCACTTGAAAAAACAACTTACTCTAAACAAGAATATGAAGGAAACTGAATAAACATAACCAAATTCTACGTACATACATTTAGGTATTTGTGTTCGTATTATACCGTTAATTGCGAAGTCTTTGTTAAATATATGTGACAGGTTCAAACGCGATTTTTTATCTAGCGTCCGGATTACTGGGTCAGACTTTTTGTCTTATGTCCGAATTACAGAGTCTTTAATATTAAAAACTTTCTGTCCGGATTACTGGGGTGTCCGAATTACCAGGTGTCCGAATTATCGAGCCACCACTGTAGTAATATTTACTGTTACAACGCAATCGATTTTGTACTATTTACGGTGTAAATAACAATTTTTGAGCATGCTCTACCCAAGCTTTCTAGTAGACAGTCTACTCTTATGCTTCGCCACAGGAGTTTAGTGCTGCCGTCACACTACAACAGACCTCGTCTCGCAATTATGTTAGTTTACAGTTTTTGAGAAATTAAAAAAAACTTAGTTTCTTTTTCAAATATCATGAGAACCGTTAGAGATACATAAAAACCGTTAAATCAAAAAATTTGGCAAAATGTTTTTTGATTTTTCCCAAAAGTGCATAGATTTCGTAAAATTTTCAATAAACTTGAGTTATTTAAGATACATAAATTGGACAGACCGACATAACGGAAAACCGACAGACCGACAGAACTACAGATCGACAAACCGACAGAACGAGAGATCGACAGAATGACAGACAGCCCGACAGACTGATAGATCGACAGATTTCGTACTGATCAAAAAGTTTCTATCTGCCCCCGTTCATGAATACAATACTTTCCCTCGATAGCCGAGGAAAGTAAAAAATACAATAATATCAGTAAGTTTATTACAATTTCATATTTTTTTTTGTTTCTTAGTCAAAAATCCTATCGAAATGCGGACATCTATTACCTCTAATTGCTATCATTAATGAAATTCTCACATAATTAATTCCAAAAGATGATTAAGCCTTTCAGTTGAAATCTCAAATCAGCATACATACATTTGAAGTTCATTTGAAATCATATCTTATTTATTATTTACATTAGGTTCATAATCGCGTGACGCGTTTTGTATGAATTAAACTCCATCCAAAGTGTCAAGAAACGAGAAAATTCCTATTAATAGAATTTCGCTTATCATTTTTATACGGTGATTTGCATATTCCTATGAAAAGAGGAAGTGTTAATTGCTAAGAAATGATTTTAACCTATTTATTCATAAATTCCGGATATGTTTGGTAGATGGATAGATCATAATACAAATGATGATTACTTACCTTGAATTGCGGCCCCTTGGAGAAAAACGTTCGCCTCGTGGAATTTTATAGACATAACTTGTCAAGATGAGTACTTACTTAGAGTATACTAAATACACATGCAGATATTTTAAAAAAAATGATAAGATTAAAATTGGCTTTGAAATCTCAAGTGTAATACAATCGCTTAAAGGGGCCGGAAAGATCTGGTTTAATATGACATTTTAATAAAAAAAACTGATTAAGAATTTTACTAGAATCAGAGTAAAATGTCATACAAGTCATAAACTTTTACGAATCAAAACAATTGGAATCATTATAAATACGTAATTTTTATATTTTTGGTTTTTTTGACCGCCTTGTTTTCAGTTTTCTTGTTTATTCAAAACAAGATATATTTATTTAATGTAACTGTTTGATTGTTGTCTTTCCATTTCACTAATCGGTGAACGAATAAATTTTTATCTCCTAATAAAGGCAAAGATTTACGATAATTAAATGATTTACGAGGATGCAAAAAACGTTTTAATGCACTTTTAGACTTGTGTCTATAATTATTGTTTGGTGATATTTTTTTTTTCATTCTACAAAGATTACCTAACCTGGTCTTCAGACTGAACCCGTGGACATATGCGGTTACTGGTTTCCATAATTTTATAGTAGTAATAAATTCTCCTCGTTGATGGGGTTTTATTGTCAATTACATAATGCCTCCCAATGTGATAGACGTATTTTCTCATCCATTAATAAGATTTTCTTTTCAATTCATATTTCCCTACAGAGTAGGAAAACTATCTTCTTTTGGGCAAAGAAATTTATTTTATTAAAATGGAAAAATACTTAGCTGAGAAAGAAATTTCTTTCCCAAATATAGTTTGAATTTTTTTATATTAATTATTTTTATTTTTCATGTCGAAAAAAGTGAATTTACGTAGCAAGTATTTATTTCTTTAAAAATATTTTACGATTTTTGTTATATTCCATCATTTTAACTTTGTAAAAACTTCAAACGAAGTTTTTAGTATTCCTAAGGCGCAGTTTACATTTGACACTTTATTCCGGGAATTTTATTCTGCGACAGTAAATTTACGTTTCACAACTGTTTACATTAGGACACAAAATTCAAAAATTTACTCCCGAAAGTCGTTGAAACTCGAATTTTTTTCATATTAAACCAAAGATTAGGTAAGTAAAGATAAGAAACCTAGAACAAATTATGGGGACAAAAATTGAAAAAAAAACCGCCAGCGGAAATGGAATCTTTGGTATGCCTTGCAAAACGATAATTGTTAAATATAAGAAAAATGTTGACACTTAACTGACAAAAAATCGATAAAATTATTTAAATTGCATGCGTTACTCGACTGAGATTCAAACCTCTACAGTATTTTCCATAGATTTTAAATGTTTTATGAAAAGTTTTTTTTGTTGCTATCTTTAGTTATCTAATCTTTGTAAAAACCGACATGAATAAATTGAAATTTTGACAACTTTTGCTAAGTGAACTTATTCTACAATATGTAAATGAAATTCGGGGAAGAAATTCTTAAACAAAATTCGCGGAGAAATTCAAGGAAACAAAACGTTCATGTCAGATTATGAAGTACCCCTGATACCGCCAAATCACAATCATTTAACGATTTACCGCTGGACGCTCTGGTACGCTCCGAATTGTTCAATGGAAAACGCTTTTTAACACAGGGTTGCCAGTTGGGGTTTTTTTTTGTCCCCGTTTTAGGGGTTTTTTTTAGCTCACGATGGGAGTTTTTGAGGGACTTTTTATTTTTTTAATTTCGGGGTTTTTTTAGCAAAAATTCGTGAAAGCTGCGAGATATGTGAACACCCAATTATAACACAATGCTGCTGCAACTGTAATATTTAGTGATGGAATAACACATAGTTTAACCCTATTCCTGTCAGGCTGTGAATTTCGAACCAATATAGATGATTTAATACATGTTTTAACGCAAAATCAATTTAACAAAAAAACATAAAATTTATTCTATATAACAGTAGCGTAGTGACCAATAATAAAATACATTAAATTGATTTTGCGTTAAAACATGTATTAAATCATCTATATTGGTTCGAAATTGAATAGTGACTCACAGTCACAGCCTGACAGGAATAGGGTTAAATTAAAGTTGGCTCTAATTGTTGCAATATATGAAGAGTTTTGTGGTTTTTTGATCCCAAATGGTCAGTTTCAGGGGGTTTTTCGAGCTACAACGGGGGAGAAAACTTTCTGGCTGTCTGGCAACACTGTAACACTGTATTAACATCACTGTATTAACATCAAGCTGCTTCTCACTTCGTAAAGCAAGTTGAGTGGACTTGAATCACTGCGTACCGCGGTCGGGTAACGAGCCCAAGACCTCCGGATTACTGGCTGAGTACTTTACCACCTGGACCACTTGGCCATCTTTTTTTTTGGCAGTGTGTTCTAGGTGGTAAAGTACTGCTTTAAAAATACTGGCCAAGTGTGTTACAGGTGGTAAAGTACTTGGTCGACCACAAGCCTTTGGTGTACGTACAAATGTTTGCCGCAAGTTTACTAATGTCGTGAGGAGAAATTATCCTTCTGAGATAATTCGTACATGAACAGTGAGAATCTACGAATACTTCTAAAAAGTGTTCTTTTAAACGGAGTTTATCTTTCTTCAAAACAAAAGGTTTTGTGCAGAAAATTTTGACCTGTATACATTTTTGCAATGCAAAAAGTTTGATTTTCTAAGTTGCAGGAAAAAAAATCTCGACATATTTTATATGGTTCAAAGACCTGTTTCGTAGTTTAATATCAGTTTAAAATTACAACATCATTTTTAATTCTAAAAGAAAAACAAATTTTCCTTACAAAAAGTAGTACATCGAATGGCACTTAAAACCTCCTTAAAACCACCAGATGAATATCTAATGGCTCAGTGTTTTCCCGTGACCCCGCCGATAACATAATTTCGCTTGGTAACACATTTTCTTCATATCAATTTCGAATGCTGTCGAACCCACATCAAAAATCTAATTCTTTGCAAATATTCTCGATATACGAGGTACGCAGATATTTATTTATACACCAAAAATAAGATAATTTTGAAAATTTCAAGGAAGGATGCGCTAATCTGCAATTTATACGATTAACATTCTTTGATACTAAATGAGAATATCTTAAAAGCATTTTTCAATTAGTCTCGAAGACATGATTTTATTAAATGGGAAACAATATTTTTGAAAGGGTTGAATTTTCGGTGAATCATCTAAAAGTTTGTTATCTTGCTATACTTTTGGTTTTTTTTGCAAATGTACCGAACATCATTTCATCTTCTATCTTTTCTAATGGACGCCTAACAACAATTCTACCCCATTTGGTGTACATCCTTTCCACTCCACTCTCGAGTGGTGGATTTTCCATCCAGAATATTCCAGACAAGCATTTGGGATATGAAATTACATACAAAATGAATCGCATATGCATGGAAATTTTCGCGGGTGTTTCCCGATTTTCCCCCTTGAAGAGAAGAAAAACTGCTTTAAGTGCTACAAAATGAATTTATGTTTGATATGTTGGAAAATGGCATCATGCCCGGATGTTCGCACGATATCAAAAATAAACGCCTCGGAGTTAATCTTTCATCGGATCTCTTGATATTTCAGTTAATAATGCTTAATGGAGAAACTTTTAAAATATGAAAGAAAACAAAAATACGCCAAAGTTTTTTTTTTCGTGCAAAGTTTGGCACGAGGTCCTTTGGCATCTTTCCCTACAGCCACCACATTTAAAATTCACGGGAAATCATTGAAAAAATGGAAAGAAATTAAGAAATCCAGAGAAATCATTAAATCTTGGCGAATTCATAAATCGATGATGGATCTCCCCCCAAAAGTGTTTCACAGACGATCATCAAGACGATGAGATTTTGATGGAGATCATTTTAGGTCTCCATCAGGCGCACATTTCCCAGATTTCCTAATAAATCTGTCGATGTGAATCTAAAGATTTCACGATTGAGAGACCACGCGCCGCCTAATTCTTCCCGATCATTTTTCATGCAATTTTTTCACGATTTTCACATGAATTTTAAATCTGATTTTCCAAGGCAAGCGTGTCTGTAAAAAGATTTTGCTCGTCGGAGGTTTTCGGGTTAATTTCTTTATTCTAAAATTTGTTGCAAAAAGATTTATATGTCCGGTGAAAATCAAAATGTAATTAATTTGTCTGTAGTCGCTTTGAGGTTTCTGCACTTTAGCATAGAATAAGGAATATATAGAAAAAACTCTGCCGACCAAATTTTTGACAAATTTCCCCTTCGAAGGGGGGAAAAATGTCCCTATCATTCACTAGCTACGGCCTAAAAGTTAATTACTTTTAGACTAGGGAGCACGAAGCAGAGAGAACATTTTCTAATCATTTTCGTCGTATCTATTCAATGAGATGGAGGAATCGAATGGATAATTTTGTCCGTGTTACATCGGATCCTCTTGCTTCACCTCACAGTGGAAAAATTTTCTCTAAAAATTTGTTCTAAGAGTTTATTCTCTAGATTATTTGTTCTCTGACTTTAGTAACTTTTGGCAGGCGGAGAATTGGTTTAAAAAAGTGTAAAAAATGTTTTTTAAAAAAAATATTAAAAAGAAAAGCGTATAATAATTCCTGGTAAAATTTTCCATTAGGTTTGCATAATTTTATTTGTTGTCTTTTTGGAGTTAAAGTCATTTATGCTAGGGTGACCACACGTTCCGAAATTAGGTATATTGTCTCGGCGTTTCAGGAACTAAATTTTTCGGATACAAAAATGAACTACACCAGGATGTTAGGGATGCCAAAAGATTTTGATTTCCGTATGTCCGTCCGTCTCTCCGACCGTGAGAACCATAATTTTCAAAAGAATTGAGCTAGAGACTTGAAATTTTGTACAGTTACATTTCTCGTAAATGGCTAGGCTAAGATATTGAACGGGCAAAATCGGACCAATCCTTTCCCCTCCCCGATACCTATGAAACAGTTTTTCGCAATTTTCTTGTAAACGGTTAGCCATATTGAAAAATTTATTAAGGAAAAATGTGTTTAGAATAGGATTTTACATAACTTATCTATACATCAAAATCCAATCGGACCACTCCTTTCCCCGATCTCCTAGACAAATGGATTTCATATAGAGTATTTGACGATTGGCTGTAGCTTTTCTTATGTTTTATATATAAAATTGTTATTCCACACTTCTCCCCCGTTGCCATCTGGTCCAGAATTGAGATAAAATAAATATGGTTACCCTATCTATGATCAAACCCTAACCTTTAGGAAAAACTCAAAAGTTTGTTTTAGGTTTTTCCAAATACGAAAAATATAAATTAAATTAAGTGATTTTAAAGGTTCAATAACAGGATCCCTTTACACTTAAATATTAATAAAGATTTCAATAATGTCACAGTAATCAATAAGTTAAAAATTTATGTTAACCAATAGTTACGTGGGTTCTAGACACTCCTATGCTTAACACTTTTCCAATTTTCCAATTTTATGATCATGTCGTACAAGTTGTTTTCTTAATTTAGTCCCTAAACTGTAGTAGACATCATCAATATTTAATGATTGTTACTCACCTTTTAAGAGTTACATTAAATATTCATAAGAAATCGTCTTTTTACCTAATTGTGTAACAAAATCGCATTGTTGTTGAAAACAATGAAAATATTTTCTATCAGGAATAATTTAGAAATGTGTGAATACATTTTTATTTACCTACAGTTTTCAATCAAAATTGCTGTATCACTGCAATCAAATTGATATAATTTCGCATGACATCATAATTTGAAATGAAAACATTCGCAATATTACTCAAAAATAGGTAAATTCACCTGAAAAAATAACAAAAACATACGATTCGCATTTACCTATTTTTAATTAGCGATACTCACCTGAGAGCAATTATTTTATGTGACGATGACGTTTTAATTGGAATTGTGTATAAAATGGATCAAAATTGCGAGATATTTATCGAGGGGGAAAATTACAGTAACACGAGTAGATCGAAAGTACTCATAAGCGGATGTAGTTAATAATTATATTGATTCTATTTAATTAAAGATTAGCGAGCTATTTTCGCGGTTCAGGTAAATATACATCTGGCTTTCGTTATGCACTTGTAATTATTAGCCCATTATGATGAAATTAAAAGGGTGTTTTGGATTAAAAACATTTTATTTAGCGGTGGAGGGGATGATTGACGTAAACAGTATACCAGTATGGCTATCTCCTTATAATGTAACAGGATTTTATTGGACTATATGTATGGTAACCATATTTCTCTTGAGTTAATGTGGGACAAGATAATCGGGGGAGGGGGTGGCTGAAAAGGAATATTAACAAAACAAAAAATTTTACATCATCATACAAATATGTTTATAAAAATGAGTTGGTGTCTGCCTGTATATCTGTTTGTTCCTCTTTCACATGAAAACGGCTGAACCGATTGTCTGAAAATTTGGCATGGGTGTTCGTCGTAGGCCTTGTCCAACGAAGTCCTATTGGAAAGTAGCCTGAGAAGTGGCGGGATTAAGGGGAAGGCGTAAATTGGGTCCGATGCTTAGTCCTGTAGTTGACGCCCGCTCCCTTTCTAAAAAAAAATTATGAAAATGCATTTTAATGTGTTTGAAAATTCGGAACGGGCGATGAAAGAGTTTGTCTCAATTTTTGTTCGCGATTATCTAAATAAAAATATATAATGACATCTTAGGTATATAAAAAAAATCAAATTTTGAAAAAAATGCAGAAATTAAAAAAAAAAACTCCCAACATTTTTGATAAAGAAATGCATTATAGGCAGAACTTAGAACAAAATGTTTGACTGCCGAGGATTTTTATACTTATATGATATAAAGGGTCTTTCAATAAGGACATAACAATTTTGTATTTTAATAATAATAAAAAAGCACCCTAAAACTGTTTTTATGATCTGGCAATGCTAAAACGTCAGTCAAGGTTTACATTTTTATCATGGTGAAGTTCACGAACGAGCAATGCCACACAGCTGGTCAAACAATTGATCTATTGAAGGAGAAGTTCGGTAATCGTGTAATCTCGAGAAATGGTCCGGTCGAATGGCCACCTCGCTCATGCGATTTAACACCGTTGGATTTAACGCCGTTGGATTTCTTTTTATGGGGTTATGTTAAGTCGTTGGTTTATGCCAACAAGCCAACAACATTAGAGGAACAATATCGAACGCGAAATTGCCAAAGTTCCGGCCGATATGTGTGGAACAGTGGTGGAAAATTGGCTCTAAAGAATCAATCAGTGCAAACGTGCTCGCGGTGGCCATATGAACGACATCGAATTTCATACTTAAATGTAACTACACCTGGAATAAATTTCAGCCCGATATCTCAATTATTCTGTGTTTTATTTAAATACAAAATTGTTATGTCCTTATTGAAAGACCCGATATCATATAGAAGTATATTAGATTTAGTATACTGTTTGTAACGCATCGAATCAATCATCGGACACAAAAATGAACTACACCAGGGTGTTAGGGATGAAAAAAGATTTTGACGTCCGTCCGTCTGTCTGTCCGTGAACACCATAACTTTCGAAAGAATTGAGCTAGAGACTTGAAATTTTTTACAATTGCTTCTCGTAAATAGCAAGGCTATATTCTTAAACGAACAAAATCGGACCATTTCTTGCTTTCTTCCGCATATAATCGAAACCGTTTTCTGCAATTCTCTCGAAAACGGTGAGCCGTAATGCAGAATTTATAAAGATAAAATCAGTTTCGAATATACATAACCGTTCCATACATCAAAATCCAATCCGAGCACTACTTTCTCCCTCTCCTATAAAAATGGATTTTTTCAAATAAACATGTTGTCTGTCATCATATAGAGTATTCGACGATTGGTTCCTGGCAACTGTAGTTTTTCTTATGTTTGTTTTATAAATTTCGAGGCGGAAGAAAGGGGGGAGGCTTCACCACCCTAGCTCCCTCCTCTCAACAAGCTACAGGCATGATCCCGGCCATTCCAGGACTTGAAGTTTACACCAGGGCACCAATCATGTATTCCGATGCGTCTCTGTCTTTCGACTTTGACGCAGCTTTTAACTCTTGACTTCGCCATATCAGCAGCTTCAAATTTCCTGGAGTGACCGTCAGAATCACGCTTCGATTCATAGTGACGATTCCGCGAAATTTCAAGCTGCAGATATGGCGAAGTCAAGAGTTAAAAGCTGCGTCGAAGTCGAAAGACAGAGACGCGTCGGAATACATGATTGGTGCCCAGCATTAAAAGCTGAGAAATGTAATCGTGGAAAATTAAGTTTTGATTTTTAGCAATTTTTGTAAAAATAACGTTTATGCAAATTTAAAAACCGGGGGTTTGAAACAAATTGTCCGTTATTTCAATGTTGCATAATCCATGTTGTACCTGTTGTCCTTTTGGGTCTAAAATGTAGATCAGAGATGCTCAAAAGTGACGTCAGCTAAAACTTGGCTTATTTTGGAATTTTCTCGAACAAAAACGACATACGATCACTAAATATTCACTTAACGCTGAAAAAAAACTACACAATGTCATGGCGGATGAATAACGTATTTTTCGCTCTGATGTCAGTGGTAGACAGTATATCTGTTGAATTACTTTTTAGAAAAAAAAGTTGAAATATTTCTGAGATAATTTCCCATGTAAGCGGTTTAAAAATAGCGCAATCCACAATGTCAGCCAGACGAAACAAGCGGGAGGGTAATTTGTTGAACTTGTTTTACATTCAATCCATTCAACGAGCAAGCATTTTAATTATCGGCCGGCATTTAAGAAAATATGTTTCTTCTTTGGCTTCACCTTCGCGTCCGCAAATTCGCCGTACATTGATGTGGCGAAGCGAGAAAGAATTCGGAAGAAGAAGGCCTAGACTTGGTGGCATCACAACAAAATATTTGGGCTAAGATCAGAATTAATTTGTTTTTGTTCATGTGGAATTTTAAATTCTTTCTTAACCATTTTTTTCTTGTCACATTTTCATAGCCCGACTTGTTCTCATGATTAAAAAAACCAGACAAACATAATAGCTTCTAATCATTTGTCAAATGCCACTTAAAAATTTGGACATATTCGAAATTTTTTGAAGTTTTTTCTTTTAAAAATGTTTTGCTTATGCAAAACTTTTAATGGGAAAATATGTTAAAAAAGTATTTTTATTCAGTTCACGAAAATAATTCTGTTTTAAAAATAGAATTTATTTTTACACCATTTTTTTTTTTGATTTATGAAAAATATTTTGTAAAGTAGAAAAAAAGTTGGATGGAATTTGGGTGATTCTTTGATGTGTGATTATCTAGAAATTCTTGATATTTGATGTGGTATTTCAGTACAAATCGTTTTATGAAATATTGCATAAGAAAAAAATCTAGAGTTTTTCTCACATCATTTCTCATTTGAAAAATAATTTCATAGGTTTGAGATTTTAGAGACTCCCAAAAACCTTCGGTTGTGACAATTTCGGTATCTTAAAAAAGGTACATCCTAAATTTTCACACGCAGAAAGGAAATTTAATCACAATAATTTTTAAAGACCCACAAACATTTTGTGTTAAAAGAGTGGAGTGGGCGGAAATTGTAGTTATCCCAATGCTTGTGATCCGAAATTTTGTTTTCTAATAGATGTAAGAAAATTAAAGTCCTACTGTTTCTAGTTTACTGGCTGGTGGCGTTCATCAGGAGAGAATTTTTTCTGTTTTGGCAAGTGTTTTAAACTTGGAATTTCGGATAACCACCAGAAAGATTCCAAATATTTGATTTTGGTTATACAGTGATAAGTCAAAAATTTTGTATTCGTGAAAACTAAATTGTACGCATATTTACTGACTTGAAATTCTTTTCAATTATTGGTTTTCTTATACCGTATAACGAAATAATAAGATAAACGCAACGAAAATCGTTATATAACGAAATAACGCATTGAAAATTTCATTATATAACGAATTGATAACGTCACGGTTTTTTTTCGTCTTCCATACCTGATTAAATCAAATAATCCGGGTCAAAAGGTTAGTTTCTGGGCCCCCATAATAATACCAAAATGCTATCCGTATTCAAAGCAATCGAATTAAATACATAAGATACACATTTTTTCATAATTAAAAAAATCCTCTTTACTAGGGCAATTTCTTGATGAAAAATTTGAACTGATCTTTATTGGGTGTAATATCGTCTCCTGGAAACGTTGTACAATTCGTGGACGGTGAAATTACATAACTGCTGGTGTTAAATATACCGTTAAAATGTAATCAGGCAAATCAAAGCCTTTTGTGACATTTGTTAAGTATTCTTCTCGACAGTATTTAAAAATGGCGCCATGTATTAAACATGGTGGTATACATGGGCGTCATCAGGAATTTTTCCAGGCGGGTGGGCAAAAGTTCTTTTATGGATAGGGTAAAAATACTTTTATTGAGCCAATCCCGGACAAGATGAGCAACAAATTTTCTATAAATTTATTTAGATTAAAACCAAGGAAAAAAAATCATTTCGCCGTAGACGAAATTTTTGAAAATAAAATGTAGAGCAGTTTTTAACCCTAAAAGGCACGAACTATTTTTAACACGTTAAAGCACGACGTGTGCCTTTCATGCACACCCCCTTTTTCCGTATTTAATGAAATTTATCATCTTTCGGTTTTCGGAGACGCAAACGCGATTGAGCTAGGTTTCAAGTGTGTCAAAATTCATTAAGGTCCTTTAAGGATAACGCGAATATCCTTTGATTCCACTGATTTGAAAAATCCGGGAGAAAAACTTAATTTCCGGGACAACAAGCCTAAATTCGGAGCTGTAACGGCCATTCCGGGACTTGTGGTCACCCTATTTATGGGAAAATATATCATGTAATACGCTGTTTTTATTTAAATGCTTTTAAAGTAGTTTTAACATCTTTATTTAAAACAAACAAAAAATTAACAGGTAACAAAAATTCACTTTGCTTCGAAAAAATTCGAATTTCGTACCCACCCCCCCCCCCCCCCGCCCACTCCCTCCCTGACCTCTTTCTGGAGAAAAGATTTACTTTTTCCTGGAGAAAAGATTTAAGCGAGCCCTGTTTTGCTCAAATAAATTGTGTCCTTTGTTCCACTATGGAAGGGATATGGAAAGGAAGAAATGTTTGATTCTTATTTATTTATTTGTTAAAGACTTTGTAGGACTCTGCATGTCCTCCCATAAAATATATTTACATCTGATAAATACATTGACAAAAATAAAACCCACAAAAAAAAATCAATTGTGATCAACATAAAACTTTCCTCTGCAATATTTAGTTTCATAGTTTCGAGAGATTTCCAAAAAAACTTAATTTGCTTAAAATATCTTGAGAATCGTTAGAGATACAAAAAGCCCTTTCAAGTAAAAAATGTAGAAAATTTTAGATTCTTTAAGTCTTGTTATATTCATTTTTTTCACACAAGTGCTTAGGCTTTGAGACATTTTCAAAAAAAAACAGTATTTTTCAAAAAAAAAAAAAAAAAAAAACTTAGAGATATAACCGTTACAGGAACCGTTACTTTTCCGAAAAGTATAGAAAACTACGATTTTTGTAAAACCAATTTACAAAAAATTTCAAGTCGCTAGGTCAACTCATTCTCGAGTTATATAAGATACATACAACAGACAGACTGAGAGACAGATGCGCGGACATCCTCATAATTTTGCCTGAAACGGATTTCGCACTGATCAGGAATTTTCTATCTTCCCCCCATTCTCGACTCTGTCTCCGTCATGAAAACAATACTTTGCCTAAAGAAAGTAAAAACAAGAAGAAGAAAGTAAAAATCTTGAAAAATTTGAGTCATTCGCAACATTTCTATTACGCCAAAAGCTATGCAATATGTCCGATTGTATGACCTTACAAAAAATGTGGTACTCAATTAGAAAACAATAACATTTTTTTTAATTTTATTAACATGTGTTAAAATCTATCAATTCAAACAATTAACTTCTACTTGCAGAACACTCATCGCATTTAAGAACATGAAAAAAACTTAATAATATTTTGAAATTCCTGAAATATTTCAAGTTTTTCTTAGAAAATTCGTAAATAAAACTGCGCTGAACAATTAATCTTTCATAAATTTTACCATCAAAAACATATTTAGATGAAATTCCATTCGTATGAGAATGAACTACAAATCGTTTATAAAATTTTCACCCATTAACATTTTAAAATACATCTGTTCTAAATTGTATACAAATTTGAAATCTCATAATCTCATTCAACAGTCGTCGCACATCATATTTGGAATGTGAAACATGTGAATATTGTTTACAAAATCAGAAATCGAAGTTAATCATTTTTATTTAAAGCGGAGTTTTTCTTTAATTTAAACAAAATAAAATTGTTGATTGTAAAAATATATTTTTTATTATTATTTCCGTTTGTTTTCTATTTTTTTTTATAGGCACCAGTGTTTCACAACGGACTACTTTAAGGGATGCGTGGATGCGCTTCATTTAACCGATGAAATCGAAAGATTTAAACAGTATATAAAACTTGTTAACGGTGGCACACCACCATCATCGTCATAATTCATATAAATTATGTTATTTATATTAATTAATTAATTAAAAAGGAAATCTATAAACTATTAAATTCTCTTATAATCTATTATTACTTATTTATTGCAAAACAAAACAAACCATCAGATTATAAAAAAAAACAAATAATTAAATATATATTTAGAAAAGGATTAAAACTATTTAAAAAAAAAACGGGGGAATTTCTTCCAAGAGCAATGATATAAAAAAATGTTTTAAAAACACGAGAGAAAAATTGTTATTTTGCAATTGTATTTGTTGAACATATATGAGTATGTTATAATATAGAAAATTAAAAAAAAGGAAAAACTTTAAGAGATTTTTTAGGGAAGAAATATAAGTTAGAGAAATGTTATTGTGAGATTTTATGATTTTTCTCCGAAAATCAAATTTATTTATTTATATACTGATTTTGGTGATTTCTTGAAAAGAGAACATATTTTAAGAACTACGAAAAATCAAGCATTTTGAAGCGCATCCACGGCAAGCAAACGATTTCATCGCTCTACAAGAAAATACAAACAACAAAAAAAAACAGCAGCCAAACATTTGCAATTACAATAAACTAAAAGTTTTAATTTCCTCGTTGGATTTGGTTACACAGCTTCATTTTGATTTTGTTGCTTTTTATTTTATGGTATGTTTCGTTCATTTATTTGTATTATTTTTTTAATAATTTTTGATAATTTTTAAACTTTAACGCCTTTTAATGAAAAACGAACACAAAGCTCGATTTTTTTGAATTCATGATTTTTTTTTGGTTGTTAAATACTTTTGAAAATCGTCAAAAATTCCCAAAGCACTACTAGAATTAATATTCATGTGTTTTATTTACAGTGAAAACTCCCATAAACGGACACTCATGAGTTCAAAGGGAGCTTTCACTGTACTTGCATTTTGTAAGTGAGACGAAAACAATCATCCCGATTGCGAGTGTCGTGTCGTTTTCGACAAGAGCCGTTTTACGTGTTGTTGTTGGTAGAAAAACACTAACAACAATACGTGAAACGACTCTTGTCGAAAACGACACGACACTCGCAATCGGGGTGATTGTCGTCCAAAAACTGAAACTGCATTAGGGGGCGATAAAAATTTTGTGAAATCCGACATTTTCAAAAAACCGTACAGCTGAGACTGTAATTCACCTGCAGGGATTCATGGCGAGAGTGTAGAGCAGGCATTAACATAAGGGTTAAAGTTGCAAAAGTATTACGTTTTTAATACTTGATTTTTTATTTAATTGAATTTTTTACATGAATATTTTGAATGAAATTATTTTTTTTTCTTGATTTTTATTGATTTTTTTTATCAGAAAATAATTTTTGATTTTTTTACAATTTTTTTTTACTACAAATATTTTGGTTTCCATCACTTGAATTTTTTGTTGAGAAACATTTTTCTAAACTTTTCACTCGGTCGCATATACAAACTTTTTTCTAAACTCTAAACCAATAAGTTTTTTCGGACCAATTTTTAAAAACAAATTCTCAGCGCTCGAAGCATATTTTTTTGGCTCGAATTTTAGCGCTGAATTTGAAAATTTTGTATTTTGAAAAATTCAGATAGAAATTTTGCTATCGTAAAATTTATTCAATGCTAAAAATAAACTAATTTGAATCTTTTTTCACGTAATTTTTTAGGCAAGAGTGCTTTGGTACTGACTTCTTTGATGGCTGTGTTGAGGCACTATTACTCAACGAAGAAATGGACAAATTTCAAAAATGGCGTGACATGCTGGGAAAAAAGAAATGAACAACTTTCAAGGAATATTAATCAATTATAAATTTATTCAAGTATCTTTAGTAATAATATGAGCGGACTGGACTAGACAGCAAAACAACAACAAGAAATACCAAAATAATGAAATTAAAACTGGCACCAATTAAAATCACTGAAATCATCCACTGTACATAGACAACTTTTACAACTCATCATTTAAGGAAATAGATATCAAAATAAATCAACAAAACTAAGCAGCATTCAATTAAATGTTACAAAAACAAAAAATAAACAAAAACAGAACAAAAGTTCCAATTTGAGAATAGGTCAATTAAACAATAAAGTAAAGCAAAATAATTTTAAAGAAATCATGCAAAAAAAAACAAGTATAAAACCCAGAAATATATTTAACCAGTAATGTGTAACGGAACAAAACTCTTAATTAGCCTTTATTTAATTTTAATTATTTCTAATATCTAATTTTAATTTTCTTAAAATAATTACTGTTTATATAAAGTTAATAAAATTATTAGGCTTTTGGCTTGTGTTGCATTTAAAAACACGACATTTAAAGTGAGTTTAAATATTAATTAAACCGATCACATGTATTATCAGTAAATATTTCTTATTTATTTTATTATATAGTTGCATATTGTTACAAAAAAAGATTAAAAAAAACACACACACATACACACATACACTTCATATACATAAATGATATATTTAAAAAAAAATTAGTTAAGCACTATACAAAAATAATTAAAGAAAAACAACAAAAATTTTATAAAAAGCATACGAAACTTTTTTCAATTGTAAATAAAATTTTGTTCACATTTTTTTTTAATTTTATATAAATATATATATAAATTTATTATTAATTTTTTTTAGTATTTTTGTTATTTTGGATCTAGTCGTAAAATTAATTTTTATTATTTTTATATTAAACGAGAGAACAAGCAACATCTTAATGTACCATTATTGATTTTTTTTACTGTAATTGTGTTTGTAATTATTTTATTTTTAAGCTGGACTTAAGTAGCCATTAAAGCTAAAATATTATCAAAAAAAAATTGTTTCTGAATTGTTTATTAAATGAAAAAAGCGCTAAAATGGTACAAATTTAATTGAAACTGTAAACAATTGAAAGATTTCGGACCCAGTCTTTTATCAATAAACTAATTTTGTAATTTTTTTTTGTTTTTAAATAAATGGAAGAGCTTGAACAAATCAAACGTTGTGTTAATAATTTCTTCAAAACAGGCACATTCCTTTTGAAAATATCAGAAAAACTTCTCGAGGATATTAAAATTTTTTAGAAAAAAATACTTATCTAAATGTTCGTCAAAAATTGCTCAAAATGTTTGGTTTTCTTATAAATGCCGTGCTGAATAATTAAAAATCAACCGGATAAAAGCAAAAACGCTTAAAAATTTAAAAAAAAAATCTGATTTTACCCGCTTTTGTATTAAGAGTTAAAATACTTTCTACGTACTTTTTTAAAACTTTACTTATAATCACTTCAACTGAGTTCCTTTAAATTTTTTTTTTGTTGAATCGAAGCAAAATAAATTTTGTATTTTAATTACTTTTATACCATATCAAAATTTCTTTCACAAAAAAAATCTTTTACGTTTAATACTTTTAAAAAGTTGTTTTGTTTAAAAAAAAACATTAATTCTATACGTAAAATTGTTGTATAATGAATAAAGGAAACTTCTCACCTGACGATTGAATCTTTAAACAATGTTTCGTTTTTATTCCTATTTTAAGTAATTTATAATAATATTTATGTAAATTTATTTAAAATAATTGAAAAACCATTCACATTTCTACGAAAACCAAACGGTAAAAAAAACAAAACACTAGTAAAAAAATGCAATAGACACAATTCCATCTAAATAGATTTTTATTGTTCAATTATTAATTTTTTGTATTTATTGACCTGATTATAAATAAATAGAAATCAAAAAAACACTTGAAAATTTTATGTAAATATTTTTATTAACAGTAATACGGGGAAAACAAAAAAAATATAAAAAACAATATATATGAGCATTGAAAAAAAAGCATTTTGTTTTATTAAACGATCATAAATGGTAGAACTCCTTGCTGGCCCATCGTGGATTCTTCGTTTGAAAAGCCTTATTAATAACCAGTCTTAAAACAGGACTAGAGCCAAACTCGTACCATATTCGGATTCAGCGATTCAGCGACCCCAAATTACCCAGAAAAGACTCTTATATCGTGTGCACCAGAGCGAGTGTCGGTCTGTTTAATCACTTTTGGTCTAATAAAGTTTGCTTTCAACAGTCGATCAAAAATAATGAAGCCACCCCAGATTCTCTGAAATTTAATACAGTAAAACTTGTATAAGTCGACCCTGTGTAAGCCGAAAAAAGGTGTCTGTCTCGACGGCCAAAAGACGTGGATCCGCCTACGACGATCGCCAATAGATATTTACGTAAGAAATTTTAGTGAAACGGAAATTTAGGAAACAAATTTTTATTTAAAAGTAATTTTATTTATAATTGGTTTATGATAAGATGTACATTGATCGTTCCGACTCTTACTGGCGACGTACACGAAGCAACTTTCGGTCATCAGGATGGCTCAGCCTCACCAAATTGTAGGAAAGAAACGAGTGCGGCAAGAGGAGAAAAGTCGCCACTTGAAAAGTGTTCTTTACGTCTTCTTTTACGCACACAAACGAAGTCACTCGTGTAGCACGTCAGCATGCATGTGTGCGTAATTTCATTGAGTCAGTCGGTGCTTAGCCACCGACTCATAAACATATCCCAAATAAATAAAAATTGAATGCAAACCAATTGCAGGTAGTTTTATTTTTCAGGTAGGTAGGAACGAGTAAATGCCATAACAAATGACCAGTCCTTATTCTTCTATTGTTGGCAGTTTCTATTTTGGCAATTGATGTTGCCTCGGTGCTAGCTAGTAACCCTAGTAGCACGATCATCATGAGCTCATCGATGAGCTCATAATCGCGAACAGGTGAAAGTCATGATGATTTTTGTTCTAGACCTGGGAAATATTGTCATCATGGCTCGTCATTATATACTCATTTTTACTCATGATTCCTTCGATGACCTACGCATGAGCCTCTCGATGAGTATAATGGCGCACCGTACTGATGACTGCTCATTATATACTCATTTGTACCAATGATTCATGCGCCGTACTGATGATGTATTGATGACTGCCCATTGGTAAACTCATGTCTAGTCGAATTGGCTGCCTGATCAGTAAGCATTTTGATGAATTCATTATTTTGATGAATTCACCAAAATTGATGAACTCATGAAACCTAAAATTGAAGAACTGAAGCATATTAAACTTGATGAGCATCTTTCTCCAATTGCACTTTAACTGCGACTGAAAATAAATCGTTTTCAAGCATTTCAGTTCCAGAGTGAACGGTAAAACCGAACGAACTTCGGAAACACATGAAGTGGGTTACGAATCGATGCCGAACGCATCGCCTCGTCGACATTACATGATCAGTCATGGACGGCTCATGATGAGTCAAACTCAAAGCGTTTAAATCCATTTACTACGAAGTTTTTTTTCACAAATAACACCACCTTATGTTCGCTCAACACAACTGAAATACAACTGAATTGTGTGCGTTTTTCTTTTGATAGTGTAGAGAACTGATGAGCCAAAGTTGCTAGGGAAGGGAATGAGCTGGAAATACAACACATATATGAGAACCACACACACATGAGCGATCGCTTGTTGTACACAAGTTTTTCCTGCTAAAAAGTGAAGAAGCGGGTACGTCGGAAAGGCATTTTGAGGACTAAAAGTCGCCGCGACGAGAAGCGTGTGCGTTCGCACTTACGAACAGTACCGCGGAGCACAAAATTTCTCTCTTTAGAGAACGAAAGAGAAAGCATAAAAAAATTCACACAAAGAAAGCATAAAAAGAGTATAAATGTGAAATCTGTACTACAAGCAGCAAACACAGCATAACAGCGGCAGTGAAAATCTAGATTTTGATTAAAAAAAAAATAATTGAACATAACAAAATACCCTAAACAATGCTTTAATGTAGGACGCATTTTATAACACAATTCCTGTTCGGATGTCACCACAAACTTTCGAGTATCATGGATTGCAAATTTGTTATGGCAGCAAGGCAGATTTTCTAATTTGTACCCCTATAGCCAAAATCTAAGACGTATCCACGTCAAAACTGCTAAAGCCGAGCGCTGTTCAAAGTCCCCGGATTTTGAACACGTTTTTCATAGAAAATAAACCTAGATAAGCCAGAACCTGCTTAACGCGCACTGGAAAATCATTTTTAAGATTTTTAATTTTTATATAGCTTCGGTTAAATAAAACAATTCATCAGAATAACACATTTTTATTTTAATGTCGAAGGTTTATGACAGATTTTTCAATTTTGTATTTAGTTAATTTTATTATTAGTCTAATCCAAGTAGCGTATCAACTGTGGTTTTACGAATTCAGAAATTTTTTCTTAATTTTTGTTCAATGTTGAATATCTAAATCAATTTCAAATTCAATAAAAATGATAAAAAAAAATATTTTTGGGTCAAAATTTTGTTTGCTAAATAAAAAAAACACGCTTTTCCACGTTTTCATTATAATCTTGTCCCATTTGGCTAAATTAAAATCGTTTAGTGCCTTTTTTGATTCCACAGGTGATAGCTTTATAAACATTTTCCCGTATTTGTTTAATTTTTTTCCTAATAACTAATTTCTTATTTTTAATACATAAAATTGACAGATTTGTATAGAAATGAAGTACACTTTTATACAAAACAAATCATTTTTTTTTCTTTTGCCACAAGGAAGGAAAACAAGTGATTCTCTTTAACTCCATTGATCGAGGAAAATAATTTACGCTTTTATTTCTCAATGTTTGAAAAGTTATTTGTTTTTGCCTCTCTCATTTTGCTGAATTAAATTAATTTGTTACGAATACAAAAGAGTAATCGGTAAGAAAAAAATATTCATAATGATTGAAACAAGTGAACTTTTGTATACATCTGATTGAGAAAAGCAGTTTATTTTCATTTTATGGATTAGAATTTTTTGACTTTATTTTTTTTTTCCCATCGGCTGTCCTGTAGGTTTGCGTTCATAAGGCAAAAGTTTTTCACAAGTCAAAATTGCGATAAAGATAAGAACTATTAAAAAAATTAAAAAATAACGTTTTTGTAGCTACCAACAATAATCTCTTATAACTCGTCTAGATTTGATATAAATGTCACTCATGTTCGTGTTTTGCGATTAACAGTTTTCGTGGAGAGAACAAAACAAATTTTAGGATATTTTTTACGTTTTGGGGAAAAATCGTCTAAGAAAACCGTCTCCATCTGTCAGTTTAGTGACAAATCATGAACATGGACGAAATTTATGTCTAGACGAAAAGTGAGTTTAAGCCAATTTATTCGTTTTGAAGATGCAAATACAGTGGCTTATCGCAAAAATGTAATAAAGCGACTTTCGTTTGTAGCCACAGACATAAATCATAAAATTAATCCCAAATTAATTATCTAATTAAAATTATTTTATTATGGCTTTCAAATAGTCATTGGGTCTAAAAATTCATATAAAATTAAATTTTACTTAAATAAAAATTGGTTTTTTTATTGACGTTAGGTAAAATTTAATTTTTGAATTTATTACACGCAAATGGCTATGAATTAATAAAGAACTTCTTATAGACTAACGAAAAATTGTTCTAAGTTTAAAACACGCAAGAGTGAAAGTGATAATTTTTGCAGTATGAACGCGGGGCTGAGGTGTTGTTGCTTCGGACTTGTCTACTGACTCCGATTCACTTCGCTACTATTGAATAGTGAATCAAATAGTTCTATGCTTTGTCCAGACAAACTTGGACATGATGCTCCAGCAAATAAACATTTAAAAATGTTTTATTACATATCGGGCAGATGTAAGTGCTTCGGCTGTAGACTTGTTCTTCCTGTGGAAACTAATTTTTTTTTTATTAATTACGAGTTTTAATTTCAAAAAATTTTTTTTTAAAAGCGTTTTTCATGTTTAATTTGTTAGGGGTTTAAATTGTCAAAAGTGTGTGACTTACAACTCTTGGCGGAGATGGAGTTCCTCTTAATGCTGGACTTATTCGGGATGTTGAATTAGCTATCTTGGTGCTTTGATTTAATCTAAAATAAATGCAAAAATAACATTTAAACATAACAAAAGCTATAATTGCCAATCTGGCAATCATTGAAGACCCGTATGGTGATATTCGTATCAAAATTCGAACAATTGTACCCAAATTCCACTTTGAAGTCAAACTTTCCAATAAGATTTTTAAAATTTATTCCAATCGGATTTTGATGTATGGGAGTTTTGTGTAGAATCATATCCTAAATAACTTTTGTTCTTGGACTTTTTTGATAAGATGCATCGTTTTTGAGATATTCGCAAAAAACGTTTTCGTTCGTATGGGGGGTACCCCCCCTAATGGTCCATTTTTGCCCATTAACGAACTTAGCCTTGCATTTTACGAGAAACGGAGCTGTGCAAAATTTCTAGTCTCTAACTTAATCCGTGCGCCCGCAATCCGCGCCACAGACGGACAGACAGACGGACAGACGGACGGACAGACAGACGGACGGACGGACGGACATGCAAAAATTAATTATTTTTATCATTCTAAACACACTGGTGTAATTCATTTTTGTGTGTGATGACGGGATCTTGGCGTTACAAACGGTAAGGCAAATCTAATATACCCTTTGGTTTCACCATACGGGTATAAAAATGTTCAAAAAAGGTACAAAAATTAAAGGTTGTTGTTTGCACTTGAGCAACTGAGTCTCTCCTATAAGTAGGGACGAGCAACTGAGTTTCTCCTATAAGTAGGGACCACACCAATCAGTTTTCCATCAGTTGCAACTGATTCAGTTTCCCATCAATTTTTTACATCTAATTAGCGTTCAAATTTATCAATTGCAGCTGACAATTTTTGTGATAAGTTTCTATTCATTTTGATTGCAGAGTTAAAAAAAAATGCGGGTGGATATTAAAGAGAGAGCTAATTTAAGTATTATTATTGCATTAAGGTCAAAAAAACATAACAAAAGCTATAATTGCCAATCTGGCAATTATTGAAAACCCGTATGGTGATTTAATTGAACGGCGTATCAAAATTTCATTTGAATTCAAATTTTCCAATAAGATTTTTTTAAAACTTGTTCCAATCGGATTTTGATGTATGGGAGTTTTATGTAGAATCATATTCTAAATAACTTTTGTTCTTAGACTTTTTTGATAGGATGTACCGTTTTTTAAATATTCGCAAAAAACGTTTTCGTTCGTATGGGGGGTACCCCCCCTAATGGTCCATTTTTGCCCATTAACGAACTTAGCCTCACATTTTACGAAAAACGAATCTGTGCAAACTTTCAAGTCTCTAGCTCAATCCGTGCGCCCGCAATCCGCGCCACAGACAGACGGACAGACAGACAGACAGACGGACGGACGGACATGCAAAATTCAATTTTTTTTATCATTTTAAACACACTGGTGTAATTCATTTTTGTGTGCGATGACGGGATCTTGGCGTTACAAACGGTAAGGCAAAGTTAATATACCCTTTGGTTTCACCATACGGGTATAATAAAATTTGGTTCTGTTCTGATGCGATACATTCACACCAATCAGTTGGGTGCCAGTTTGTTAGAAAAACTGATCCGTCCACAAATTTTTTCATGGTTGATTTTACGTTCACACCAATCAGTTTCGCCAAAAAAAAATGATGGAAAACTGATTGTTGTGGCCCATACTTAAGTCCACAACCGAAAAAAATTTAGAAAAAATAAAATAAATACCAACCTTTCCTGTGCTTCCTCAATGAGCTGCTGATTGCGTCTTTGAAGCATTTTCAAATCAGTCGTCAGTTGATCTTTCTCGCGGTTCAATTCCTGTCGTCCGTTTCGTTCCATTTCAAAGTCCTTGCGATAGATTTCCAATTGAGTTCTCAGCAAATCGATCTCATTTTTCATTGCTTGACGATCCTTTTCGTAATTCTCAAATAATCCACTCTTTTCCGTATCCTTGGACTGCAGAGATTTAATATCTGCCTGAGCCTTCTTTAGAAGCTCCTCTGCTGACACTAAATTAACTTTCAGACAGGTTATTTCATCGATGTATTGCTTTCGCTGGAATTTTCAATAAAATTTTTTTGTCTGTTAAAACTTTTTTTTTTTTTGCAAAAATCATAGAATCCACTTTACCATATCTTCAAATTCCAAATTCTTTGCGGTGACTTCACTCAATTGATGTCTCATTTCTCGCATCAAAGTGTTGTGTTCAGCCATTGTAATGTATTCACGTTCTGTTGAATTTTTCCCATCTCCGGCTTCCTTTTCGCGCTTGATGTACTCGAATGACATCTGAAATCCAAGTTTTTTTTTCAACATTATTATTTGGAAAAATCCAACAAATCTTTATGAATGATTACAATTTGATTGTTGAAAGCAAAAGCAATTTTTTTCTGAATTTTTTCATAAGAAAAAGAGGTCATTCATGATCTGATAAAATGATTATAAGAAAGAAAAAACTAATAAGAAGCTGCTCATAAAATACGTCACGCTACTTTTAGGCTTGCTATATCCCACCCTTCTCATCAAACATTTTTATACCCGTATGGTGAAACCAAAGGGTATATTAACTTTGCCTTACCGTTTGTAACGCCAAGATCCCGTCATCTCACAAAAAAATTAATTACACCAGTGTGTTTAGAATGATAAAAATATTTAATTTTTGCATGTCCGTCCGTCTGTCCGTCCGTCCGTCTGTCTGTGGCGCGGATTGCGGGCGCACGGATTGAGCTAGAGACTTGAAATTTTGCGTGGATCCGTTTTTCGTAAAATGTGAGGCTAAGTTCGTTAATGGGCAAAAATGGACCATTAGGGGGGGTACCCCCCATACGAACGAAATCGTTTTTTGTGAATATCTCAAAAACGGTGCATCTTATCAAAAAAGTCCAAGAACAAAAGTTATTTAGGATATGATTCTACATAAAAGTCCCATACATCAAAATCCGATTGGAATAAATTTTAAAAAATCTTATTGGAAAGTTTGACTTCAAAGTGGAATTTTGGTATAACTGTTCGAATTTTGATACGAATATCACCATACGGGTCTCCAATGATTGCCAGATTGGCAATTATAGCTTTTGTTATGTTTTTGTGTGAATTTTAGTACTGCCGTCACACTACTGCAGAAATCCCCCCCCCCCCCCCCCTCAGGCAACTGAAATTTTGATGTATTCTACATAAAATACGTCACACTTTTAAGGTGCCGAATTTTATCTTTTAAAATTTTGGTTTTTATTTCTATGAAACACAAATCTTACATGTTGTCGCTCCAATTTCTCAATCTGTGTGCTTAGATTGTTAACTAAAGATGATTTTTCGGAAACAACTTGGACCAAATCTTGATTTTCTTTTTTCATCAAACTCTCGGTTAATTGGATCTGTTCAATGCGAGTGTTGAGTTCTGAAAAGAGAAGAGTTGTGAGTAAATTTCGTTTAAAATGCGCATATTTAAAATTACTAAGAGGTACAGTTAAAAAACATTTAAAAAACGCAAAATATATCTGTATGTAAGCCCTCTCCTTACATTAAAGAAGAAAATTCGTATTGCGCTAGAAAACTGGCAAGGAAAAGGGTTTTCTGGGGGATTTCCTATAACTTTTTCCTCCCCTAGAAAATTTTTTCAAACAAACAATATTTCTATCAAAAGCTTAGGATTTTAATTAAATCCAGGACAATTTATATGGAAAACATTTTCAAACATTTTTTTTTGTGAAAAGCTTAGGCAAAAAGCTTATGATTTCAATTATATCCTGGAAAATTTTATGAGAAAATTCTTTCAAACAATATAAGCTAAAGATTTTGATATAAAGACCATCTACAAATAAATGCATCTACAATAAGGAGATTGCGAGCTACGAATTTTTGAAAAAAATTGATTTCAGCTAAATCTGAAACAATAAAACAATTTCTCCACAGAAATCGTAAAGTCTCAGAATACAACGAAAATCCAACATAATTTGCGTGCCTGTTTCCAGAACTTTAACGCATTGTTGATTGTTTTCTTCTCTTCGATCGTTTTGTGCATGCTTGTGGATGAGATGTCTAATTCTGTGGAACGGCAGCGATGAATCGGATAACGACAAGCATGCAAAGAAATCTGATTTTCGTTCAATATTATTGAGTGTGAATTCGTTCTACATATCATCCTTGGCGCTACAGTTCTCGAAGAACCTGGGCCTCCTCAGTTGAGGTTTCATAACAATTTCTTCTCTGCTTTGCACCTACAGTTTTTACATGGATTGCGAACCATAGATAAATCACAACATTTGTAAGGTTTTTTTACGTTGCAACACATCAACAGCAGACGACATGATAGCAATCTAGACTGATCGTTAACATCAAACGGTAATTATTTTTACCAATTTTCTAAAGCCAAAGGCGAAAATTGAGCCTTCGCAATACGACCAAGTAAGCTGATTCTCCATAAACCATATGTAATAATTCCAACTTCAGACTCCAATGTTTTTGAAGAAAAACTACTTGGAAACAATTTCGACCCCTCCGTATAATCGCTACTCTGTGAACAGAGAGTCCATAAAATGTTTCACTGAAATTTACTATAAATCATCAAAATTTTATCTGCACTCGATAAAAGTTGTATACAAACAAACTCTTATTATCTGGTAGTTGTTATCTTTAATTGAGAAGATAACCCAGAAGCCCAATGAATCCCTGATAAGATAATATTTCCCACAAATAGAAATTCAAGTGATGATCAGTTAAAAAAAACTCGAAATTCAATTATCTGGTGCTTATTTAATATTTCTGTATTGAAACATTTTTTTGTTAAAATCTATTGCTCATGTAGATTTATTCAAATGTTGAAAAAAGTAGTACTACAAAAAATTGCGAAATTATGATAAAAAAAAGCCAGTTTGGATTATAAAAAATGCCTTATCACGTTGAAAATAATTATGATATCGCAAGATTTATTAATTTTCATTGTTTTGAGATTCATTTTATTCGAATAAACCATTTTGCATGTCGCATTTTTTTGTGATTCCCCCAATTAATTGAATAAATGTCATTCGGGTGAATAATTCCGTAAGCAGTAAACAGAAATACTATCCGATGATAAGTTTGTAAACAAACCCACAATAAACAGAATTGATAAAATTGCATTCAAATGAATATTAAAATCGAATTCATGAGAAAAAAAAATTACTCTGCATGATTCATTGATTGAATTTCGAAATGTTGTGTCATCACATAGCGTAATATTCTCCACAGCAAAACGGAGAAAGGACAGATTTTTTGAAAGAAAAAGCGGAATCTGAATTTATGCGCAATAAGTATTTTTACTTGCAAAATGAAGCAAAACTTTTGCATGTTTTCTTCAATGGAAACGAAGTCTAAGACTTAAACTTCGTTTTGTTTTGAATAAATTTTAGTTTCGTCACTCAACATAGTTTGGAACAATTTTTTTTTTGTTAATTTTTTCAAAAACGTACCTTTTCTCAGCTCCTCGTTTTCGTTTTTTAGCTGAAATTTAAAATAAATTATCATTAGATTTTATTTTACACAAATATTTTCATTGAAGTAAAACCACAGTAAAAAGAAATAAAATAAATCTGATGTGAACAGCACATGACTTTCTTATACAAAATCTACGGTCTTACGCAATTTAGAATATAGCCCGACGAATAAAATATTACCTTATATAAAAATATGATTTTTTCATAAAAACTGAAATATCTCGATAACGGTAAAAGATATCAATTTACGGTAAAATGCAAAAATGTAGAAAATTTAATACTTTTAATTGCATTTTAGTGTTTTTTTTTCTTCGAAAAACCGTTAGTTTGAAAGCAATTCGCAAAAATCCATTTTTCGACTTTTAATGATAATATCTCGATAACGGTAAAAGATAGCGAATAATGATAAAAGATAAAATTGTCGGGAATGCTATTCTCTTCAATTCGTTCATATTTATAACTACCAAAACACAGTTAGTTTCTGAGATAATCGCAGACTGAAATTTTCGAAATAACCGTGTATTTCGATAACAGGTTGAGATACAGAGTTCTAATACGGGATAAAAATGTAGGAAACTTAATTGTCTCTAATTTCTGTCATACATAAAGCTAGCATCAGACGAGCACACAAAACCTTAACACGTGTGATGACTGACGTCACGAAAAAAACTCAACACACATTTCACACACATCTGACACTACTCGTCCTAACACTTGAAATGTGTTGTTATCAGACGGTGTGAAATTTTTTTCCACACAATCGGATTTTTGTCCCAAAACGTGTTAACGTCGCTAGTCTTCACACGAAATTTTGTCACACAATTACACACTGTGTAACGCAGATTGAGTAGTTATCAGACGGAGTGAAAAGCCTCAAAAGGTGTAATGATGAAAGACGTGTGACAGCAGTCGAAATCGTCTGACACACTGATTTGCTATCAGACGGTGTGATAGCTCTCTGACATTTTGTGTATTTTTCTCAAGCAATTTTGACAAGCAATTGTGCGGTATTTTCAATTTGTGAAGAAAAATAAAATAAAATTATAATGTCAAAAAGGAAATATGAGGAGATGATGGATATGGGGATTTTGGCAGCCTATATTTTGGAAAGCAGTGACGACGACGACGACGACGACGAGTCAATGGCTCGAAAGCGCAGTTGTTGGACAAAGGATTGGGTGTCGCGTCGCGAGAAGGAGGGTTTCTTTGCCAAATTGATGGTGGAATTGCGCTCTGAAGAACCCGAATTGTATCGGAATTTCTTACGGATGTCGGTCGGTCAATTCGATAATTTGCTAACAATTGGTGAAGTCGCAGATAGAAACATAACAAAATCTATAATTGAAAACCCGTTTGGTGATATGGCATTATTTGAAGTTTAATCGAACAGCGAACAGTTGTATCAAAATTCCACTTTGAAGTCAAACTTTTCAATAAGATTTTTTTAAAATTCTCCGAATCGGATTTTGATGTATGGGAGTTTTATGTAGAATAATATCCTAAACAACTTTTGTTCTTGCACTTTTTTGATAAGATGCACCGTTTTTGAGATATTAGCTATAACACAGTATGTGTGAAATGGCACGAATTCATGCCACTTCACACATTGGGACATTTACACACAGTCTTAACACAGACCGAAAAATGTCATAACACATACCACGTTTTACACAGGGTTATCAGACGGAGGCAAAATTCGTTTAACACACGTCAAAAAAATTGTCGTAACACAGTTATCACACAGTGTGTAAACAAAAATTCTGTCACAATTTAAGTTATCAGACGGTGTTAACTGGTGTTACAATTTTGTGACGTCAAAATTACGTCAGTCATCACACGTGTTAACATTTTGTGTGCTCGTCTGATGCTAGCTTAAGACTACCGAAAACGCGAGTTTTCGGAGGAAATCGCGGAAAACTTTATTGCGATTTTTAAAAAGCCCGTTTTCTTGGCTGTCTACTGGCCGGCAAGTAGCTCGTCGTTATACGCGATTTGTCTCATAGTATTTGTCGGGATTATGTGTGCGTTTACTTGCTGCGAAGCTGGAAATCGGTTTAGTTGCTCAAAACAGTTAGAACAAATGGCCCCACTAATGCGGAGGAGACTCCGAAAACCGACAGCAACTTTTCGGAGCCTCCTCCGCATCTCATCAACTAGTCTTAACATTCAGCTCGGCAACTGTGTGTGAGTTTTGCACTTGCTGTAAAATAATTTTTTTTTCCGGTTGCCACTTTATACTAAATAAAGGAATTTTTCGAGTTAACTTTTGAACAGAATGTCATATTATTGTCTGGCAAGTGCCGAATACGTGTAGATGACTGACCTACTGTCTTTTCATCTACTTGCCGTTCAGTAGATAGTAATGGAAACGGGCCTTAGGAAAGTGATTATCCAGAAAAATATAATAAAATCATTGCTTATATGATTAGAAGATACCTTGGCTATCATTTCGGTGCATTCCTTCATTTGCTTGGATTGTTCATCCTTATACGTTTTCGTTTCGTTTTGCCATTTTTGTATCGTTAGAAAGTATTTTCGCATCGCCTGATTTGTGTTCTTTAGGCTATCTGAAATGTAAACAAAATATGTGGAAATTAGATCTAGATTTCTAAGGACCTTTAAATAAAAAAAAAATAAAAAAATGAAAAAATTTTCATTTTTAATAAAAAAATGAAGTTGATGCTCCTAATTTGTTGCTAGAATTAGACATTAACACTAAACCGAGGAATACAAGAAACTTTAATTTCTTTTACGTTAAATTCGCAAGGACATCCTATGGGAAAAACGCACCGTTGTCGTTAATGTGTCATGTGTTTAACAAATATTTCAATTTCATTGATTTCAACTGCTCGTCAAGTGCATTAAAGAATCAATTGCTCTTACAATGATTATATATATTTTGTTTAACGATTAAAATGTCTATGAGGTTGCTCTGTAATGACTGTATGTAAATAAATAAATAAATAAATAAAAGTCAAATATTAAACGCATATTCTTCAGTTTTTGTTAAAAAGCGACTATACATAAGATACAACACACATTTAGGGGAAGGAGGGGGTGATGGCAATATTAAAAATTTCTGCTATTACCTTTAAGCTCGACATATTCGCACATAAAATTCTGCAATTTGATGATATCTGTGGCGCTAGTCTCAGAGGAGCACAAACTTGGAAACTGCGAGAAAACATTTGCCTGAAACGAAAATATTTGGCGTATTTTATTTTAAGAGCCCAATTTGAATCATAAACATGGTAGAATTTGGAGCAGTTCTTGAATTTTGGGGAAATATAAAATGTTTTTTTCTAGGATTTGAAAGGAAACTCAATCAAGTGGATGGGTAGAATAGGAATCCTAAGGACAGGTTGAAGATGAAATGAGAAATTGCGACATAATAACTGGATATCATTTCTGTTCCGCATGATATCTAAAATTAGACAATGATCGTGAAAGATTTCGGGGAAATTACAAAACTATTGATTTCGCAATTTGCCGTGAATTTACCTTAAGAACGTCGCTGCTAGTGATGTCGCCAAGCAAGAAGCTAGCGGCGAAATTTTCATGAATCGAAGTGGACATGAAGCTGCTGTCGCTTTTCGGAGCCTCCTCCGTTTTAGTGGGGCCATCTGCCGCCACCGTCAAAGGTTGATCGCGAAGTCGTATTTCCTCCTGGCTAATCGTTCCTGATTTCAATGCGTCCACGGCTGAATCATTTTCTAAAGACGGTGAATTACCCATTGCTGCCGACTCGCTGACGATGCTGAAATTATCATTGGAAATTGGAGTGGATACTTCCATTTTGGCAGCGACATCGGAATCTTTTGGTTTTGCGATTTCGTTAGTGATTGGTCCTTCCAGGCTCGTGTAGTTTTCCATCGAGGGGGTAGGAGTTGAACCCAAAATCACGAAAGATTCCTCTTCTGAAGACATTTTGTGATTTCGTGGCGAAACAAAGGAATTACCGACAAATACACTGATTAGACTAGCGTAAACCGATTCGGGTTGCTAACTGTAGCTGCTACGCAATGAATATCGATATGACAATCCCAACTATGCAAAACAATTAATTACAAAAAAGTACAATCCAATCCGATGCAATAAAACGAAATTCTAATGACAAATAATAACAAAAACGACTTCATCAGCTGCTGGATGAGAAGAAACTTCTCGGCTACAAGAGCGAATGACGAAACTTATAACGTCTCTTTTCACCACATCACTGCATCTCGTTCACACTAGTTGCGTTGTTGTTCGAGCAAAAAGAAGATGTGCGCAGTTACAGACAGCAACACACTAGTGATGGCATGAAACCAAGCACGCCAATTTAGACCGTGTGTGGGGGGCATACTGTGAATACTTTTTCAATTTACGAGTTTTTTTTTCCTTAGGTGCCATTTAGACCATCAAATATATTTGTCAAAGTCAGGGTACCTCAACGACGCACTTTAGTTTCTCTTTTACATGAGTTAAAAGGCCTATAATCTAGAAAAAAAGCTAAAAAAAAGCTTTAAAAATTTGATTCTTTGTTATAATAACTGAAATGGATTAATATCAGTAAAAAACTCATTAAAAAGAAAATGAAAAAATCCTCACGGTACACAGAAATTCCAACAGTGCATTTTTGAAGATGGACTTTTCGAAGTCAATATTCGAAGAAAGGAGACGATTTGGCGCATAGAATATAAGTAAAAGGCCATAAAATACACACAATTAGGGGATTCCCCTTCGAACCTTGAATGCAGATTTATTGAAACTACATTATAAAAATGCCCTTTAAAGAGAAGGACATTGAAGATACAAATTTATCCTTAATAAAATACAAGCTTAAAACAAGCTCAAAATTAGATATGCAGAAAAACCGTGATTTACTGTTACATTTCTGTCTTCTGTGATTAAAATTTCGCCTAATTTTGCAGTCTGAAAAAATTCTTTTACGTTTTGTGAAAAAAATTCGGATTTTTATTTAGCTGAGATTGATTTTTCGTAGGGAGAAATATTCAAACAAAAACAAAGAAATCTTTTAGTTTTTTTTTTTTGAATGAAAAGTTTCAACAAGAATTAAACTAAAAAATTCTCACCTGTATTAGTAATCAAAAATTGTTCAGAACTTGCTATGAAATATTTATATATCGCGTAAAAAAATTGTTCAAGGAAAAACTACGTCCACAACACAAATTCTCAAAAAAAAAATCTCTTTTTTTCTTATTATTTTAATTTGCCCTTGTGTTCTACACTTATAGCACTTTGAATTGTTCAATAAAATTTTTTTCAATATTTTTGAACTAATTTAAAACAAGCCACAAACCTTTGTTCAAGCCGCAATAAATATTTGATATTTTCCTTTTGATTTCGATCGTACAACTAATTGAGGTGCGACTGAGACAGATATAAATTTAGAATGTTGAATTTTTTTATTTTTACATTTTTTATTATTTTTGGGGAATTCCCGACCTATTTTGTGACGAACGGAATTGTGTTATTTAGCTTTTATCAAAAGCTTTAAGGGAGTTCATCCTTTTTAATTTTTAAATTATAGTTTTCTTTTCCATAGAACCATATTCTATAAATTTTTAGTGAAATTTTCGGGAAAATACTTGAAATTTTGTATGATATTTCAATCGGTTTTGGAATCTTCAGCTGAATTTTTTTAGAAAGGAAAACTTGAACCAATTTTTTTTTGTTAACTTTTTATCTGAAATTTTGCAAGAAAGTGCTAAGAAATTATACAAAAAATTCTGTGCTAAGAAATTATACAAAAAATGTGAATATGAAGATGTGGACCCCTTAAAGCTTTTTAGGCTTTTAAAAACAACAGGTTTGTATGATGAAGATAATTCCAATTTCTTATTTGAATTTTAAATTCTAATAGTTGATCCATTCAATAGAAACCTAATTTTACTGGTTGTCCCGAGATTCTTTTCGTTTGTTTCTAATATCAAGCTTCAAACATCAAGATTTTGAATTCAAAATATTAGCAGTGCATTTGTAAACTCGGTCTAAATGAAAGGCGGGAAGTTTGAAATGAGCGAAAACTCTTGTCGTTTGGATTAATAAAGTCAACAAAGTTTGTCAAATTTTTTAAAATACATTTTAATATAAGTAAAATTGATAATTGTTTTACACTGTTTGTAATTGGTAATCAGAAAAAAGTTAAATTCAATCATCAAAATACAGTTAGTATCTTTGGATTAGCAATAATAAGGGAAAATAGTTTTATGGTTATAAAATACACCTCACAAACCTTTATTTTGATTTCACTCAATATTTTTAATGCAAATGTTAATAACATTTTCCTTTGAAGTTTGAATGGTTGCTTCCGGTTGTTTAGTTTTTGTCTTTTGTTTGAATTGTTTATGGATTTCCGATTTGTTCTCGACAGAAGTCTCTCCAGGTCCCTTTGCATCCGGATTTGGATTCTTCCATTTTTTGGTTTTGTTGATTTTTATACTTGTCTTTTCTGTCTTCTGCGTTTCAGCTGAAATTTTCACGTCTCCAGCTTTTGAGAAACCTTCATTGGGTTTTTGGAACCTCTCGGATTTTTCATGGTCGAATTTTTTGAATGGAGGTCCATTAAATTGTCTGGGTTTATTATAGTTTGGCTTCTGTTGACCGACAAGATTTTGCGCTACTTCTGTAACTTGTGCTCTCATTTGATTCATTAAAAAGTTGTGTTCGGCAACAGAAATGTTTTCTGGTTTCCTTGGTGCATCAATTCCGAGCTAAAATGATAAACGGTGGTTTTAAAATGCAGAATCTTGCAAGGGATTTTCTTTTTAAGTTTTTGAAAATAAAAAGTGATTAGGAAATGGTTTAATGTAAATTTTTTAATTATAGAAATAATTTTAAAAAATTCAAATAACGATAAGATTTTTTTACTTAAAAATATTTTTTAATTTAAGTTAATAGGCTTAATAATGGTATGAAAAATTAGACGTTTTATGCAAGAGTAGTGTAAGAAAATATGACAAATATTCGTTTTAATTTTTTTTACAGATAATCTTTGGTTTATAAACCTTTTTCGCTCTTGAAGGTTGTTCTGTTCTTAGTATTCATAACCCAAAACACTTATGGAGGTAAGAAATCAAGGATTGAAATTATGTTCAAGAACCGAAACGCTGTTCATAAACCGAAGTAACGAGGTTCTATAGTTTCTAGGTTACATAAACAATGGCTTAGAAAAATTAAATTTAATTCTAGTACAAAATATCCATCTGCTATTTTCAATTAATTCTAAGAACTTGCCTGTTGGTGAACTTTTCCCATTTGGAAGCATAGTTTTTGAACGATTTCCGTCTGCTTATTTAATTTCACGGTTAAATCAACTTTGGCTGCAAATAAAAGATTTTAATTTTTTTTTCGTAAAAGATTTCATTAAAAGGTCTTTATTGGAAACATCTAGGAAAACAACCAAAATTAATTTTACTTTTTAAATTCTTAGGTTTTTTTCTACAAATTTTTAATTCCTACCAGAGATGCAAACCGGTTGTTTGAACGGAACTGAGCCAAAACCAAACCAAATTTAAAACATAACAAAAGCTATAATTGCCAATCTGGCAATTATTGAAAACCCGTATGGTGATTTAATTGAACGGCGTATCAAAATTTCATTTGAATTCAAATTTTCCAATAAGATTTTTTTAAAACTTGTTCCAATCGGATTTTGATGTATGGGAGTTTTATGTAGAATCATATTCTAAATAACTTTTGTTCTTGCACTTTTTTGATAAGATGCACAGTTTTCGAGATATTCGCGAAAAACGTTTTCGTTCGTATGGGGGGTACCCTAATAGTCCATTTTTGCTCATGAACGAACTTGGCCTCGCATTTTACGAAAAATAGACCTACGCAAAATTTCAAGTCTGTAGCTCAATCCGTGCGACCGCAATCCGCGCCACAGACGAACGGACAGACGGACCGACGGACCGACAGACAGACGGACAGACGGACGGACAGACGGACGGACAGACGGACGGACGGACAGACGGACATGCTAAATTCAACTTTTTTTTATCATTCTAAACACACTGGTGTAATTCATTTTTTTGTGTGATGGCGGGATCTTGGCGTTACAAACGGTAAGGCAAATCTAATATACCCTTTCGTTTCACCATACGGGTATAAAAATATGGCCGAATCGAGCCAAAAATAAACCAGATTTTTGAAAAATGGGCGCACCGAACCAAAACCAAGCCAGTTTTTAAAACAAATGCTGTAATCAAACCAAAAATCAGAAAATTTTTAGGAGTTTCGTTCGGTTTGAATTTTTAGGATCGAAAAATTCTTATTAATTTCTATCTTCAATCAGATTTAGAGTCCAGAACTTTTTTCAAAAAGCTTTTGGTGTGCATACTAAAGAATCACAAATTTTCTTTTTATATCAAACTTTAGCAAAATTGGTATTTAAACAATTTAAGGGTGCGAATATTTTAAAACGAAATGCACCGCAATGATTTAATCCCGTGGCACACTTCAGCTAAGCGAGCTCAACTACGTGAGCTAAGTTTCTCGCTGAAAGTAAAATCCTTTCATTTGCATTTGCATTGGCGACCGCACACTTCAGTGGAACTATGAAACTACGTCGCCAGTCATGGGCGACGCGGACTAATCTCGCTCGCGTAGTTCAGACCTCAACCATAGATTACCTAGATAGGAATCGTAGGGCTTTTTCCGTGTACCTACGTTGGAGTAAAGATAACCGATATACTCTGGACGCGGTTTTTCTTTCTTTCCTATGCGTAAATTACCAACAAAACACAACACATGTAAAACCTAGCCATATTTTCATACACCACCAACACATGCAATTTTCCGACAGCGGGAGATTGCATGTGTTGGTGGTGTAAGAAAACATGGCTAGGTTTTACATGTGTTGTGTTTTGTTGGTAATTTACGCATAGGAAAGAAAGAAAAACCGCGTCCAGAGTATATCGGTTATCTTTACTCCAACGTAGGTACACGGAAAAAGCCCTACGATTCCTAACTATAGTTTAACTATGCCTCAACTACGCGAACGACTTCGCTGGCATCGCTGACACTCACATACACACACTTTCGGCGTTATACAGTGTAGAATCAGTGTTTGCAAAAGTGTAGTATTTTGTGGACATAAATGTGTAAGTGCCAATTGCATACAACTGATGGCATACATTTATTTAAATATCGCCGCGTAGTTTAGCTCAAGTGTGCAACGATGTGAGCTAACCCAGCTAAGCTATGTAACGATAGCTAGCCTCGCTCACATAGCTTAGCTGAAGTGTGCGACGGGGGTTAAACCGTTCCACGTTTTTTAAAGTTTTGTTTGATAAATAAATGCAACTGAAATTGTTTAAATACCGAAAAAGCGAAATGCGCCGTAGGCTAAAATGTTTGAGACATATGGACGTACGATAAAATATTTTTAAAGAAATGCGACGCGGCAAAAAGATTATAATTAAGCGCAGCCTTCAGCTTAAGGTGGGTAGGTGTTACGTGTTAACTAAACGTTTCTTTAGTGGTTGATAACTATATAAACTTCAATTAAAGAATCCGGGACAACTTTTTTTTAAATTCTGAATTG
Organism: Chrysopilus asiliformis; assembly: GCA_964034945.1. NCBI lineage: Eukaryota > Metazoa > Arthropoda > Insecta > Diptera > Rhagionidae > Chrysopilus > Chrysopilus asiliformis. Next base: position 88,957,650 of record OZ035961.1, on the reverse strand, counting down.
TTGTATAGTCACCCTGCCTAAAATCCCCAACTAAATTGCAAAAATGGTGTGAAGTTCGGTTAAGTGGTTTAAAAGGCATAGTAGGAATTAGTTCAAATTGTGGAGGTGGTGGGGGTGTGGTTGGGGAAGGCAAACTGAATGTTTGCAGGGGTTAAATGCAGCATTTTTTGAAAAATTTCTGTTAATAAACTAAAATTTCACATTTCTTACCAGCTCTTAAGCCATTGTTCTCGAATTTAAGCTACAAATGTTGACAAAAAAGTTAGTAGTTTACAAATATTATTGTATTTTGTAATTTTTGTGGTTAATAAAACGTCAAAACTTGCCTTTTCAATTGCTTCGGTAAAGCTTTCCAGTTTCATCAGCATATGTTGTTTCCATTCTCGATTTATCAGAATGTATTGATCGAGTGACTGATTTGTTCGTTTTAAGGTTTCTTCAATGGTTCAAATGTAAAAATAAAATAAGATAACGAAAGTGTCGTTATCAGAATTTGATACAATATGATACGACAAACCTTTAATATGGTCTACATCGCTCGACAAATTCCGTAAGTCGATTTCGTTGCTGCTTACCGATGAAACTCGGTTTAATGGCTTTATATCATCGGACTGTAATATAACGACGTTTTATCAATTTTCTTTAACTTTTCTATACACTTTTTAAATCACAAATAATGAAAATGCCGTACCATTAATAGATCATCAACAAAAATGGTGGAATTTGCTGAAGGTTTTTCTGCTGAAATTCCGATCTTTACTCTTTCCATCTCATCTAATCGGCGTAAATCCTTCCAAAAATCATCTTCCGAAAGGGAATCTTCACCCTTTGAGGCAGAATCTTTTTTATCTTTTTGTGACATCTTATTTGGCTCCAAAATAATAAATAATTTCTCGTCACACATCTCACAGTTAGCTTGAAACAATTCCAACTGAAACCCTCATAAATTCGAGCAATTTTTCATGTAATCACTAAACTCAATTTATTCATTTTTTTTAACAAACAGTAGATAAGGAATTTCTGACTGTGCAGTTTTTGGTGTTGCCAGTAAAATATATAGGAATATATCGAAAAACACTTCAGCATTGTTTAATAATTTCTTTGAGACGTTTGATAAAATTAAATTATAAATGTAAGGCACTTTGCGGTGAAATGTTGTGAGAAATTAATCAAATGTTGTGAGAAATTAATCTTATTATGTATTGTGGCAAAGGCACACAATAAAAAAAATATCAGTTGTGATCAACACAAAACTTTTCTCTGCAATATTTAATTTCGGAAAAAATATGTAAACAATAATATCTTTTCAAATATCTCGAGAACCGTTAGAGACACATGAAAACTGTTAAAGCAAAAAATGGAGAAAATGTTATTTTCTTTAAATTATGCCTTCAGGACTTCCATTCCGAATATTGAATTTCCAACATCAGAATTGAGCGCAGCGACCCTGAAACCCTCTTCTCCGATGAAAACTAGGAAAAAGTATGTTTTCGATATTCTTACAGTTTCGAATTGCGAAATTCTAACATCAGATTCGTGATAAGTGACAACGAAAATACCTGCACGACATTTCTCAGCCGCCTAACGGGCAGGTTTCATCACAAAAACAAATGCTTTAAAACACCAACCCCCTACCCACCTCTCGTTTACCTCCTTTCGGATAAAATTTCGAAAAATTCCGCCTTAGTGAGCCATAAAAATTTCGGCGGTACTAAACTTTGTATAAAAATTCCAAAAAAATTACACCAGAGAGAGCAGTGGGGTGGGGGTGGGGGAGAAGTCTGAAAAGGTTAAAGTTAGCATGACGTATGGACAACCCCTAAAACACAACCTCTTTTTTCGATCTTTTTTTTCTAGATTTTTTTTTATGTTTTTGGAAATCGTTTTCCTATTTTTCCTACACAGAAAAAAATAATTGGTTTAACAAAAAAAAAATTCGTAAATATTACTGAAGTTTTGTATTACTTCGTAATATTAACAAATTTTAGTAACTATACGAAAAAATATTTGTTAATATTACGAAGTATATACAAAACTTCAGTAATATTTACGAATTTTTTTTTGTTAAACCCATTTTGTAAATAATACAAAATTATTTTTTTTCTGTGTAGGTATCAATTTTTGTTTTGATTTTTCCCAGTTTATCCATAAAAAATTTATTTCTGTTTTTTTATACCCGTATGGTGAAACAAAAGGGTATATTAACTTTGCCTTACCGTTTGTAACGCCAAGATCCCGTCATCGCACAAAAAAATTAATTACACCAGTGTGTTTAGAATGATAAAAATATTTAATTTTTGCATGTCCGTCCGTCTGTCTGTCTGTCTGTCTGTGGCGCGGATTGCGGGCGCACGGATTGAGCTAGAGACTTGAAATTTTGCGTGGATCCGTTTTTCGTAAAATGCGAGGCTAAGTTCGTTAATGGGCAAAAATGGACCATTAGGGGGGGTACGCCCCATACGAACGAAATCGTTTTTTGTGAATATCTCAAAAACGGTGCATCTTATCAAAAAAGTCCAAGAACAAAAGTTATTTAGGATATGATTCTACATAAAACTCCCATACATCAAAATCCGATTGGAATAAATTTTAAAAAATCTTTTTGGAAAGTTTGAGTTCAAATTGGAATTTTGGTATAACTGTTCGAATTTTGATACGAATATCACCATACGGGTCTCCAATGATTGCCAGATTGGCAATTATAGCTTTTGTTATGTTTTTTTAAATGCGTTCTTGATGTGGATGTTTTGTTTGCCAATTTCGGGATTCATTTTGACTGATTTTTTCCCTATATTTGTAAAAACACTCGCATCCTTTTGAGTTGAACGGGAAAGTATGTCCGGATATGTTTTCCAAATAGAAATTTATGAGACAGTCCAAATAGGAATTTACGAAACAAAAAATCCAAATAGGAATTTACAAGATAGTAGACTCTTCTGCAATGATTCCCCAAAAATAGGGAAATTTTTCATTTTTCGAAAATTTCCTATTTGTTGCCATGAATTTCTCTTTTGTTTGCGAATCATTACCGGAAAATTTCACTTTCTCGTCGATTTCTATATGGTTTTGAGGAACTCGTTCTTTTTGGCGCCATATTTTTGTTGATTCTCCTTGTAGAAACCCAACTAATGGTGATTGTGCCTTCGAAAATATTGTTATTTATAACATTTGTTGCTGATTTACGGAAGTTGTTTTTTAACCGACTTCCAAAAAAGGAGGAGGTTATCAATTCGTTTTGGTCCAACTTTATTTATTTAATATCTGTATGTTCACGCAGTACTTGGGTGCCGTTGCATGGATTTTGTTGAAACGTTGGTGGATGACAGAGTTCACTCCCTAGTTGGTCCCATTTTAATTTCCCCTCTCTCCGACGTTTCCCGGCCTTCCCCTCCCCTGTCAACTCCCAATCGGATGGTCCGATCGATCTGAAAATTTGTATGCGTACATTTTGGGGGACGGCTAGTGTTTTCCCCTTATCTATTTTCCCCTACCCCTTTCGCTTCTTAACCCCTCCCCTGTCAACTCCCAATCGGATGGTCCGATCGATCTGAAAATTTGTATGCGTACATTTTGGGGGACGGCTAGTGTTTTCCCCTTATCTATTTTCCCCTACCCCTTTCGCTTCTTAACCCCTCCCCTGTCAACTCCCAATCGGATGGTCCGATCGATCTGAAAATTTGTATGCTCACATTTTGGGGGACGGCTAGTGTTTTCCCCTTATCTATTTTCCCCTACCCCTTTCGCTTCTTAACCCCTCCCCTGTCAACTCCCAATCGGATGGTCCGATCGATCTGAAAATTTGTATGCGTACGTTTTGGGGGACGGCTAGTGTTTTCCCCTTATCTATTTTCCCCTACCCCTTTCGCTTCTTAACCCCTCGCTTCTTAACCCCTCCCCTATCAACTCCCAATCGGATGGTCCGATCGGTCTGAAAATTTGTATGCTCACATTTTGGGGGACGGCCAGTGTTTTCCCCTTATCTATTTTCCCCTACCCCTTTTGCTTCTTAACCCCTCCCCTATCAACTCCCAATCGGATGGTCCGATCGATCTGAAAATTTGTATGCTCACATTTTGGGGGACGGCTAGTGTTTTCCCCTTATCTATTTTCCCCTACCCCTTTCGCTTCTTAACCCCTCGCTTCTTAACCCCTCCCCTATCAACTCCCAATCGGATGGTCCGATCGATCTGAAAATTTGTATGCTCACATTTTGGGGGACGGCTAGTGTTTTCCCCTTATCTATTTTCCCCTACCCCTTTCGCTTCTTAACCCCTCCCCTATCAACTCCCAATCGGATGGTCCGATCGATCTGAAAATTTGTATGCTCACATTTTGGGGGACGGCTAGTGTTTTCCCCTTATCTATTTTCCCCTACCCCTTTCGCTTCTTAACCCCTCCCCTGTCAACTCCCAATCGGATGGTCCGATCGATCTGAAAATTTGTATGCTCACATTTTGGGGGACGGCTAGTGTTTTCCCCTTATCTATTTTCCCCTACCCCTTTCGTTTCTTAACCCCTCCCCTATCAACTCCCAATCGGATGGTCCGATCGATCTGAAAATTTGTATGCTCACATTTTGGGGGACGGCTAGTGTTTTCCCCTTATCTATTTTCCCCTACCCCTTTCGCTTCTTAACCCCTCCCCTATCAACTCCCAATCGGATGGTCCGATCGATCTGAAAATTTGTATGCTCACATTTTGGGGGACGGCTAGTGTTTTCCCCTTATCTATTTTCCCCTACCCCTTTCGCTTCTTAACCCCTCCCCTGTCCCCTAATCGGATGGTCCGATCGGTCTGAAAATTTTTATGCGTATATTTTGGGGGGCAGCGAATCCTTCAACCCTCAAATTTCTAATGTTTAGAAGTCTGTAAGGTTAACGAAAGGTTTCTGTCGATCTAAAAAATGTTGGTGACCAAAATTTTTGCTGTCGACCTCTAAAATTTAGTTTACAACTTACTGTTGCCATCCCTAAAAATTCGCTGTTTGGAACGATTAAAGTTTTGCTCTACCCATTTCCTAACATTAAATAGGTATATCCTATAATATAATACTAGGACTGTCGTCCTTCTGTCTGTCAGTCTGTCTGTCTGCACAATGGATCTCGAAAACAGGCCTAACGATTTTCATGAAACTTGGGTGTTAGGGATTTTCGGGGACAAAAATACGATCTAGATAGGTATCCCCTCTGAGAAAATTCCCCTTCGACACTCCTCGCCTGGTATCTTCGAATTCGGTGGTCCGATCTTAATGAAGCTTTACAGTATTACTAAGAAGGCTAAGGGGTTTGATTTTCCACTACAAAACCTGACTTTTCCCTCCCCTCGATACCCCTCGCCTGGTATCTTCGAATTGGCTGGTCCGATCTTAATGAAACTTTCCAGTGTCACTAAGGGGGTTGAAGGCTATCGATTCGTAACGCCGTTTTCGCACGTGGGGCGCAGCTCTACCCATTTCCTAACATTAAATATATCTATATAATATGTATAATACCAAAAGTCACTAAAAATTATAAAATAAAAAACTTTTTAAAAAAAAGTAAAAAAAACCGACTTAAAAATGCACTAAAAAGGAAAAAATAATTTTTTTTTGGAAGTTGGTGCCAAAATAGAAACAAACAATTTGCTCTCTTTTATTGTACAATCTAAAAGTGCACTAAAAAGGAAAAAATAATTTTTTTGGAAGTTGGGGCCAAAATAGAAACTTAAAGAGGACTTCTATTCATATTTCTTGAGTGTTACTTTTACAGCTATCACCAATTCTATTACTGCTATCCAAATGAAAATATTTTATCTTTCGTGACGACATCTGACAAAAGAATATTTTTTTAATTTTAACGGAGCTTACCCAAAAACAAAAGAATATTTGTTAATGTTGACGTGGGTTAAGGGCAACGTGCCAAGTAAGGAACAATACCGCTGAAATTTTTATACCCGTATGGTATGGAATACCAAAGGGTATACTAACTTTGCCTTACCGTTTGTAACGCCAAGATCCCGTCATCACACACAAAAATGAATTACACCAGTGTGTTAGGAATGACAAAAGATTTTGATTTCCGCATGTCCGTCCGTCCGTCTGTCCGTCTGTCTGTGAACTCGATTGCGGACGCACGGATTGAGCTAGAGCCTTGAAATTTTGCGCAGATCCGTTTTTCGTAAAATTCGAGGCTAAGTTCGTTAATGGGCGAAAACGGTCCATTAGGGGGGGTACCCCCCATACGAACGAAATCGTTTTTTGCGAATATCTCAAAAACGGTGCATCTTATCAAAAAAGTGCAAGAACAAAAGTTATTTAGGATATGATTCTACATAAAACTTCCATACATCAAAATCCGATTGGAACAAATTTTCAAAAATCTCATTGGAAACTTTGACTTCAAAGTGTAATTTTGGTACAACTGGAGCGCGTTCGTCGACGCATTGATAGTCGTAGTCGTAGCTAGCAATAGCTAATGACGTCAATCTGTCATAGCTCGCCGTAGTCAACTATAGTCATGTGCACCACGAACGACCATAGTCATAGTCGTAGTTGCTTTTCGATTGACAGCTCACACACACACTGAAGAATGAACAAAAGCTCCAATTTTTTAAAGCATATCGCTATTAATTTTCATCTGCGTAAATATTTTTATGTTCATTTTCCTTTTTCTTTTCCTAAAAACTAAACTCAAGCTGGAATTTTGACATTTATGTGTGAAACATAATTTACACACTGTCTATGTGTGTGTTAGCTACGCTTGACTATTTCTAACTCTACTCACCGAGCATAGTCAGAAATAGTCAACTACCGTAGTCGACTATTGGCATCCACGAACGACCAGAGCTGTAGCTAAGTAGTCAGCTACGGCGTTCACGAACGACCGATAGTCACAAATAGTCAACTATAGCTGACTATTTTGCAACGGCGAACGCGCTCCAGTTCACTTAAATCACCATACGGGTTTTCAATAATTGCCAGATTGGCAAATATAGCTTTTGTTATGTTTATATTATGTAGGTAGGCTGTAAAAAAAAATTGGTTTGAATCTCATCTCTGTGACTTATTAGAAAACAAAAACTTTTGGTACAATTCAATAAATAATAATTTTATTTATTAGAAATTTTTTAATTTTATATATTGTACAATAAAAGAGAGCAAATTGTTTGTTTCTATTTTGGCACCAACTTCCAAAAAAAAATTATTTTTTCCTTTTTAGTGCATTTTTAAGTCGGTTTTTTTTACTTTTTTTTAAAAAGTTTTTTTCTGTTTGTAGTGTTTGACAAAATTATAGCGATTTTGGTTCTTGTGTCTCTATTTTTTTGTATGAATCTATTTTATTATTTCCGTGCATCGCAAAACGAAATTTAGATGTCACCACTCTAAAAACGACTCACTGAGAACAGAACTTCTCTGATTTTCTTAGTGTAAATGAGCCATTAGACGATTAGGCAAGAATTTTTTGCCTATAGTTTATTTACATTTGCAACTTAAGAAAAATAATTTTATGAATAACATTTCATGCAACTTTCCGATCCCAGTTTTAACGTATTTCAAAAGAAAAGTTATGCAATTTTATCAGGTTCTGGATATTTTTTGTCTAAGATTTCGGTTATATTTTTTTTGGTTATTTATCATCGAATAAATTTGAAAAAGCAAAATATTGGTCAATAAACTTAAACAAAAACATTGAATCTATTTCAGTCAATAAAATATATATCAATAGGACTAACTGGAAACGTTGGGATAAATGCAAAATGATTAAAGATCAAAAAAATTAATTGAATAAATTATGTTTTTCTGGAGATTTCACAATTCTGTTAAACTCATTTGACCCCAACGACTGCAAAATTGGAAAAGCAACAACAACACGCACGTATTTTGAAACCAGTTTGAGTAAGTTTCGACCACAATCGGTTAAAGCATATAATTAACTTTTTTTCCAATAAAATGAAGGTAAAAAAATGTTAATAAAAAGTGGTGCTAGAGCAGTTTGGGCGAGGGAATCCCCAACGATTTCAAGTTTCAGCAACATTTCTACAACTGCGAGTGTTTTCAAATTTCAAAAATCCATTCGATTCGGTAAAAACTCCAAAATGCAAAATCACAAGAATGTTACGAGTCCAAGTATACGACTAAGGAAATATAATTTATTCTTTGGAACGATGAAGAGCTACTAAAATATTCATTATCTCAAAATGAGTCATCAAGTAATTATAGTAGTAATGTTTTTGAGATGAAAAAATGCGTTTCAAATTGACCAGTTGCCCCGTATGCTGGCCTCCGCCATCTTGGAGTGGGTTCTAAGTTCTAACAAATGTAAGAAAGGTTTGATTTCATGAAAAGCAAAAGTTTTTGCTGCCTCCAAACTTTGGTAATTACTTTCAAATTGTGGCCATTAAATCATTTTGCGTCAAAGGTAAATAAACAGGCAGGAAAATGTCGGCCACCATTATTAAGACGTTTTTTTTTATTGTTAAAAGGTTCTAAGTTAGATTAACAAAAAACAAATTCACGCATCGCCCAGTTGTTGGAAACTAATGTTTTTCGTTCAAGAAATATTTTTTTACTGTGGTTTGGTATAGCTTTAGAATATTTCTTGCTCCTTACAATAATAATGTGAGGTTAAGAATTTGGTTAAAACACGGCAATAAAATCACAGATGAAATAAATTTTAGCTTCACTTTTTGCGGCACGATTTTTTCGTGAAATATTTTTTCTAAATAATTGATATTAAAAAGCAAAAAGCTGTCAAAATTTTATTCTATTCGCTTTGCTACTTTTAATTGATAAGATTTGCTGAGGCTAAAGTCAAAGTGGTAAATTAGCAACGAATCTAGGAATAAGTAAAAAAAAGTTCGTCTCAAAAGAAGCTCCCAATTTGAAACAAAAAACACTTTTGACCCAATGATTTTTCAATTTTTTTTAAAGATTTTTCAAGGATTTGTACTCAATGTTTGAGTGAAAAAAATAATATTTTAGATCATAAAAAAATATTTGAGATAAAATTCATTTAGAATTCAGTATGTATAAAATGTTTGTCTCAAATAGATTTAATATTTGTCGATCGATAATGAAAAATTAATAAAATTTGAGAATTTAATAAATTTAGTCAGGAAAATTTCGCTGGAAAATTAAGTTCTTGGTTTTAAATCAGATTTTTATACTCTATATGATGTATCATATAGAAGTATATTAGATTTAGTATACCATTTATAATGCATCAAACCAATCATCGGACACAAAAATGAACTACACCAGGATGTTGGGATGACAAAAAATTCTGATTTCCGCATGTCCGTCCGTCTGTCTGTCCGTGAATACCATAACTTTGGAAAAGATTGAGATAGAGATTTGCAATTTCGTATAGTTGCATTTTTCGTAAATGGCTAGACCAAGTTCTTGAACGGGCAAAACTGAACCAGTCTTTCCTCCCTCCTCTATACAAATGAAACAGTTTTTAGCGATTTTCTTGAAAACGGTGAGTCATATTGAAAAAATTATAACTCATCCATACATCAAAATCCAATCGGACCACTATTTCCCCCTCTAAACATACAAATGGAATACTTTTTCCTGTTTGAAATCTGTGCATTGCATCGAAAAATTTATAAAGATGAAATGTGTTTAGAGTATGATTTTACATAACTTATATATACATCAAAATCCAGTTAGACCAGTCCTTATCCCCTCCCCAATACAAATAGAATACTTTTTTTTTCTATTTTCTCGAAAACGGCTTATTGAAAAATTTATTAAGTTAAAATCTGTTTAGAATATGATTTTAGAATATGATATAAACAGTGTTGGGGTTATCTAGATAATAATTATCTAGATAATCATCTAGATAAAAAAAAATGTTATCTTTATCTTATCTAGATAACACTCCAAAAAAGTTATCTTTATCTTATCTAGATAAAGGAAAATCCCATTTATCTAGAGATAATCGTTACCACCGAAAATCAAAAAATTAAATCTGAAAAAATGCTGAAACGAAATTGTTTTCTGCATACTTTTGAAAACCTAAAAACTTTTTTTAGGAACAGTTTTATACTTGGCAACAATTTTTGTTTACGGACAAGGAAGCGAAGTGTCACTCTTTCCATCGCCTCTCTTCTCTTGTCCATAAAAAAAAAGTTCTGCCAGTAACTGTTGCCAAGTGTAAACCGGGCTATGAACGAAATAAAAAATCATAACGTTATAAATTTCCTTACGTAGCAAAATTAAACTTATATTTCGTGACGTTATTTCGTTTTGTATCGATAAAAAACTTAATTTCGTTACGTTATAATGTTATTATTCCGTTACACATTGTATTGAAACTGAAAACAAAAAAACGCACTGTAATAATGGTTTATCACAAAGTAATTCAGTTCAGTTTCCATAAAAATAAATTGTATAACAAATAATAAAACTCAGCAAAAAGAAAATACAAATAAAAACGGAAAAAAATGTGACACAAAAGTTTTGTTCATTAAAAAAACTGTCTCCACAAAAGCGTGATTTTGATATCAAAGATATAGAATTTTTTTATAGAATTTCGCTCTACTTCTGGAGTTACTAAAAAGAAAATCTTTTCGCTACCAAAAAACTTGCTTAGAAGATTTCCATTTTTGTATCTCCAGAAATAGAGTGAATCTGGCCAAAACAAAATCCGATTTAGAATCAAAATACGATTAAAAACACTACTCCAATATTTTTGATTATATTTTATGTCTGTGGGGTTATACTTGATGAACTTTTGTGGGAAATTTCACAAAAAATAATACTGAACAAAACAAGGAAATACTAATAAACAACGAAAAAACGTAATATTTTTTTCGTTTTTCGTTATGGTAACGGAATTGAATTTCTATAACGTTCATTATAACGTAATTTTGAAGAAAAAGCCCGAAAATCATTTCGTTATTTCGTTACGTTACGATAACGTTTCTTATCCGTTTTCTTTTATTATTATTTCGTTTCTTATTATATTTAAATTGGAAATCAAGAAAAGCAAAAAATTTTGTGCTATTTTTTTTAGTACGTAATTTTGAATTTTGTGCAATGTCAAAATAAATATTTATCTAAAAATTATCTAGATAATTTGGCTTTTTATCTTATCTTATCTATTATCTTTCATATTTTCATTATCTATTATCTTATCTAGATAAACATTACGAGCATTTATCTTTATCTTTATCTAGATAAAAAAATAATTATCTGGCCCCAACACTGGATATAAATTCAAGATCTTTTTTTTTATTACAACACGTTGCCAGTTTTTCAAAATTTAGTTGTCGCAATTTTTTTCAAATTTAACTTAGCCCCTGGAACCAGCCGAAGTACATGTACTTAGATTGGGAAACATTGACTTAGGGGATGTCCGATATGGATTTCTGTATTCCTATATAAGGTACTAGCTCATAAAATTTTAGAGCAATCGGTCAAGTAGAAACCGATATAACATGGCGGTTTTAGTTAGTAGAAAATGATCCCAGTTGCAATATCTCAAGTTTTTGATGGGTTATGGCAGATGAAGATATTATTATTATTTTTCAAAGGTTTTTTGGAACTGATCAAAAAAACCTAATGCTCTGGCCTAATTTGCGTGATATTTTTGTATTTAATAAATAAATTCGTTTGTGGACAGACTGGCAAAATCAAATATAGCCATGGGCATCGGCACGGGGGGGGGGGGGGGGGGGATTATCCTGCGGCGCAATTTCTTTTAATAATTGTTATACACAAAAAAAAAAAAAATTTAGTAAATTCATCTATAATTTTCGTTTTTTTTGCAGTTGGCTGAAAATCAACGAAAATTCTAGGTGACTACTTGAAATTTTCCGTTTAAAAATTGAGGCACAGTAAGACCGCTTTAGATTTATTAAAAAACTATCCGTGATTGGCATAACAGAGACAAAGTGTAGGCAATCCAAGTGGTTTCAGTTCATACAAAATTATTTGTCAAAATGACGTTGCACTAGTGCGGATGAAAGTAATTTCGGCGGGTGCGGTAAAGAGAAATCCATGCATTCGATTGGCTGTATTATTTCTCGTTAATACACAGGACAAAAGTATTTGTTCTCGTTCGCTCTCATGGTGTCAAATGGATGTGAAATTACTTGGATTGACTATATTTTGACAGAGCAGTGAAAATAGCTGCAAAATCAAATTATTCTGTGCCATGCTGGAATATCAAATGCCCGGCAATTTGCCTTGCGTATAAAATAGACGAAAGATTCCTTTACGCAAAGCATTAAATATAGCCGCCACATGTAATTTAGATGACCACAGGATGTAAATCACAAATATTCACAATTTCAGTTTTTTTTTAAAAATCTAATTTTAAAAATTGTTTACCGTGAATGTTTTAAAGCCGTCGAAATAATAAACAAAAACATATTTTCTTCGGTTTCATTCATTAAAACCCTAAACTATGTTTAATATAAACCATCAGGTGTACACAATAATTCTTTAATTTGTGATGCAAAAGACTTTGTAACAAATACCAAGAAGCAATGCTAATAAAAATGCTTTAAAAACTTGGGTCTTAAAGACGTATACTTAATTTATTAGTACGAGTATTAAAAAAAATCCTGCAAATGTTTGTGGTTTTCCCAGAACAATTCGAGAACATTAAGATAATTATAGTAATCTTTCATGCTGTTATTAACTCGAGACGAAGACCGATTTCAGACATACAGAAAAATAATAAAACACAAAAAAAAACAGATCGAAAAACAAATAAATAACCGAAAATTTTTAAATTTGCGATGATAATTTTTCATTACCTCTAAACGATATGCCCCTACTTTAAATTCGAGTGTTGGTGGCTTGATTTTATTACAAAACTTGAATTTTAGCTTAATGTAAAATAAACATTCGGTGATTATGGGTAAAAAATTCTATTTAGAATCTATAAAATGATTGAATCCTCCTTAGTCGACTTTTAGTTTCACTTTTGTCAGTGAACCGCGTTAGTCGACAAAAGAATCATACAGAGAATCGTTTGAATAATAATATAATCATGAGGTTAAACTTGTTTTTGGGTAAATAATGTATTTACTTATTGTTGATGACTGGAAAATTTTTATAAATTGTTTTTATTTATTTCATTCTTTTTAAATAGTCGGATGTTTTCTGTTAACATCGTCGGTGGCCTATGCTGAAGAAGCTACAAATGGTGTTGGATTAGGTAAGAATTTTAATGGGTATTATAGTGTTAACTAGTAAAAAGGTTAATTGGGGAAAAATCATTATTGCAGGTGCAAGTGCTGAAGTACCCCCAGCTTCCGTTCCGAGCCACGAAAGTGGTGAAATTGATTCGAAGATTGAGGGTCAACTTGTGGACGGCGAAGTTAAGAAAGAACCTCAAGATGTTGAGTCCAGGAATGAAGAAGCCGCTTCGTTAGATGGAGATGGTGAAGGTCCTTCGGAGGCTGCTGAAGGCGAAAACGATAAAGACTTGAATTCTGAGGAAACTTTCTTCCCAATTGGAATCGGATACGGGGGCTATGGAGGTTACGGGGGCTACGGAGGTTACGGGGGCTACGGGGGATTTAGAAGGTTCGGTGGGTACGGGGGCTACGGGGGATTTAGAAGATTCGGTGGATACGGGGGCTATGGAGGTTATGGAGGATACGGAGGTTACGGCGGGTTCGGAGGATTCAGAAGACGACGCTTTTTCCGAAGACGAGGATATTATGGTTAAATCGCAACCATTGAAGTGAATTTTTTGTAAAAATTACACTTAAATTTTGTGAATAGAATGTAATAAAACTCAAAAATACTCAAAATATTTGATTGCCTTTTTTGAAAAAAAACAATCCCATAAAACAAGAACTGGAAATTCCACATTTTTTAAAATTTTTATAGTTTTCTTTTTTCTTTAATTACCAGCAAACCGCTTTTTTTGATAGTAAATCGCAATAAATGAATTACCACCAGTAAGCGTTAATTACCATAAATCCTTCAATTAAATTTCGATGTAAGAAAGATTGCGTAAAATAGAATCAGATACAGTTTAGGTATTTGAAGCGTTTCGTGGATGAGACAAGTTTTTTTTAAGTGTTTTCTAAAAGAAAATCGAAAAAATAAAGAATGAAACCCATTTGATGTGAATAGATTTGTGATGCTAAAAGAACTCTTCTTATGGTGTTGAACCATTTTAAAAGGTTGTTAACTTCTTTTGGGGAGTGTTCTGTGCCATTGGGCGATGAAGAGTATAAATGTGATAATTTTGGACCATGAGCCCTCAGTTCTACTTCGAACGTTGTCACAAAAGACGTAATCTGTTTAAATTTCGCTGATCTCATAACGTATTTTTACTTGGATTTTCAAAAGTTAAGTTGATTGGTGCAAAATGAAGCTAACCATTGGAATTGGTAAATTTTTTTTACTATAAAGTGTAATTTGAACATAGAGTGAATAAATGTTTTGTTTTTTTTTGTATTTTAGTTGCAATTTTGCTGGCCATTTTTGTCTGTTTTGTCCATGGCCAAAGTAGTCAGGATTCAGGTAGTCCTTAAAAGTGGATTGAAAAAACATAAACGTTAAAAAAAACTTTTGTTTGGCTTAAACTTTAGGTTCAGCGGCAAGTGTGGTTCCTGCGGAGGATACTAAGGAAAAAACTGAAGATTTAGAGCCACAAGAACAATTCTTTGGTGGGTTTGGAGGTTTTGGCTCCCCATATTACGGAAGCTTCTACAGACGAAGCTATAATCCTTATGGCGGATATGGGGGATATGGGGGATACGGAGGTTATGGTGGTGGATATTACGGTGGCGGATACGGGGGTTTCGGAGGATTCGGAAGGTGAGCTAATTAATTTTGTTGGAAAAAAAAGTTGGTTTTTGTGCAAAATTTTTTAACTGTTTTCTAAGTTTTAAACACTCATTTTCAATAAAAGTTCATAAGAAATTACCTTTTAAAATTTCATAAAATATATTTATTTTTCCAGATATGGCGGTTATGGACGCAGATATTATGGTCGAGGCTATGGTGGATTCTATGGTTAAAAATGTGTTTTTCTTTAGATAGTTTAAAATAAAAAACTAAAAAGAAGTAATGGGTTTTTTTTTATTATTATTAATTTCAGCGTTTTTTTACTGTGTGGGAAGTTTTATCAATTCTATGGTCTCTTTTTTCAAAATAAAGGGGCAAATTTTTTTTCAAGAAAATTCCATCTTTAAAGTTGTTTTATTATCGACAGACAGTGCAAAAACTAAACTGTTTTTTTTTTTGGAAAACTGGTAATATGAATTGAACATTTTTTTTCTAAAATTAAATTTCAAAGTGTATTAAAAAATTTAAAACAAATTATTGGAGAATATTCTGAGCATTAGAAGTAGATATCTTGAAATCTATTTGAATTTTTTGATCATTTTGATCATGGAATAGTTTTGTTTCTCTCGAAACCATTTAGATTCAACTACGAGACTTCTGATTGAAATATCTCAAAAGAATGGCGGGTGGGAGAAAAAAGATTGAAGCAACGACTTATTTGAATAATACAAGAAATTTTTTAGTTCATTCTTTCAATGAAATAATTATTCAAAAAACCAAATTTGGGATTGAAAAATATCCTTGCCCACCGCTAGAAAAATCTGCGGGGAAGGATCAACTTAAAAGAATTCCAATTTTTGTAGGGAATTTTGGTTTGGATTGCTTAAAGGCTGTTCAAATAAATAGGTTTTTTTTCGTGTATATTTTTCTTTTATTACTTTTTTTTGAAGTCGAGATTGCAAGTACAGTCCAAGTTTGATTTATGCACAAGACAAATTTTAAGCCGTTTGCATAAATCGAGAAATTGCAATAATCGAATGTCAAAAAAAAACATGCTGTACGAAAGTATGATTACGCATTTAAAGGAATTTAAAAAAAGAATTAATGTGCGAGAGGGAGAAGGAGTGGTCCGTTTGAATTTTGATGTATGGAACGGTTATGTAAAGTCATATTGTAAACACATTTTTTCTTTATGAATTTTTCGTTATGATGCACCGTTTTCGAGAAAATTTTTCAATTGTATGGGGGAGAGAAAAAGGAACTTTACCCGCGGTAAATAACTTACCCTTACTATTTACGAGAAACGTGACTGTAAAATTTTCAAGTCTCTAGATCAATTCTTTTCTAAAGTGACGATGTTCCCGGACAGGCCAACAGACACACAGACGGACTGATATGCGAAAATCAAAATATTTTGTCATTTTTGTGTCCGACGATTGGTTTGATGCGTTATAAACGGTATACTAAATCTAATATACTTCTATATGAATCTCATATAGAGTAAAAATATACATTTTTATAGAAAAAAGTTGTGAAGCGAAATAAAAAGTAGATTATTCCTTGCTTAGCATCTCCTCCGCTCGTTCAAGAAACATTTTCCATAATCATATACAAAAACGTCGTCAAAATGTAACTTCTGAAATAGAAAAATCAATAAAATATCTTATTAGCATAAGAAACCGCAAAGATTTCTCACGCCCAAAAAACAAGAAAATTTTTCTACTCAATTTTTTTCTGTGTATGCGGAACAAAAATTTCTAAAACCACAAAATCTTTTGATAGGGTAATAATTAGTAATTTGAAAATGGCGCCCAAGTGGAATGCCCGGCTAATTATGTCCTTGATTTGAAAATATTGTCTTTATTAAAGTTTTTTTTTTAAATTAAGTGCGTCAATGGGCCGTATACATAAAAATGAGTATATACTAAACTTTTTTTGGAGCAAAGTCTCCAATTTTAATGAACAAAAGTGAGCAAATGTTGTATTTTGATAACATGATTTCATTGCCAAAGTTTTGAAAGCGTATTTGTCCACTTTTATTCATAGAAACTTGAAAATTTGCTCCAAAAAAGTGGAGTATATAAATGCTCATTTTTTATACATACGGCCCAATATATCGTTTTTAGATATTTAAACTTTTAAACAGCACAAAATACTATGATTTTTAACCAAAATTGTTTAAATATAACAATAAAACAGAATAAGTCGTTTGGCTCCTACAAAGAGTTCATTTTTTTTAAACTAAATTACTTTTACATATCGGGTTTCATGAAGCAAATTGTTTTTAGAACTAAAATGTTTTTATTCGCAAAATTAAAAAAAAAAAACAATTTGCTTGAATGAAAGTGAAATTACCTTCCTTTCGATTTCGCTTTTAAAAACAGGTCAAGGGAAAGATACTTTTGTGAGTGTTTTTTTAACAACGATATTCGGGATTTACCGAAAAAGCAATTTTCCAACAACTTTAGTTGGACAATGAGATTAACAAAAGAGTTTGCAAAGGTCGCCGGTGTAAAGATCTTTGACCACAATAAAGCAATTATTTACACTTCATTAAAATTAAATGCTTTAATGACAGCAAAGCAACCATACTTTTTTTTAAATCAAATTTCTATTCTATAAGCCAAATGTAAATCTGATAATGATATTCAATTAAAAACCTTTGCGATTTCCGGACAACAATTGTTAGACCATAAATTTTCCTAAACTGACCACAACAAAGTTCGAAGCACCCAAGTTTGATTTGAACCTGAACTTCAAATTGTTTGGACATCTCTCTACCTGTGAAGGTTTTTCGCGTTAAATTTTGAAGATGCTTCGCTCCAATGGTGATTCACGCATTGCTACAGCTAAATGTGTCTGACATAACAAAGTTATGTTGCAACTCATCAGACCGCGTATTATTGAGACCTTGAGTCGTGTTTTCAAGATTTGTTAATTTCTTGCCATTGACCACCGTGCTTAACGCGTGGAGATCAGACGAAATGTTGGTTTTTTTCTTGTTTCAAAAACGATTTAGCAGCTTCTAAGATGTTTAGGTTATGTTCGACATTAAACCCGGCATGACAAACTTCACGTAATCAAGTTAAAAGTCATGCTACATCAATTAGACGGTTTCCATGATCTTGCACTGCAACTTGTCTTGTTGTTTATGGAATCTTTTTTATTTACAACAGAAATTCCGCGTCAAAACTTTTGACACTGTAATTCCCCGACGACAGCATTTAATTTCTGTGTCAATTAGTATGTTGTTAAAATAAAAAAAAATCATTTGAGATCACCTTCTTTTATATGACTTCCAGCCGTATTTTTCTGAGAATTTGTAAAAATTGTGCGAAATTCTGTGCAAAATTCTGTGCAACATTAGATCATCTTCAATTCATTTATTATGTGCTGGTTTTAATATGATATGCCACTTAAAAGTTTTCTTTCGAGCGACAATAAATAACATCACAAAAACATCTTTGACACACGTCGTCTGATGGCAAATAAAGAATTGTATAAAAGTTAGGCGCGTCAATGAATCAACAAATGGAAAATGGAATCAATAAAAATCAACCGCTGAGATTTTTCAATGTCGGGGATTTCTGTATCAGTTTTCATATTGAAGAGGCGTGGAATCTCGAAAAGTCTGTTGAATTTTCAAATGTTTGTTCATAAAAAATTTCCGGGTGGGATAATGTGGCACACGCAGTCTTTGACGTCACTCAATTTGGCTTCCATTTTTGTTTACAAAATTTGTCTGGTAATCGAATGTTCCACAGATGAATGACCACTAATTCTATGATATTATAATTTTAGTTATTGTTTCTTCAAAATATTTGCTGAAAAATTTGTGCAGTTAGCAGAATTCCGATGAACTACATTGAACTGGAAAATTTCGGTAAATACGCGGGTTTTTTTTTATTGAAATAATTCAGATCTTACTAGAACGTGGACCCGTCGTTACTGGGTTAAAGTATTTTGACCAGGTTTTAGAAATACGAAAAAACCCTAAAAATCCCTTTCTTAAAAACTTTCGAGAAAATGACTATGTCCTTACAGGACTTTCAGGTAAAAATTTCTAAATTTTGACATTAGGTTCGGGATTAGACAATTTTCCAAAAAAAATATTGCCGTTATCATATAGAGTCTTATTGAATTTTCCCGAATATGGGACCTAGCGCCATAGCTGTTTCATCCCCGAAAACAGTTTAGAAATAATTACCCTAAACAGGGAATCTAGAGAATAACTGTTTCGAAAAACCGCTAATTTGCATTCAATTCACAAAAATCTAATTTTTTACATTTTAATGAAAATATCTCAATATCGGATAGTGGTAAAAGACAAAATTGTTGAGAATCCTATTCTCATTTATTAATTTCATACGCACAACCAGATAAAAAACCAATATTATTCGAGAAAATCACAAAAAAACTGATTTGTTTAAAATAACAGTATATCTCGATAACGGCTTGAGATTATGCAGATCTAAAAGATAAAAATACAAAATTTTATTGTTTTTAAGATTACTGAAAATATGCGTAGTTTTGAAATAAATCGCGGAAAAAGAAATTGCGATTTTTAGAAAGCCGCCATTTTAGTGATTAACGGATTTTCACAAAATCTTCTGACTCCCGAACTAAACATTCCTGTAAAATTTCATGGTTCTAGCTCTATGAGCTTTTGAGAAATCTTATACACATGCTGACAGACTAACAGACAGATAAACGAACTGACAGAAAGACATTTTTGTAAGAATGCTCAAATCGACTCAGGAGTACTCGGGAAATGTTTTTTTTATGCAAATAAACAGGTCAATTTTTTCATGAATACAATACTTTATTATACTACGTATAAGAATGTAATAACTTAAGACTTCCAATCTCTTGTAACTAAAAACCATTGATTTGTCCGTCTTTTTTTATCATCAGAAAAAATACAAATAATTGACAATGCATTAAACTAATATTAATCACAAAAAAGACAAATATTTTAATCATATTAAAATAAAGATGAATGTCTGGCTGGATGAAAAAAAACTAGTTCTGATTATTGTTGAGGCGGGGGCCTTATTATGCTCATACAATTTAATGTTGAAACCAGCCAACGACACCGACCGGTAAAAACGTAAGTTGATGAGCGAGTATATAAAAAGCGTTAGAACGCTTCGATAGCTACGCATTGTCATTTGGTTTACCTTAAAAGTTACATACTTTTTAAACAACAGCTTCAGAGCTTTTTAAAAGCGCGCCTGGTTTTTAAATAAAAAGTGTTCAAAATTTGTAAACAACATGAAGCGTTTTTTAATCGTGAGTGTGAATTTAAAATTAAAATATTTGTTAAATGTTTTAGAGGATTTCATTTTTTCTTTCAATAAAAATTGCAGATTTTTGGAATTGTGTTGGTGTTGACTGTTGCATTTGCGGAGGCGTTGCCAGAAGAAAATGTTGCTGAAAATCCTGCCAAGGATCCAGTCGGCGATAGTGAACCGCTAGCAGATGGTGAAGACAAAAAATCCGATTTAGATGGCGCTGAACAATTCGGATTTGGATACCGGCCCTTCTACCGACCGTTTTATCGTCCATTTTATGGAGGCGGATTTTATCGTCCTTACGGATTTTACAGGCCATATTACGGATTTTACAGGCCATATCGCCCATATTTCCGGCCCTATGGAGGTTTCTATGGAGGATATTATGGTTAAATTATATTTTTCTATAGAATCTTTTATATTGTTTCCAAAAAACTGTGTGTTATTTAATTTAATTTATTTTAACGAAGTAAATCTGTGGTTAAGAAAAACTAAATTTGTTTTTAGTAAGAAGAATGCTTGCGTTGGGAGAAAGAGAAACGAGGAAAAACTTTTTTATATTGATAAAAATTTAGTGAAACCAGTTTTTAGAGGTTTATGAAACGGTTTTTGTAATAAATTTTATCGCCCTCTTAGTCACAATTTGAAACAATTTGCATAAATTATCAAATAGTTTTCATAAAGGTGTTACGAGTCCCATTAAAAGTTCAATAGCTGTGTGTTGTTGGTAGGTTTTTTTCGTTTTTTTTGAAATATACTAAAATATGGATCAATGGAATAAAGGTTTTAGAAGATTGTGAAAAATTCCCAATATTTAAAAATGTTTTCATTTTTTGGCTGATTTTTGATTGAAGAATTCCACTTTTATGTTAATTATTTAATTAAATGATACTGAAAGTCATCCGAAGCATAGATCACTTAATACACGCATAATACTGCTCTACAACACTCCCAAATATTTCTAAACGCAAGCCCATTCTCCTGATATAAACCCCCTCAAACATTTATGAGACTTGCTTGGGAAGAAAATCCGCAGCCACACTATTACTAGCGAGAAAACGCTTAAGGCAGTGTTGCAAGAAGAATTGGGCAAAAATAACCCCGGAAGTGACCCGAAAGTTGGTAGAATCGATGCCCAGGCGACTTCAAGCAGTAATTCGATCTAATGGATACCCAACCAAATACTAATGGTAAATTAGCCCATATTTTTTGGTTGTTTTAATAGCCGTACGAACACTTTTTACACTCTTAAACAAGCATATTTTTAGTTAAAGTAATAAAATTAAGTAATAAATTATTATTTTTTTTATCTCTTTTTTTACAGATCTCTAAAGAATTGTCCAGGCAACAAAATCCTGTAACCAGAATTTGAAAAATAAATATAGTGTTTGAGATATTTAGTATTTTATTTAAAAATCGTGACCGTACGATGACTTTTTCCACTCACTTTAAATGTTATTGAAAGCCTGGGGGAAGGCAAAAGAAATGGTCCGATTTTGCCCATTCAAGAACTTAGCCTAGCGATTTACGAGAAATGCAACTATACAAAATTTCAAGGCTCTAGCTCAATTCTTTCAAAGGTTATGGTGTTCACGGACAGACGGACAGACGGACGGATATGCGGAAATCAAAATCTTTTGTCTTCCTTGAAATGTAGTTCATTTTTGTGTCCGATGATTGGTTCGATGTGTTACAAACGGTATACCAAATCTAATATAGGAATAAATATATAATATTATATTCAGTCTGACAACGCACAATTTCAATGAATATAAAGGATAACGATATGCCTGGAATCATTTTATTTTGTAATTTGATACGACATAGCGCAATCTATCTTTCATAGAATTCTGTGAGCAAAACATAAAATAGTTTGCGCATCAAAAATAGCGGCAACAAAAAAAAAATCAACATTTTCTTCAAATCTTTTAATGATTATAGAATTCTATATCGTAAAATAGTGTAAATTATGGAAACTATTCCACGACAATAGGTGATTATTGTAAGAAGAGTGTATCCCAATTTTCTACATTTATTTAGTTCCATTAAATTTACTTTTCATAACTTTTAATACAATTCAAAATATATTAAGCGGCTACGATTTTTTCACCAGGGTCTGCCCATAAAATACGCCATTCCAATTTTTGTATTATCGACCCCTGTTGACCTCCCACCCTCGCCACGTTTTTTTTTACCCCTTCCCCACTAAAAGTGTGACGTATCATACATTACATTTCGTTTATATATTATACGAGTTTTTTTTTCTACCATTGCTTAGCAACTTAGCACTATATGCAAATGACTAACATTTTAGATAAGCTTTGATAGAATGCGGATATTTGTTAGAATTTTTCATATTTATACTCTTTATGCTTGACTATCCCAAAACGATTTAATAATCGTAAAAAAATAATACAAAGTGATTTCATTCTAAATAAATCTTCACAATGAATTGCAATTTTTCGCTCATCAGCGTAACACAGAGGGAAATTTTGTAATTAAGCTTAAAAACTAATTTGTTGAGTTTAATTGAAGAAGTTGACGTAGTTTTTGGTGATTAGAAGTCAAATGTTCATATAACTAAGGGATTGTTTACATCTGACACTTTATTCTGCGAATTTTATTTTGCGACACTAAATTCACGTTTTCCAAACCCTTACACTACAACACAAAATTCTGAAACTTTTTACTTATAGGCACTTTATATATTTCTTCCATATAAAATTGTTGGAATAAATTGTGAGAACTTTTGCTAAGGCTCCGTTTACAATTGCAATTTTTTCTTGAATTTTTCTGCGAAGAATTTATTTTGCGAATTTTAATTAATCTATCGTAGAGTAAATTCACTTAGCAAAAGTTGTTAAAATCGGTTTTGTTTAAAAAATGCGAGTGTTGGCATCTTTCAATTCTGGATTTTGTTTAATAATAACGAATAAAATTCGCGGAATAAAGTTGTAGATGTAAACGATCTCTAAGTGACGATACCTGCGACAGATGAGTAAAATTTGCGGAATAAAATTCGTTGAAAAATTTCGGCAAATATCATTTTTGGAAACGGCCTGTATAATTGGGTTTAAGTATGTATTTTTTTACCTTTAATCGGCATTTATCTGGGGGAGAGGGAAAGGGGTATTGGGAACCATTTCCAAGAATAACGATACATTTGTGTTAAATATTGTGACAGTAGCTGTTAATGTGTTTGTGTGCTGGAGCCTTAAAATTTTCATAATGTCTCGAATGAAAACATTGTTAAAACGCTTAGAAATTTCGAAAAACCTGTTCCCTCTTCCTCTCCTCTTCGACTCTCCCATGACTATGTGTTGTTTTAAGAGTTCATTTTTTAAACTCTGTCATGCAATTGAAGCCCCTATTTTTCCCCAAAAATGTAACGACTTTTATGACCACTCTCTAGTAAAATTAGGTCAATAATTCAAAGAACCAAAGTTTATATATTTTATTTTATTTCAATACCCCAACTTTGCTTAATCATCCCAATTTTACAGTAAAATGAAAAATTTAATTGGTTTTTATTGAATTTTTCACTTCACAATTGTTCATTTTGGCTCTATTGTTTGCACATGACCTTTATTGACCGCAATATTATTTCCAATTTAATTTTGTTTTTGTTAATCTACAGGTTGTTGTATTTATCTCAAGAAAAGACTATAAAATATAGTCAACGTAACAATTACCACACTGCCAAAAGGAAAGGCACTGAAAAAAAATGTTAACTAAAGTCACTTATGAATCATAAATAATCACCTAGTTATTTTAATTTAGATTTTCGTCTCGTAGAGTAAATACAATTAGTTAGTATCAACAGCCGAAAAAAAATTTAAAAAAAAATTACACCTCAGGCTATAGGTTTCTCATGTTAAAAATTAACACCTCGTAACTGCCCATAGAGGAAAAAATTTGAACATATTATGCTGGGATTAGTTTGGTTATTTCCTTTTTGTATTTATTTATTTTAATTTTTTTTTGTTGTGTTGTGTGTTCACTTTTCATTCATACATTTTGGTTTTAGGTTTTCCAAACAATGTGTACAAGTGAATTTGAGCACATTTGTTTTTTTTTTTTGCAAAGTGCAACAACAATAACATCTTTAAGATCGTTTTCATTATTTGGACCTTGAGGTGTGGTCGGTCTCGGTACTACTCCCATCAGTGTCTGGTAATCCCATCTAACCTGACCTTGCTATTAAATTGAGGCACTTTACACCTGCTACAGAACTGAGGTGATTACTAAATATCTACGACCGAGCATGTGCTCTTTGGCAAAGTCATATAATTTAACGGTCGTCATCGGGCGAGGGGATTACTCAGGTGCTACTTATTGAACTTACCTCATAATAATTATTGTTCTCCTTTAATCTTTAGAATCCCCAAAGTGCCTAAGATGTGATGATGATCATTGGACAGTGTTTGGGGTATATTTCGATACTAGTAGCCGTAATGCGGGGAAATCCAAAGACCAATAGAATTTGCTAGGTTTTTTTTTGGTTAGATAAATAGTATTTCAAAGTAATTTTTTTGTGTTAATTCTTTTTCTAAAGGAAAGATGCAGATATGACAAATTACATCCATGGGAACTGGTTTTTGCGCAACGTTTTACCTCATTACTAATAGGAAGCTAACAAAAATTCATTACAGTTTGAAGTGGTAGTTTGAAAATATATAAAAGCCGACTACATGGACTACGGAAATCACAAACGAGTACGTGATCTGAACTCAATTACAACTCAAGTGAAGAAATTCCCAAGTTATTTGACTAAACTTTTAAAAATCGAATCCGTTTTAAATTCAAAAATGAAATTCTACGTTAGTGTAAGTGAAAGTCATTTCTTGTTAAATTCAATTTTTTTGGAAAAATGAAATAATTTTTTTTCTAAAATATCCGTTTTGTAGTTCGCTCTTTTGTTGGCTGTGTTCGCCGCTGTGATCAGTGCTGCTCCAGCTGAAAAGGATCAGCCAGCCGGTGCAGGAGTTGCTGAAGAAGAAAAAGGATCGGATTTGGAGGGTGCTGAACAATTCGCTTTTGGGTACCGACCACTGTCCTATTTCCGTCCATACTATCGTCCTTCTTACCGTCCTTATTATCCTGCATATAGGCCATTCTATAATCCTTACTATGGTTAAAATGTGATCTGTTTTATTTCTCGATTTGGATTTTTTTGATTAAATATACATACATAACTTATTGAAAAATTTCGTTGTTTTGTTGAAAATCCCTTGTGCTTTGTTAATTTTGCTTTTTTCATGTTTTCATGGCAAAGTTTTAACTCAATGTATACTTTTAGGTCAAAAGTATCTCGCGCCTGGTATATATGCAAAATTCATATCATTTAGTTGAGGGATTCTAAATACAAAATTTCATTTGCAAAATTTATTTTTAACGATATTTTTATTCTTTGTAGATTTTGTAAGTTTTTTTTTCATTTATTGTAGACAATTTTTCGTTTTTTATACTAGGGGCTGCGTCCGAAATGAAAGTTGTTCTTTTAGGCTTAAGAGCCAAATACAATGATACCCACACAACATTTACGGCTACAGATTACGGCGACAATGTCGCCCTCCATATACAATGGCACACACTTTGTTGTTCTGAACATAATTTGCTTTTCACAGATAAAACTTTTTATTCACGCACGCACTCAATTAATTGTTCTTCGAAATTCATTTTTTTCATTTCTTGGTCTTGATTATTCTTTATTTCTTTCATTTGAATTGTGACAGTCAGTGAGCTACATATAACATTTTTTGTACCCAATTATCATAAAATCTAAGCAACACAGCATACGAACTATATTTCCTAATACTTCCTTTAAATGACGAAATTTAGATTTTATGACATCCCCATAAGATTTCATTTTGAATCAACCATGAAATTTTGTATGCGAGCTGGCCGACAAAAGTTAAATTCAATTGAACTTTTTACGACGACAAAGTTGGTCGGATTCATTGTATATAGAAGCACAGAGTCCTATGAGTTTAAAACCTGAAATGTCGCCGTAAATGTTGTGTGGGTATCATTGTATTTGGCTCTTTATACTTTAATTGTCTACATTGTCTATCTACCTTGCCTGGGCATAAAGCCTATTCTGAGATATACTTCAGAGGCTAAACGTAACGCCAGAGACTTGAAATTTCGTACAGTTGCGTTTCTCGTAAACAGTAAGGCTAAGTTATTGGACGGGGAAAATCGGACCACTCCTTCCCCCCTCCGCCATTCAAATAAAACAGTTTTTTACAATTGTCTCAAAAACGGCGCTTCATATCGAAAAATTTATAAATGTAAAATATGTTTAGAATACGATTTTACATAACTCTATACATAAAAATTCAATCAAACCACTCCCTCCCCCACTAGTCAAATATTGAACACTAGTCAAATATTATTAACTGGTATTAAATTAGTGAAAAATTGCTCTAATACAAGTTAAACACTAGTTAATAAATATAAACAAAACAAAACTATTCAAATATTTCCGTTTTGACAGCTCTATTCTACGTACATTTCAGAATGAGGTGAATATGGTGAATATAATTCCGAAACATAAACATTTCGTTACCAGAATACGATCTTTCAAACGTTTCGGATTTAGATTATGGAAAAAACATTTCGGCGAGATTCGTAATCCGTAACGTAACGAAAAATCCGAAACGTTCCGAGAATAGCCCCCCTGATCAGTGATGCTATGTACCTTTAGTGAAATTCCCCTTTCCAAATGACGAAATCCCCCTTTTTCCCCTTTTTCAATGACGAAATTCCCCTCGTTTTTCCCCTATAAAAACAACGAATTTTAAATGAAGAATTCATTTATTAAAACCAAAAATTATTGTCCTCTGGACTCATGTTAAAGTCTTTTAAGAGAAAATAGCACAAATTAGGAAATAATTTTATATTTTTGAAAGCTTTAACAAAATACTCGTTAATTGTATTCCCGATAACAGTTTCACGGTCAAATACGATATGAAAAGAAGTCGGGATTCACAATTGGATAATAATCAAAGCAAGTCACAAATTTATAAATCAAGGTAGTTCCTTTGCTTTGGAGCTTAAAATGATCCTGTCCTCCTTAAATTCGGTAAAAATTATTTTCATATTTTGAATTTAAAAAATATAAAAATATCAAAAAATGGAAAAAAAAAACTAAATCAAGTCGCGACTGGAACTCGATTTTTGTTACTCCGGGCACTTTGCCACTGGTCCATGCATTCTTCTTGTGAATATTAGTCGAAATTAGTACATTAAGCCAAATTTTAAAGATGAACAAGAAATTACCGATTTAATTTGATTTTTACATATTTTAAACAAAGCAGTTCTGTTGATTTACAATTTAAAATATTTCTATTGAAAATATATTTAAGAAATCCGAAAAACGAACAAAAAATATTTGTCAATGAACTTTCATGGAAACTACTTTCCATCAAAGTCTTTTAAAGTAGTTTAAAGTAATTACTTTGAATAACATGAGACATGGTACTTTTTAATGTGCTTTTTTCAAAGCGGTTAAAAAGTACCTACACTGAAAAATCGGTTAAACGTACATTCCAAAGCCCTTTTAAAGTGCTTTCGTTTAAAAGATTGGTATGTACTTTACAATTGCAATAAGATCATTATAAAGTGGCAAATGCATAAATAAGGGCATTTTCTTCACTCTTTACCTTTGCCTAAGCTTGGAATTGGATTGTTATTGTTTTTATTTATTTGTATTTTTACTTTTCCGTAATTTTTTAAAAGTATTTCGGATTTAGTTGAAAGGCGAAGATTTTCCCCTCGTTTTTAATCGTTTCCCCTCGTTTTGAAGCGTTTTCCCCTTTTCCCCTATTAACAATTTTTGTAGTCAAATTCCCCGCAAAAAGGGGAATTCCCCTCGATATAGCATCACTGCCCCTGATGTTCTCAAAAACGGCGAAAGCATCGCATGCAAATGCATTGTCAAAGACCGGTGGATTGTTCTTATGTGATTTATTTGCTAATTATTTTGTAAAGTTTGAAGGAAAAATGGATTCAACACCTTTTTCCATGCTGTAGTGTATTTTTTGGGTGGATCTAAGCTTCTTAGTTCCAATTTTATGTTGTCCCAAAAAAGCGATTTTTTTCACTCTTGTGATTGAAAATTCGAATTATTCATTCTCCGTGACTTTATTTGAAATAAAACTTTTTATTAAAACTCTTCGCACTTGTATTTAAAATAAAACCCTTTATACGCTTTGTTATGCCTTGCAGAACACAAGTGAAAGTTTAGGTAAACTGTGACAGTTTGGTGAAACTGTCACTTGTTTCCAGCAACGCATAGCAAAGCGTTCGTTTCTGCTCGATTATTGATTGTCGAGTATCGAATGAATATTGAATAAACAACCGCAACGCGGTATCTTAGAATAGGAGTGAATAGCGTAGATAATAGAGTTGGTGTAAACAATGTAGACTTTGGAGCAGACATTGTCGACTTACTCATACCTGTCAAAACAAACTCACCAGTGAGTACGTGACCACCATACGCTGTGACTTTCAAAAGATGAAGTTGTTGGCAGCCGAGACTCCGATTCGTCAATATTCGGGAAGAGTGTGGTGGCACTATCAAACATTTGACTTTGCATTTCAGGAAATTCGTTGATGCATTCAAATTGCATTAAATGATTGTAAATACTTAAAACTTGTGATAACTTACTAATTATTCTAATAAATAATACTGACCTCTAAGAAAGTCACACAACAAAAAGTATTTAAGGTTTTACAGTTTATATATTTTAAATGTAAATAATTCATTTAAGATGGCATCTTCTTTATCTTCTAATTGAAATTATTTTAAGGAAATTAGAAAATAAAATTCTTAAGGTTTTGTAATGTGTACGTGAAATATCATACAACCTAATGTGTGGCAAATATTTGTTTTTTGTATTACCATAACTGATAAATTTTCAGGAAGAAAGTGAAAATCTTTTGGAAAATACGCGAGTGACATCATAACACTTTGGGAAAAACAAATTTTCCAGTTAGAACTGAAATAAAATGCGAGCAGTTGGAAATAAGTGTTTACTTACATTTTAGAAATAATAGTTATACCGTGAAAAGAGTTTTTCATTTGGAAATTTGTGTAGGTATTTGAAAATCGCCCAGTTTTAGTAAAGTGCAAAATGCAAATTGATAGCACAATGACGCTGTTCAGGTGCGAAATTTCAATTATTTTAAAAATTATATTTACAAAGTGTGTAAAAGGTGCCAATTCGTAGTAAGATATAAACAGAAAAACGTGCGATTTTATCAAGAACTTTGCTAATTAATTTTGAAATCTCGTTAATTGCCGGCGAGTTAGAAAGATATAAAATAATTTGGATGTCGCACGAGCATTGAATTGGGGATAAGCTTTTGACGAATAAAGACCAAATAATTAGTTTGTGATTTAATTTTTTACATTGTTATTATGGAGAGTTCAATAATAGTAAGTTTAATAGTTTAAAGATTTATCACCGTATAAATATTTTAAGTTTGTGAATGTTGTAAAATGTTAAAGCGTGAAAATTCTTAAAAAAAAAAACTACTTTATATTCAATTAAAATTTCTAATTTTCAACTGTTTTTCTTTTCATTTTCAGTTGTTGCAATTTTCACTCCTAGTACTAATCTGCCAAAGTGTTTTAAGCCGTCCAAGTTTTCCGGAAAACTATGACAATCGATGTCCAGTGGAGATAGTTTCCGACGACAAAAACAAAGAACGAAAAATACTTGCCGCGTTGTTATTTAATACAGAAAATCATGATTACCCAACGAGTGTAAAACGTTCAAAATTAGTGAAAAGAAGTTTCCGGGAAGCCGATCCAGGTCCAGACGATGTCGACGACGATTTAGAAGTGGCGGAAATCAACATTTTCCGACCGGTCTTTCAATATAGGCTAGCATATTCTGAACGGAAAAAACTTGAGAGCAACTAATTATAATTTTTAAATTTTCAAAGTTTAGAAAAAATACGAAAAAAGTTCCTTTTTATACTAAAAAAATAAATATTTTATTTTTACAATGGTCACACTTTTCTTATTCAATATTTATTTATTGGGGATGATCATTTTGAACTTCCTCATCCCACTGCTGAAATTGCATAAGGACGACCATGTGCGTTGTGAGGACGGAAACAATCTGAAATTTAATTTTTGATTAACAAAAAAATTAAATTAAAAATTGTGTTTCAAAAAAATTCCAACGTGTTGTAAAAGTTGTTTGTTGATCACTAAATATCCATGTGCTGTGATGTATTTTTGGCTCTCCATGTGTTGAAGTTTTAGCAGTAAAAGTTCCATCTAAAAAGAGTAAAAAAAGTGTTGGGATGTGATTATACAAATTTTTGAAATGGGATGGGATAAAGTTTTTTCTTTCAATTTTTTTATCCAGAAATTATGGAAAATTAGAAAAAAAAAATTTACTTTTAGAATACCTGAAAAATAATTGAGAAAAATGTTGAATTTTTAAATATTTTGCAGTTTAAAAATTATAAAAAGAACATTTGATTTTTAAAACTTTAGAAACCCTGCACACAGGATTTCTATCCAAGTAACCTGACGTTGCGAAATATATGGGGTCATAAATTGGTCACAGTGACGTTACTGTAGCAGTACTGTAACATTACTGTAACCATTTTTGCTCAGTTGTGTCGTAACGCAATCAAATTTTAATGGTTAATTTGTGACCGCTTACAAAGTAACCAAATTGAAACCGGTTTTTACCGAACGCTCGCAAGGTAGCCGTTATAAATATAAACGTATTTGCAACCGCCACTTTGCGACCAGGGTCAAGTTGTAACTTAAGTCACAAATGGGTGATTGTTGATAAGTGTCGAATAGTTGATAAGCGTCGAGTGGTTGGAAATTTGAAAAAAAAACTAAAAGGACGCAATTAGCATTACGTATTGTATGGACAGTACCTTACAAAGATTCTTAATTAATTTAAATAAAACACTAAACTTGTTTTGCCTTCTCTAATAAAAAAAATAATATCTCGACTTACAGATGTTGCAAATTTCTTTTCACATCCATATTTTCGCTGCAATATTCGTTCCAGTTTCACAAACTAAAAAAATATCAATTAGAATAACGATTTTGAAGTAAATGTTTAGTAATAATAAGGGTATTTACGCTTTGTATCTCGAGGCTTACTATTGCATTTATATAAGTACACCAGCAGACCCGGCGTTGCCAGGTTCAAATTTTTTCGTAAAAATTTTTCGCACCAAAAAAAACCTAGAAAAAACTTTAAAACTTATTCAGGACTTTGTGTGCCGAATTTTGTAATTTCAACATCAGATTCGTGATCAATTAACCCCCTACTGGTTTTATTAGCATTTTCGAAAAGGCGAAAATAAGCGTGACGTATTTTATGGATAACCCCAGATATTTTATCGCATATTTTATTTTGTTTCTCATCACATTTCAATTTCACATTTGTTCATATACGACAATAAGCCAGATACAGCAAAGCGTGAATACCCCTATAATAAGTTTTTTTTTTAAATGGATAAAAATGTGTTTTAGTCGCACCTCCTGCGCAAGATGATCATCAGTATATATTAATGGCAGTAAGGTAATAGCAGATTCTACACAACGCATCACATTCAGTACCGTGATTGTGGATTGTGCAGTATTTCCTTGTCGAACCTGAACAACAGCACCGAAAAAATGCACCAAGTCTGTGACTATTTGAAAAGTGATGCCAATAAATGCAACAATTCCAAATGATTCTTCATACAACATTCGAGCTTCCCAAATATCGCTTGCAATTTCAAGGGTTGTAGTTGCACAGAATTGATCGGAAAATTCGCCAAAATTTGTCGAAACTACATCTGAAAGGGTTTGCAATCGAACATTCATCAACTGGGCACAATGTCGCATGTAAATGAGTGACAAAGTTAATATAACCGCTTGTAAATGATACATCGTTACAACAATTACGAAATATTTTCCATTTTCGATAACGCGAAAAATGTTTATAATCATGAAAAACACACACGTCCAACTAAATTCAATCCAGAACATTCGATTTTCCCGCTTGTAGTCGATATTCCTTAGGAAATTGCGATACAATTTCATATCAATTAGGCGAATTTTATTTAAGAATTTCACATGCAATAAAATGTATCGAATGTTTGTCAATACAATTGTTAAATGGCATACATTTGACGTAATAAATTTTATTGTAGTCGCAACAACAAAAGTGGACCGAAACATATTTCTTATGTCGGCCAAATTAAAACAGTAATAGGAAAATAATGTCATACAAATTCCATACAAGGATAATACAAATAATGAATAGCGTGTATATTTGCGTTTAACTATGATTTCACTATTTTCAACTTTCAACGAAAGAAGTCCAAAAACTGCTAAACAGTGCAGGATTTTTGTCGAGTTTGTGAAAAACTCCATTTTTTTGTTGGTTTGTTTTGAAGAATTTCGTGCTACTGGAATAAAGGATTTTGCGGTCACGGTCAGGACTGAATTATCCAAAATATTTTTGATATGTAGGTAAAAAGTAATCAATAAGTTTTGGTTAAACACGATATGCCTTCCAATAAGGTCACATTAATTTATTTTAGTCATTAGAGTAATGATAAACACGAAGGACCAAGTAATATTGTCTAATTTCTGATCTTTGATATTTGAATGAAATATAAAATTAATTTAAAAAATATTGTAGGCAACTATTATTAGCAACGAAAACTAAAAGTAAAAGAAGAAAATAACATTTTATTGTATCACACGTTAAAGGATATTTTGCTGTTGTTTGGAGGTGTCCATAAAATATGTTTCAGACTTAGGGTAGTAAGGGGAGGGTCTGCGAGAGTGGGGGGCTCACACTAGATTGACGTATTTTATGGACAGTACCTCTTTTTGGATTTTTTTGCTTTTAACTTTTGATACGCAAGTTGATCAACAAAAATAAGTCTTAAGGGATGACGGTCGCCTTTTAAATTTTGTAGAAAAGATAAGATAATTTAAAAAAAAATCCAACGCTTTTTTACTTTTCTCTTTTATAGAGGGAAAGTATTGTATCCATGACGGAGATCGACTCGAGAAAGGCGGCAGATAGAATCTTTCTGATAAGTAGGGTCAGGTAGGGTGAAGTGGTCCACGTTTTTATTATTGGCCATAAAATGGTCAAAAATTGGAATTTTTGCATGATAAGATAGTCAAATCGCAAGCGCAGGACCTAAGTTAACTTTCTGCATTCACAGATTGCCAACTTTTTGACATTAAATTTAATTTTAGGCATTTATCGAAAACTTTGATTTTTCGATTTTTTCAAAATGGTAGGGAGAAGTGGTCCACCCTCAAAAACTTTCCCGAAATCGCATAAACATAAAATTAAATGACAAATAAAAGTATAATCATGAAGTTTGATCAAAAATATGGTCTATTCGAAAGTAACAAATGAGCGTTTGGTCTGTTTTGGTGTTGGTTTCTTCGGTGTAGTTGTTAAGTGTAGTTTTCCGGCGGCTTTTTCTGCTACTCTAATTCAGCTCGATTTTCGGGAGAAGTTATAATCGAGCTTCGCATCGATTTTCGGCCACGATTTGAAACACTCAAAATAACTCATAAAAAAACTTGAAAACACGAAATATGACATTGACAGGTCAAATATGACATTGACTTCACCCTACCAAACGTGGACCACTTCTCCCTACCGACGCTATTTTACGCGGAATGACGCTGCTTCAACAATTGTGGAAAAAAGTGCAGAAATTTGGTGGATTTACAAAGTTCATAATGTAAACAACATTTTAGATTAATTACCCTATTGAAATTGATGAAGAATTCGTCAAAATGTTGTTGAATGTGAATACTTGTGAAAACTTTTCACAATGTTTTTTTGGCACTGGTCTGTGAGAGTGAGTAAATATACGTCTGCATACTTCAATGACTAAAAAAAACAAGGTATCATCAAGAGCAACCGATGAGAGTTGCATATTCTATTCTAATATCACTATTACTAACAAAAATTGTGGTGGACCACTTCTCCCTACGGACCACTTCACCCTACCTGACCCTACGAAATTCGTCTGTCGGTCTATTCGTCTATCAGTCTGTCGGCCTGTCTGTTGGTCTGTGTGTTTTACGTATTCTAAAAAAGTTAGCGACTTGAACTTTTTTGTAAATGAGTTTTACGAAAATCGTAGTTTTTTTTATCAATTTTTGGAAAACTAACATTAAAATTGTTTTGGAGATACCCGTTACAGTATCTCCAAAATAATTTTTGTTGTTGAAAACTAGGCTTGTTTGGAGAAAAAATAAATGTAACAAAATTTAAAGGATATAACATTTTCTACATTCTTTTCTTTAATGGTTTTTATGTACCACTAACGGTTCTCAATATATTTGAAATGAAAATTCCTCGGTAACTATACGCTTTTGAGAAAAAATGTATATAACCAAATTGAAAGGAAATAAAATTTCATGTATTTTTTTCTTTGATAGTTTTTACGTATCTTAAACGGTTTTCCAGATATTTGAAAAAAAAAAAATTTGAAGTATTTTTTCCGAAACTAAATATTGCAGAGGAAAGTTTTGTGTTGAGCACAACCGATTTTTAATTTTAAGGGGGAAGGGGGCAGGAGGAAGGTGTGGACCGATAAAGTTTTAGTTTTATAAAATAATACGAACAATAATTTTGTGTAAATTTTTTCTCAAAAACATTCTCTGATACTTACTTGAAGATTAGTTTTTCCAAATTTCGGTGATGATCTTCTAAGAGCTCGAAATAGCTCAGAAAACTGAAAAATAGGACGAATTTCTGCCTTAAGTAAAAATAACTAAATGCTAAATATCAATGCATTACCGTAGAGCTAATATGAGACATAATTGAAATGATAGCGAGAATATTATAAAAGCTTTTAATCAATCGAAAAAAACTGTAAAAAATTGATCTTAAAATCGAAGGTTCCAGAATCAGTAACGATGAGACAATATTGTAGGATTGAGATATCATGAAAATCGTATCGTATCCAATCAAAAACATGAGAGTTGTTCCGAATGACTTCTCAAAACTTTCCTTAAGATTCCACAGATCGGTTATCAATCCCGTTATAACAAAATAATGTTCAATATCGTCAGGAAAACAGTATAACACTTCAGTAGTTTTACTTATGACGTTTTCGACTGGCAGATTCAGGGCAGATTCAGAGCACACTCTACCCCAGTTTAGAGCAAGGTATTTCGAGCAGATCTCGAGTAGATTTCGAGCACCTCTGCTTGGGAGTCGAGCATTTCTCAAAGAACAAGAAGAAGCATAAAACAAATTAAAATTAATTTTGATATATTCCCCTTAAGTTGACACTGCACTAATATATTTCTGACCAAATGAAATTCTTCTTCACTAGATGAAGAAGAATCCAAGAAATCAAAATCATAAATATCTTCCATTTACGATTCCACACGATTTTGTTAGCCTTAACCTCAAAAGAGCAACTCAAATCTGACTACATTAGGCAGATCACAAAATTGCTCGAAAAATGCTCTTTTAGTGCTCGCATACGGAGTACTTGCGTCACTCGAACACGTAACTCTTTTTCGAGCGATCAAAAAATCTCAGTCGAACACAAGATCTCAGAGTGAGCAAATTTAGAGCAACTTCAGAGCAAAAAGAGCATGCCAGTCGAAAACGCCATTAGAGAACATATTAAATATCCGTAATATCTTAGATAAATCATATGTGTGGCGATGACGATAGCTTCATAGCCTTGCAGTATGACGGAGAGTTTTCCTGCAAAACTAAAATAGTTGGAATTTGCTGCTCCAAATCCGTAAGTAAAAATTAAAAATGTTACAACAATACAAAATTCAATCCAAATTTTCTTTAGTAAAACCTTGTATTGAAATCGAATTTTATAGCACTGCCATAACATTTTATCCACTGATATAATTTTTTCCAGAACTATAATATGATGTTTTTGCTTTAGTAATCCATTTAAAACCACTGAGAAATGCAGAAACGCGGCTAAGATGGAACGAATCTCATTGGATGTGTCATATATTGTTCGATCACCATATCCTGTTATTATTGTAAAAGAGTATGAAATTGCAAAGAAATACATTAAACTATAAACTGACATTAATGAAATTGAATAAATCGAATATCCATAACTAAAATTTACAGAATTTTGTGATATTTTTAACACAGAAATTCCGAGGATCACTGAAATGTTATTAAAGTATTTTAATGAATCTAAGAATGCCATTTCTTTATTCACTGTCACGGGAAATAAATATTTACTTTAACCCTATTCCTGTCAGGCTGTGAATTTCGAACCAATATAGATGATTTAATACATGTTTTAACGCAAAATCAATTTAACAAAAAAACATAAAATTTATTCTATATAACAGTAGCGTAGTGACCAATAATAAAATACATTAAATTGATTTTGCGTTAAAACATGTATTAAATCATCTATATTGGTTCGAAATTGAATAGTGACTCACAGTCACAGCCTGACAGGAATAGGGTTAAGATGAAATTTATTTTATTGTTCAGTTCAGAATTTAGGTCAACAGAATATTCTTTTTGAAGCGACTTTCCGTTTGTCAATTAGGTAATTGATAAAAAAGACATTTTTAATTATACATTTTTTATGGTTTTTATATGTGTTACATAAACGCAACAGTTTTTTTGTTTTGTTTAAAAAAGAGGGTTCTGGTTCTTGAAGTCCTTGGAATTTTTTTTAAGCCCATAACGAATATGTTTACATTTATATTTAATTTCGTTAAAATGTTTTTGAGTTCAAGCTTAAACATTTAAACGGATCTAAGGAACCATTTACACTTGAGATTTTCATCAAAAGTCAACTTTTAGAACTTACTAGCAAAGCTTAAAGTTTTTTTTATAAATTTTAGAATGCCGAAAAACCATAAATAACTTAAAAACTTTTGGGAAAAAATGTTATCCTTAGAGGACCTTCCGTTTCGAATTTTGAAATTCCAACACCAGAGCCGTAATCAGCGACCCCAAAAACCCCATAATGGCAATTTTTCCGGGGAAAAATGGGAAAAAGGATATTTGCGTTATCCTTACAGGACCTTCTGTTTCGAATTTTGAGAATCTAACATAGCTAAAAACCTGCTCCTAGCAACGCAGATTATTTTGCATAAAACCACGTAAAAATCGGTCCAGTAGTTTTTGAGTTTTGTAATCTCAAACAGACCAACAGACAAACATCCATAGATTGAAACACAATTTCTCATCTATTGCAGAATAACTATCGCAGAAAGTTCCGGCGTTTTTCGGGCAAAAATTTCGGGATTTTGTGTCGTAGTGAAAAGGGTTGTGAAACGTGAATTTATTGTCGCAGAATAAAATTCACAGAATAAAGTTTCAGATGTTAATGGAGCCTTAGTTAAAAAAATGAGCACACAATTTCAAAACTTGAAATTTCAAAAATAAAAAATACAAGGATTAAATTTTTTTTAAAAGTATGTGATTTGTTGCAAAGTGAGCTTTAAAGTAACATGAACTTTTCTTAAAACAATTTTGTTAACTATTGGGGATTGCGGAAAAAAAGAAATGTGCTCTAATGGAACAAAGCAACTTATATTCCATAATGAAGTACTTAAGATACGAAATTACTTGAATAACTAGACAGAAAAGCACCTAATGTTAAAATTTGACGAAGAAATCAGCAATCCATCGAACAACCTCATAAGACAGATAACAGAGGCCCTATCACCGAACACGATACGATTGGTTCGAGTTGTAAATTCAATGTTGTTGTTGGTATAAAGAACTAACAACAACATTGAATTTATGATTCGAACCAATCTTCTGATTTCTTAAATTTGTTCCGCAATTTCCGATACTTGATAAAATTGTTTTAAGAAAATTTCATGTTACACTCTCGAAAAAATCCGGTTTTTTATTATTATTTCTTTTCGGAGCCCACTTTTTTTTAGGAATTTTAATTTTTTATTTAAAGTTCTATAATCTTTATCGCATAAAGTTTAATTGTAATATCAGCATTATTTTCAATACGAGGTCGTTGTAGCCAACCTTTAGACATCCAAAACCATAAATAAACATTAAACATGTTACAGCACAAAATTCAATCCAAATTCTCTTTGCCAAAACTTTATATTGAAACCGAATTTTATAGAACTGCCACAATATTTTGTCCACAGATATTATTCTATTTAATACTTCGATGTGGTGTTTTTGTTTTAAAAATCCATTTAAAATCACCGAAAAATGCAAAATGACAGCTAATATTGAACGAGCCTCATTAGATATTTGAAATGTCGAATCTTGACGAGTCCCAGTCGTAAATGTATAATTATAAGTCAATCCAAAAAAAACATATTAAAATATATGCTAACATTATTGACATGGAATAAATTGAAGATCTATAGTTAAAGTCGACGGACTCATTAGATATTTTTATTACAGAAATTCCAAGTATCACGGAAACTTGATTGAAGTATTTCAATAAATTTAAAAATCCCATTCTTTTTAATTAACTTTTGTCCCGTAAATTTTATTCACAATTTTTCACTACAATTCTAAAAGATAATGTCAAATAGGGTAGACCGGGGCTAGTAGACCCACTTTTTATAATCTACTTTATAAAAGTTTTACTGTAATTATTTCAGGTGTAGTAAAGACGTTTTTGGTTGGTTTATTCAATTGTGTTTCTTAGTCAATCTTTTATTTTGACTAATTATAAGTGTAGGATTTAAAATTTTAAATATCCCGCTTAAGGGAGAAGCATTTTGAATGCAAGAAGAAGAAGAAGAGGGCGATCGAGAAAAGGGAGTTGACAGCCGCGAACTGAACAAGAACGACGTGTGTAAATTTTTAAGACGAATAAAGACGTAATTAAAGTGACTCGAGTTTTCTTTATTGTCGCGAGCTATATTCTGACCAAGGATCCTACAAAATTGGGGGCTCGTCCGGGATATTCGGTCGGGATTGTGCACGGCAAGGATCTCTCGAGTGGAATGAAGAAGTGAACGACGGGAAAAAGAAAACATTTTTCCATACAACGGGAACGACGAGTTAATTGAGAATAAACGACGTGTACGACGAGAAAACATTTTCCATACGAAGAAAACGACGGGGAAACGTGACAATAAAACGCTTTCAAACGACGGGAAAATATTTTCAAAAACGCCGGTGAAAAGTTTCACAATCGGAAAAACGAGGGAACATTCCAGAAGTTAAGACGAACGAAAAAAAAAGAAGTGCAGTCGGACATTTTGAAATCGACAAACGAAGAACGATCGCGTTCAGCGTTTCGTGTGTGTGTGCGTGTGCGTGTAACCTGTACTGAACGAGAGAGAGAGAGAAAAAAAAAAACAAAAACATTTAAAATCAAAAACTGAGGGTTACCAGTTTCAATTTTTGAATAAAAAACAAGAAAAAATATGACGCTAACAAAAAGTGACGTCGAAAATATGTCCGTAAGGGACGTAAAGAAAGAACTCAAAAAACTCAAACTTTCTTTAGAGGGAAATGACACTGAGTTGAGACGTCGACTATGGAAATATCTTGAAAAAGAGTCCGAAAACCAGATAACCATTGCTGATATTAACAAGATGAAAGTTAATGATCTTCGAGAACACCTGAAGCAACTAGGTCTTGAAACGAAAGGAAATAAAACTACGCTGCAGGCGCGAATCACGGAATTCCTGAAAAACGATAAATCAACTACAGACGACGAGGAGGAAATTCAGCCAAGTCCGTCGCGGTCAGAGGGTGTCAAATTAAAGGTTCGCATTGACGGAACACAGGATGACAATGATTCGAGTGACGAAGACTCACAGGAAGGCGCATCTTTTCAGCGAAGAAATGTCAGAAGGGAGTCGAAAAAACAACCAATGCTGACTTTCAAGGACGTGGAGGAGTCACTTGAAAAATTCAGTGGCGATGGCGTTCAAAGTATTCATCGATGGATGGCAAACTTCGAGGAAACTGCCGAGCTGTGTGATTGGTCTGACGTACAGAAAGTGATATACGCTAAAAGACTTCTTTCTGGATCTGCGAAACTATTCGTTGGATTTGAATGTCGCATCAAAACGTGGTCCGAATTGAAATTGGCACTCATCTCAGAATTCTCTGCGACAGTAAACAGCAAACAGATTCATAAGCAGCTAAGTATGGTAAGGAAGAAAAACGATGAATCATACCAGGAATACATTTACAGGGTTCTGGAGATCGCCAGCCACGCTGAAATCGAGATAGAGGCTCAAATCCAGTACATCATCGATGGGATTCCAGACGATGAAGCAAACAAAGCTCTACTGTACGGTGCAACTACGATCAAAGAATTGCGAAAGAAGTTCGATCAATACGACGCTCACCGAAGCCGAATCAAAACGAAGCAGACGTCCGTCGAGGAATTTAGATCGTCGTCACGACCACACAACGCAAGGTCGGAATCAGCGAAAAGTTGTTTCAATTGCGGGGATAAGTACCATGTGAGCAGAGACTGTCCTAACAAAGCAAAAGGCACAAAATGTTTTTCTTGCAATGAATTTGGTCACGTGTCTGCTGTTTGTCCTGCCAAGAAGAAACCTGCTGCGGTTAACAATTCTAAACAGTGCAACGCTATTTCGACGAAAGATAAGAAAGTACATAAAAGCGTCTTTATCGGGGAAAAATTGCTCGACGCTGTGATAGATTCTGCAAGTGACCTGCATCTGATGACATCAAGTGTATACGTCAGCCTAGGTGCCCCTAAATTGTGCACTAAGACTATACCCTTTGGCGGCGTGGGATCGGAAGGACTTCGAACCCTTGGAAGTTTCACCTCTGAAGTCACTGTCGACAATATCCAGCTGAAACTTGAAATACACGTTGTTCCGGACAACATGATTTCTTACGATTTGTTGCTTGGAAGCGATCTTTCGGATTTCGTAGAAATTCGACTAAAAAAAGGAAAAGTGACTTTCGTCGAAATCATGGCCAACGATTGCGACGCCGATACCATGGAAAGGGAAAGTGATACCGATGTTTCTGCAAACGACGTTACCCGCAAAGTAATGAACATTAATATTCAAAACGACGAGGGTGAGGACTCATTTCGACATATTGAAGACAATGATGTTAAGGCTGAATCGGTTGCCCTGATTGACGAGTATACGCCTGAAGCCGTCGACGACAGTGGAGTCCGAATGCGAATTATGAAGGACGAGATTCCGGTTCATCAGAATCCAAGACGACTTTCTGCGGCACATCGAGACATTGTAAAGGCGATTGTCAATGAATTGCTGGAGAAAGGTATTTTAAGACCAAGTATTTCTGAATACTCCAGTCCCATAGTTCTAGTCGAGAAAAATGGAAAATACAGATTGCGCGTCGATTATCGTTCGTCAAACAAGAAGATTATACGAGACCGACATCCATTGCCTTTGATTGAAAACGAAATTAAGACTGGAAAAGAAAAGAACTTATTGTTACGACGTGGGGTTTTATACCGCGAAAACAAAGGAAATAGTTTGTTAGTGGTACCAAAATCTTTGCAACACGACGTTATACGCCAGGCGCATGAGCGAAGCCATTTCGGAGTGACAAAGAACTCATTGAAAATTTCAATTTTCAACGAAGAGAGGAAGCACAGAAGAACATTCTCAAAGTTCAGGAAGAAAATCGGCAATCCCACAACCGGAAGCGGAAAGCTGCTAAAACTTGGTGACGTCGTGGCCATTGAGAGAACTCAATTCGGAAGTGGACTAAAGATACACTCCAAGTTTCTGGGACCCTACAGGGTGAGCAAGGTGCTCTGTCGTGATCGATACGCTGTTGAGAAGATTGGAGAGCATGAGGGACCCAACAAAACAACGACGGCGGCCGATTATATGAAGCCATATCCCACAAAGCAGGATTATGGTTTTGAGTCGGATGTCGAAACAGACGAAGAACCTACGATGAGCAACGACAGCATCGAGGCCGATGCAGTACGCAGGATGGCCGATGTGTAGGATTTAAAATTTTAAATATCCCGCTTAAGGGAGAAGCATTTTGAATGCAAGAAGAAGAAGAAGAGGG
Organism: Chrysopilus asiliformis; assembly: GCA_964034945.1. NCBI lineage: Eukaryota > Metazoa > Arthropoda > Insecta > Diptera > Rhagionidae > Chrysopilus > Chrysopilus asiliformis. The sequence goes on along the minus strand of OZ035961.1, from coordinate 88,915,594 downwards.
CGATCGAGAAAAGGGAGTTGACAGCCGCGAACTGAACAAGAACGACGTGTGTAAATTTTTAAGACGAATAAAGACGTAATTAAAGTGACTCGAGTTTTCTTTATTGTCGCGAGCTATATTCTGACCAAGGATCCTACATAAGTGTTTCAAATATTTTTTTTCATTTTAAAAAAAGTTGTTCGATGAGTCGACTAACCCCGTGTCTGGGGCTTGTTGACTCTGTGAACGGGGTTATTTGACTCTATACTTTTTATGAGGAAAATGTGTTGGAACATATTAAAAAACTATAATAATTCTGAAAAAATTTATTCTTTAAAAAATTAATGACATTTCAGATTAACATAAATTAACACCCCGATTGCGAGTGTCGTGTCGTTTTCGACAAGAGTAGTTTTACGTGTTGTTGTTGGTAGAAAAACACTAACAACAACACGTAAAACGACTCTTGTCGAAAACGACACGACACTCGCAATCAGGGTGTAAATTTCATCTAATTTAAAAAAATAAAATTAATTAACAAAAAAATATAGGTAATTCATATTGAGTCATTTAACCCCAGTATACTGTGAGTCAAATAGCCCCAAGCCGCCATTTTATTTTTAACACACTCGTGAAAAAAACTGAAAAAGTATGGGTCAGAAAATGCTTCACTAACTTGTTAACTCATACATAAATTTTCACTTGAAATCACTGACGAGTTCAATACAATGAAAGTGTAAGCTACAAAACAATTTAATTAACAAGAAAAAAAAATTTCTCACACGCTTGAAATTTGGTTTTTTCCCCTCACAGTTCGTTCCAAGAGCACTGTGGCCTAACGACATTGGTTCACTGATAGCTGTCAGTCGACTGAATGAACAGTCCAATTCACGCAGGTTTGTTTTCAACCGTGGTTGACTTAACCGCAATGAGTCTACTTACCCCTATAGCCAACTAATCCCGGTCAGCCCTACACGTAATACGCTCAAGATTTTTAAAAAATTATTTGTTGGACGATTGAAAAAAAAAATTGCTAACTTAACGCGAAATTTTGATTGAGAGGTATTTATGTATTTACTGAGAATTAGGATATTTACAAGTAGAACTAAAATTCATTTTTATGAAATTGTAAAATGCGTCTTTGTGTTTAATTGTACTTGGAATAATTGTTATAAAACTATGCTAGGTTCTATCATCATTTAATCGACAATTAATTTAATCAATGGGGTGGTCGTCACGGTTGTAAGATGGTGTGGTCGTCACGGTTGTAAGATGGGGTGGTCGTCACGGTTGTAAGATGGTGTGGTCGTCACGGTTGTAAGATGGGGTGGTTTTACCAAAATCTATATACACTCAGAAAAATTGTGTCAACCTGTTCAATTTTAAAAGAAAACATTCAGTGAGTGAAGTAGAGCGTAAAGAGCTGCACAGGTTGACCTGAAGTAGGTATTTCGAGGATGTAATGTCATGTTATGGATAACTCCATTTGCCTCCTACAAGCCAAAATCGACTTGGGTCAGCTTTATTATTTTTCTGAGTGTATATAAAATCGTTTGCCATGACTGACTGACTGACTCACTGACTGACTCATTAACGGCCAACCCAAACCCCTGGAGCCAGATACCTGAAATCGTTCTATGGCGTAGACCAGGGGTGTCCAACCTTTTAGCTTTCCGGGGCCACATTGGGAAAAGATGAGTTACATTGAGCCACAAATAAAATATACTAACCCTAAAGATAGCTGATTATTAAAAAACGTAGAATATATACATACTTAGTTAACAATTTTAAGTAATTTAAACGTCAATAATTCATAAAGTTTGTGAATATATCAGTTTTTATTGGGCCACATTCAAACATATTCTGGGCTGCATGCGGCCCGCAGGTTGGACAAGCCTGGCGTAGACGCTCACTAAGGCGGGGTTTATCGAAATTCCACTCCTAAGGGGGTAAACGAGGGTTGGATAGGAGGTTGGTGTGTTAAAAATACTAATTGTTGTCATGACGCCTGCCTTTTAGAAGGCTGAGATATGTCACTCGGGGAGTTTTGGGATCGCTGATCAAGAATTTGATGTTAGAATTTCCAAATTCGACAAGGAAGGTCCTGTAAGGATATTGAAAATATCCTTTTTTGGATTTTTCCTCGGTTTTTGTTTGATAAAAAAAAACTTATTGCAAGAAACTTTAACCGGGCAACATTCTAGGAGTATGCGATAAAACTAAAACATTTGAATGTAATTATATATAATACGATGAGTTATTTGTATTTTGCTATGATTGTGTTTTAGCAAATATGTCTAATACGAACAGTACATTACTTTCTTATACAAAATCCACGTTGCTGCGCAATTTACATTATAACCCATCGAGTAAAATATTAATTTATATAAAAATATGATTTTTTTTTTACAAAATCTGAAATATCCTTATAACGGTAAAATATATCGCTTTACGGCACAAGGCAAAAATGTACAGGGGTCCTATCACCGAACACGATACGATTGGTTCGAATCGTAAATTTAATGTTGTTATTGGTCTAAAACAATAAACACAACATTATTTACAGTGAAATATAAAATTGTTGAGAGTACCATTCTCATTAATTCATTTCTTACGTACAACTAGCAAAAAACCGTTAGTTTTCGAGGTAATTGCAAAAAAACTGTTTTTTTTTAAATAACGGTATATATCGATAACGGCTTGAGATACTCAGTTCTAGTAAAAGATAAAAGTGTAGAAGATTTTACTGTCTTCAACTTTTTTGACACAAAAGACCACTGAAAACAATGTATTTTCGGAATAAATCCCAGACACGAAATTGTGATTTGTAAAAAGTCTCCATTTTGGTTACTTCCAGTTAATGGATTACCATCAAAAGTTGATGGGATCGTCCTATTTTAGGACCAAACAGGCCTGTAGAATTTCATGGCTCTAGCTCCAGTAGTTTTTTGAGAAATCTTATCCACGGATTGACAGACTAACTGATTGATAGATAAACAGACTGATAGACAGAAAGACGTTGCTCTAATCGATTCAGGAGTACTCGGTGAGGCAACATTTAAAGTTCGAAATTCTTTATGAATACAAAACTTAATTATACTTCGTATACGAAAGTATAAAAATCGCAAAAATATTGTGTGACGAATTTTACGAGCAGCTCATAAAAAATTAAAATAAAATATAGGTTTGTGAACTTTTAAGTCAGTATGAACTTACAGAATGATATTTCTTTCCAACGTGTAGCCCAATTGAAGCTTTCTTTAATTTGTCAAACAAGCTACCAAACTAGAAATCAAAAAAATAAGTTATAGACACTTTATCAAAAAATAATATATACCTGACCACTGATTTTCACATTCATTTTAACAATTGCTAAAATTTCAATTACGCTCAGTAAAATTCGACTAATGGTAAATGAGTTTATTACAATCCCGTAATGTGAAGTAGAAACAATGTAGATATTATAACACTGTGAAACAATGTACCCGCAATCGTAGGTAATCAATAATAAATGAATTGAACCAAATGTTTCGTCTAGCAATGCTTTCAAAACAAATAACTCGTGAACTACTTTCTGCACAGAATAAAAAACATTTGAATCGTTAAATAGAACTTGTTCATTAAAAGCGTATGTAAGTTTTGTTATAAAATTTTGTAATATTTCGCTACAATATTTCATATGAATGATTTGAGCAAAAACTGTAATTCTCTGATAGCACTGCATTAAAATAGTACTTTTATGAAAGGCACCATGATAAACCGATAAATTTGTTCCAATTCCATAAATAATTATTAATATAAACGAAGCGGAAACTATTTCTGTACAACTTCTGACAGCATATTTTTTATAATTTAAATTGATGTTGAAATTTATTTTTAATTCTTCACTAATTAATTGCATTTTTTCAATTAGAGAAACGTAATTCTTTCTATTTTTAATTATTGTAATAACAATAATGAAGGTTATTAAATTTGAAACTAAAATGCGAATTTGATTGGTCAATTTAAAAGCTTTTGTCATCAGAACGACATTATAGTTGAAATAAAATGTTTCATATGTGGCATACAAATAACAAATTTGAAAAATTATTTGCCGGATGATGGAAATAAAGGCATATTTCACACGAAATTTAATTTTATTATTTGCAATTTCGTAATCTGAGATACCGAAAAGTAGTAACAATAAATTAAGATATTTCATGGCCGATATAAAATTTGTTTTGGACGAGTGGGTTGTATTAGAATCCGTTCTCATCGCGACAATTAACAAAAGTGTGTTTTTGTAACACTGATCACTTGGTAATATAACTTGGTAATATACAATTTAATGGCAATTACGATAATAACTAATTTACATATTTTTTTAATTAAAAGAAAGCTCTATGGCCTGGTAAGCTATGAGAGAAAGCGTTATGGTCGGGTTTTTATTTTCGTTATTAGAAGCATTTAAAAACACCTCTGGTATACAGTCGAACCCGCTAAATAGAACATCAATCGGGCTCGGAAAATTATATATAAGCGTGGTATAATTTTGGACATTGTCGGTGACATTTTGGATTTTTAGTCATACTAATTAAATACAAAATGACTAAAAAGGATCAAATAAAAAAAAAAACAAGAAAAAAAAATTTAAAAAAGCTATTATTTAAGAAAATATGCTAAAAAGATCAAAATAATTTTTGAGCGATAAAAGCGAGATAAAAGCATATAAAAATATTTATCTCGCTTTTGTTTCGGATATACAGAAATTTTTTTCATGGCCTGCCATTGAATTGCTCCGTGGAGATAGCATTTCTTAGGCACTTGGCACACCGAATGCGAATTCGCACCGCATTGCGAAAAAGTTCAAGTTTACCATGCGATCTTATATAACATGTCATCTATATGAGCTCTAATTTTGTATTACGTAACAATGCGGTTTCCCCAAAGTTCCAGTCTCTGCAAAATTAGAACTCATGTAGATTACATCAATATAAGATCGCTTGGTAAGTTTGAACTTTTTCGCCTTAGCATTTTTTTTTGATATTTTGGGCATAAATGCTTGGTAAAATATGTCTACAAATTTCATTTTCATGTCAGGCAATGAGAAAAATTCCAATTTAAGCGCAAAGCTCAATTGGCCCAACACAACTTTTACGACGACATTTCAGATTTTAAAATCACAGTGCCCAATGCTTCTGTATACACTCAATCCGACTAACTTTGTCGTCGTAAAAAGTTGAACCGAATTTAACTTTTGTCGGTCAGTTCGCATGGTTGATTCAAAATGAAATATTATGGGGACGTCATAAAATTTAAATTTAGTCACTCAAGAGGAAATTAAAGAAAATATTAGGACATATAGTTCGTATGTTGTGTTGCTTACATTCATTATCACCATCATTATTGGCGTTACAGCTCTCGAAGAGCCTGGGCCTCCTCAATTGAGGTTTCATAACAATTTCTTCACTGCTTCGCACCTACAGTTTTACATGGATTGCGAACCATGGAAGAATTACAACATTTGTAAGGTTTTTACGTTGCAACCCTTTAACAGCAGAGGCCGTGATAGCAATCTAGACCGATGGTGTCGTTAAAACCAAGCGGCAACTATCACTACTCATGCGACAGTCTGAAATTGAACCCTCGACCTCCGGAATAAGGTCCAAGTACTTTACCACTTGGACTACGCTGGACCTTACATTCATAAGGTTTACTTGGAAAAATCCAATTTGCAAACTTACCAAATGAATTTTCTTGATTCCGGTATTTAATGTGGAAATAAGTGACTCGATCTGCAAATTGAATCATTTTAAAAATTTCATAGATATTGGGAAACTAAATTTTTAATACCTGATCTCCAATTTTATGACCAGTATCTATTATTGAATATATTTTTACAAAACCAGCGAATACTCTTAAAGCATTTACTGTCATTGTGCTTACTATAAGAATTCTGTTAGGATCATTCGGACGCAACATTCGAATATCAAGAAATATGTAATAAGAGTTAAACAAAATTGTTATAATACTGTGAATAATTACAGCATAAACAAACGTGGAAAATGTTTTCGCGAGTAATCGTCTTAGTGTAAAGATACTTTGTAGAATTTCACAGGCATTCTCAAATTCTAATACTTCAATTTCCAATAACAAGTTTTCAATTTTCTTTAATCGTTGTAGAACGACACGATCAATGTGTATTAAATACAGGATCATTAGTCCAAAAAACCAAAATTGGTAGAAATATGCTAAATCGCCAAGTGTGAAATAATAATTGAACAAGAATTTTGACAAAGTCGTGTGACCAATATCAAAAGTCAGATATGCTATACACTCGATTAGAAATTTTTTATTTAAATCACTATAAAAAAACTGAATATGAAAATATTTCAAGAAATCTCTATCAATTTTTGCGATTATTGTCACGATTTTTATCAACTTTTTGGCACTGCATAAAAATTTTAAAAATGCCAAAATAAAACAACCTATTAAGAAAATTGATTTTAGGGAAACTGTCGCTGAATAAGTCGGTTCCCAGGCACATTTCAAGAATTCACGTTTGTCTACTCGATTCAGTCCAAAATCAACAAATATTATTTACGCAATATTCAATTTTGTTAATTGAACATGGAATTTTATAGTTGGAAATTCGAAGTGATTACATAATAGAATTACTATAAGACAGTTTGATATTTTCTTAGCAGGTTCATAATTAAACGACATTAAATCACTATTCTAGTGATTAACCATGCATTGAATATTGTCTATTCATCAACCTCGACTAATATTTCCAACTAATTTTGTTTTAAGCAAAGAAATTTGAATAGGGGGCATTCTTATAAACCACGTCACGCTTATTTCACGCTTTTCGAATCCCTGGCCCTCCCTCGTTACCAGGAGTGGGAAACGTTATCGTAATGTAACGAAATGATTTTGCGGCTTTTTCTTACAAGTAAACTAATAGAAATTTAATTTCCCTTTTTTATTTTATATTATATTTTTGTGAAATTTTCTACAAACTTACATCAATTATAACCCCACAAAGCACCCACTTTCATAAAATGTCATTAAGAATATTATTTTAATCATATTTTAATTCTAAATCGGACTTTGTTTTGGCCAGATTCACTCTACTTTTGGAGGCAAGCAAACGAAAATATTTCATGCCATTTTATCATATCGAAAATATTTCCTTTTCCGTATCTCCAAAAAAAGCGTAAATCTAGATTAAAAATCTAAGTATTGATTAACAGACTAGCAGACTTAAAAACTAACAGACTAACCGACTAATGGTGAGTTTCACGAATTTTTTAGCGACCATTTTCTCGATTCAGCGGTTTGAATTTCAAGCAAAAAGAGTCTGCTAACTCAACTTAGCGGTGATACCCGCAGTAGGAGATTAACAGACTAACAGACAGAAAATTATTTTTGTAATAATGCTCCAATTGACTCAGGAGTGCTCGTGAAATGTTTCTTATGCAAAATTAAGAGGTCGAAATCTTTCATTAACACAATCTATATATAAAAAATCTTTTAACTTGATTGATTGACTGACTGATTGACTGACTGATTGACTGACTGATTGACTGACTGATTAACTGACTGATTGACTAACTGACTCATCAACGCCCAGCCCAAAGCTAGAAACTTGAAACTTTCAATAATCACGTAGGCGCTCACTAAGGCGGGGTTTTCCAAAATATTTACCGCTAAGGGGGTAAATGAAGGTAAAGGGGGTTTGGGTGTTTTTAAACCGTGATTTTCGCCATGAATCCTGTTCTATAGGAGGCTGAAAAGTTTCACTCGGGGGTTTTCGGGGTCGCTGATCACGAGTACGGTGTTAGATTTTCGAAATTAGAAACGGAAGGTCCTGTATGGATAACGCAAATATCCTTTTTCTCATTTTTCCCGGGGAAAAATGACATTAGGGGGTTTTCGGGGTCGCTGATCACGTATCTAGTCTTAGACTAATTTGCAACGGAGAGTCCTGCAAGGATAAGATTTTTCTCAAAAGTTTTTAAGTTCTTGTCGGTTTTCTTCGTATTCTAAAACTTATACAAAAAACTTAACCCGGCAATGACGGGTATGCAAACTAGTACATAATAAAGTACAAGAAAGTAAAAAGTTCAAGTGGCCACAATGGTGGCTGGTTACCTGTTTATATATTATAGCATTGTTACTATAGTAGTACTTACAATTTTAGCATTACACACTGTGATTAACAATTCCAACTGAAAATTACTAAATTTAAAACTGGTTTAAATCCTTGAGCTTTTGACAAAAAAAAAATACCTGATCGCTCAAACGATTTGATTCAAATGTAATACAGCAAAGTCTAATAAAATTGAAGGAAAAATCAATGATTGTGTAACAGCTATTCAAAATGTAAGATGAATTCCAATCCCGTAAATCAAGAACGAAATAATGTGCACCTAGCAACATCACGACCATACGATATGTGATAATTGAATAAATAATTCGGGAGAAGTTTTTCTCAATTAAATGTTTTAGATTCCAAATGTTTGTTAATAATTCTAAAACTGTATGAAATTGTGACGAGTCACAGTTTTTTAAATATTTCTCAATTCTTTCCAAATAAATCGTAATCATCCGTTCATAGTGTCTGATATAAACAATTAGAATGTCCAAAATAAAATCTCGGTACCAATAAGTCACTGAGGCGAATTGAAAATGTCCCCATAGAAAGAAAAATATAACTCTTTTAATAATATCTGCAAAAATGGTGATGATAATTTCCACAATAAAAACACCATTTTCCACTTCATAATAGACTGGATATTTAAATATTTGAGATATTCTTACACCTATCTCATCGGTAGTTTTTAGCATTTTTCTGTAGGTTTTGGTATACTACACAGTAATTTTAGAAATACAACAATTAAACATACATCGCCTATCCATTCTCGAGCGCATAAAGTCATTTCATATGTTGCGATTTGAGCATTGCGATTGCGACTTTTAAAAGAGTAAAACATCAAAATGCTAAACGTGTTGAGCACATTAACTGTTGTGCTCAAAGTTAAGTAACAGATTGACAAAATGAAATAAACTTTTCTACAATTGATTTGACTTCCGGTAATTGAGAACATTGATTGAGAACATCCCATTTTGAAAAGTTGAGATAAAAAATATTTTTGTGTTGCAATATTAGTCTTGATTCCATTTAAAACCTCAAAACAGTGATTTTGATTTAATACACATTCTCATGAAATGTCCATAAAAAAAATGATTTTAATTAATTAAATGTGCTTGAGAAGAAAAAAAAAGTATTTCTATTAAGTACTAAACCAAACGCCCCGTAAAAACTTGACCTTGTCCAAAGGAATTAAAATATAATAGTAACCAACAAGAATTTTATAGTGTGGTTTAGAAGATTTTAGTCACAGTTTTGGATTTATAAATAATTTAATTATGAGTATCGTAATTAAAACAAATGCATTCCCGATTTGGGGATCTTTGGAAAAATTTGTTGTGGAAAAATTTATCAAAAAGTATAAGGTGTTCCATTTTCAATGTCCGGGGGGTATTCAAAAAATTTCTAGGCATTTACTGGGGCACTTTTGCGCCGCAGGCAAAATTCTGTTAAAATATATGAATACAATGTGCAGAAATAAAAAAAAAAAACTGCGCCGCAGGCAAAATTTTTGTACAGAAATTTCTACATATAATGCATTTCTGTATAAAAATTTTATATTTTAACAGAATTTTGCCTGCGGCGCAATTTTTGGGTATATTTTTTGGTATACCTTTTTTTTTATCTAGATAACAATAGACAAAAATAAAAATGCATTTTTATCAATTTTTGTAGAAAGGCAAATACAGGTTTTGACCCAGACGTAGCTTTATCTTGAGCCTGGTCTTGGCACAGACAAAGAGTAAAATTCTTTGAAAATTTAACCGGCTCTGTCATGCAAAGAGAGAGCTTTTCTTCGCTTAGGTGACTTTTCTATCATCTTTCGCCCGTTTGGAATCGTTTCTTATGAGCTAAGATGAACCTGTGTACAGGATTTCATTGCAAACGGTTTAGTGGTTCAGGAGATTTTCTGATGAGTGAGTCAGTGGTATTTGGCTTTTATATATATAGATAAAAGCCAAAAAAAACTTTTTTTTTTACTTTTTAAGAAAGTAGGAAATATAGGGTGTAAAAAATATCATAAGAAAATCGGAAAAAATGTTTAAATGCCCGTTTCCCACTCTCGCCGAATGCAAGCGAATTAAAGTCACGTCTGCCAGGATGGTCTCTTTCTTATATCCAGCTTGAAATTCCGGTTTACGTTATTGTAAATATGTAATATATAGCATGTTTTACAGCATAAGTCAGAGTTTAAGTCCGGATAAATATAAACAAGCAATATTCAATTTACTAGAAAGAGCTTAATCTGGCAGTCGTGACTGTAATTCATCTGCATTCGGCGAGAGTGTGGCGTTAGCATTAAAGTATGCAAAAAAATATCTGCCAACAAAAATTTTGGTAAAAATAAGTTTCTAAAACGAAAATATTTGCAGCTTACATTACAGATGTTAAATAAAAAATAACTGTTATAGCTTTAAATAATTTGCTATGATTGTTTTTTTTTTACCTGATCTCCCAAATTATCTGACATGAAAGTGAGAAGGGACAGTCTCCCAAAATTTGTAGCAATTCTAAGCAAATTGTAAAGAATATAATGTATAACTATTATATTTCCCATTCGTAAATCAATTAATAAATAATGGGCACTGAATATTGAAATTGCATTACAGTAAAATATTATTGAGTAAATTATACCCGAAAAACTTCTTTCAAACAAACGTTTCAATTCGAAAAAATCCGATAACACTTCTGCGATATTGTCTAAATCACTGCAACGAGTTTTTAAAACATTATTTATTATTTTCAATCTTATAACCAAAATCCGCTCAAAATATCTTAAATAAACGCATACAATATTTAAAATAATATTTTGATAAAAAAAAAATCCGGTTATTTTTTTATTATTATTATTTCTTTTCGAAGCCCACTTTTTTTTAGGAATTTTATAAATTATTTAATTTTTTATTTAAAACTCTATCTTTATCGCATAAAGTTTACAAGTTTATTTAAAAAATATCTTAACCCTCTAACCGGAATATTTCCGAAAAAAATTCACTAAAATATGACTTTCAACTTGCGACAGACCGTAACCAAGACAACTTACAGGGCTAAATTCTTTCCAGCATGTAAAGCGATAACTTACAAAAGTCAGTGTAACACGTTTCGGCGATTTCCGGCGATTAAAATTGTTACCCGTTATAAACAAGCGAATTCCCTGAAGCCCGCCTTTAGGCGGGCATTCCTACTAAAGGGTTAAACTCACAGAATGATGTTGTTTTCCATTATGCCCAATTGATGTTTTATTTAACTTGTCGAACAAAATATCAAACTAAAAATTGAAACACAAAATATTATTCGAGATTTTTTTTGAAGATTTATGAATTAAAAGACATACCCGGCCACTGATTTTTATATTCATCTCTATTGAGATTCGATCGACGTTAAATATGTATAAATAAATTACCTTTTGAGTATATACTCTATAGAATATATAAATATTATAACTTTGGAAAATTATGTACCCGCAGTTATAGCTAATTAACATCAAATGCATAGAGCCAAATGTTTCTTCTAGCAATTCTTTTAATGCAAATAACTCGTGAACGGATTTCGTTATAGAATAACAGACATTTGAATCGTTATACAGAGCCTTTTCATTAATTGCGTCAGTGAATTTTCGCATAAAATTTTGAAATATTTGACTCAAACAGCTAATATGAATGAGGTATGAAAAAATTGCAATCCTTTGAAAGCAATATAGTAAAATGGTACTTTTATGGCCGTCACCATTGAAAACGTGAAAAAAACTTAAACAAGTATTGTTAATATGAACGAAATACCAAGAATTTGCGCACCACTTCTGCACACACGCTTTTTATAATTTAAACTGATTTTAAAATTGATTTTTAATTCTTCACTGACGCACTGAATTTTTTCAATCAGTGAAATGTATTTATTTTTATTGTTAACACAATAACACAATAATGAAATTGATGAGATTTCCAATAAAAATTCTTAACTTATTCATAAATAAAAAACCTTTTGTCAGAATAGCAGAATCACGACTAATTCGAAATGTTTCATAAGTTGCATAAAAATAGGAAATTTGAAAAATTACTTGTCGGACAATTAAGAAAATTGCATACTTTATGCTAAATTTAATTTTATTATTTGCAATTTCGAAATTTGAAACACCGAGAATTATTAACCAAAAATTAAGATATCTGATATTAGAAATGAAATTCATTTTGGTTAGATCAGTTTTTTAAAAAGTTTTTTTAATTTACTTTAACTTTGAACAATTAAAGCAAGTTTTTGTAACTCTGTGGTGTTTTAGTAGTATATTCTACGATTTTTCGATAACATGAAGCAATTAACTTAATAACAAATTTAATTCTTTTAAGTAAAAGTTGTAGAAAAACAAAGAAACGGCTGACGTAAGGTGAGTTAAATTAATTATGCATTAAAACTATTAAACATACCGAAGCAGGTGTTTTTACAAAAGCTCAACATTTTTAGTAATTGTATTTTTATAGATTAAACGACTTTTGTTTTTATTTTTAAATAAAATTAATTTAATGTATTACGAAGAAATTTTATTCAGATTAAACAGGGTGTATCGTAAATAATTGTTTCAACATATACGAATCGATGCGATTAGCTGTCCCGATCAAAGTTTTCCAAGAGACCCCTCAAATTACCCGATCACCCCTTTTATAGGTTGAAAATTTAAGCAGAAAATTTAAGCAGAAAATTTAAGCAGGTTATAGATAAGACACAGATGCACACAACTACTTCCTTAAAAGTAGACATCATTGCTTTTCCAGCGGTATCAAATATGTCCAAATCCGGTAATAAATAAGAAAATAGTAGGTCTTCAAAAATGAAATTAAAAACATAATAAAAGCTACAATTGCCAGGGGTCAACCGTCAAATACTCTATATGATGACAGACAAAATGTTTTGTAAAAAAAAATCCATTTACATAGGAGAGGGGAGAAGGAATTGTCCGATCGGATTTTGATGTATGGATAAGTCATTTAAAATCATATTTCTTAGCACATTTCGTCTTTATAAATTTGTCGATACGACGCACAGATTTCACAGTTTTAAACAGGAAAAAAGTATTCCCTTTGTATGGGAGAGGGGGAAGCAGTCGCCCGATTGGATTTTGGTGTATGAATGAGTTATATAAAATCCAATTCTAAACACATTTTAAGTGACAAGCGGATAAATGAATGCTCCAATTCTTGTTCCATGAAAAAAAAACGGAAAAAGAATCAAAAAGAATGATTCTTTTCTTTACGGAAATTGTAAAAAACTTCTATATCTGATACACAGCGTTCAAAAAATTGTTTTTCCTTTTTAGTAGGTACATTTAAAAAAAATCTTTCTTGGACATCTTGTCCCGGATTGGCCAAAAAAAAAATATTAAAAAGATGATCACTCTATTTAATACTCAGAATTTTAAAACTACCTCCAACACATGACTTACTTGATAATTGTTTTTTCCATTTTTTGACGAGGCTTTTTGGAATGCTTGAAACAGTTCTGATAACTAAAAAGGAATTTTCATTTTCTTTTTTATAAAATAGATCAAAAATATGAATGTGAAAATAATACTGAGGAGCTGATATGTGACATAATTCCAATGATAGCAAAAATATTGTAGAAACTTTTAAGTAGCCGGCAAAAATTGTAGAAAGTTAGTGTTGAGTTTATATATTTTGAAACAATTAACGATATAATAACATTATACGATAGAGATATCATGAGAATAGTATCGTACGCGATCAAACACATTAAAATTGTTCCAAATGATTTTTCGAAATTTTCTTTAATGTTCCACAAATTGGTAATCAATGCCGTTATATTAAAAAACTCTTCTGAATCATCAGAAATATGGTTTAACACTTCAATAGTTTTACTCAAAGAACGTAATATCGGAGAAATTTTTACAAGTGGTGAAAAAAATATATAGTGATACATGGGCAGCAGTGTGGGATGGTAAAAACTTCTCAGAGTGGTTCAAGACAGGGTGTGGAGTGAAACAAGGCTGTATCCTAAGTCCCCTGTTATTCGCGCTTTTCATCAATGACCTTGAAGAAGAGGTAGGCGGTGGTGTAGTGTTGGGTGAGCTGGTGGTGCGACTTTTAGCGTATGCAGATGATATTGTATTGTTGGCAGAAGATGGGAAAATTCTACAAGCTATGATCAACAGATTCTCAGAGTACTGCAAAAAATGGGGCCTGGTCATTAATTTATCAAAATCAAAAATAATGATTATGAAAGAAACTGGGGGCAGACGGGCAAGAAATGATGAATGGCATTTGGAAGGCGAGAAAATTGATATAGCTAAAGACTACAGGTACCTAGGGGTGAACCTAACGCCATCTTTGAAGCTGCACTGCAATTTCATTGATAGAGTCGCGGCTAGTAAAAGTGCAATCAACTTTGTATGGAACAGGTTCTTGAACAAAAAGGAAATAAATTTTCAGGAAAAAATTAGAATATTTAATGCCATTTCTAGAGTTAGTGCATGTTATGCAGCGCAGGTTTGGGGAGGGGTAGAACATGAAGCACTAGAGAAGCTTGGGCGTTTTTTCTTGAAAAAAGCTTTATACCTTCCACAATTCACTCCTAGTTACATATTGAGAATAGAGACAAGCACTGACCCAATATCTTTATATACTCTAAGAGTCCATATGTCTTATGTTTGGAAAATATTGTTCACGCTAGACGAGCAAAGGCTACCAAGAAAATTGGCTATAAAAGCAATCGAGTCAGAGATAGATTGGTATGTAAACTTAAAAGAACTAGCTAGACAAAGTGGATTAGAACTGGGTACATGGTATGGAAGACAAAGGGAATGGAGGGAGATATTTAGTCAAATCCTGAACAATAAGAGGGAACAAGAACACCTAAAAGACCGCGAAAAAGCTGCAGAAAATACCACACACGGCGTATATCATCTCCTAGATCGCGAAGGGGGAAAAGAGTACTTTAGGCAGATCAACGACAATAGACTTCTAAGCTGGATTTTCAAAGCAAGGGCTGGTTTACTGGGTCTAAATACAAATGCATTCAGAAATGGAGGAACTGAAACATGCTCAATGTGCAACCTTAACGAAAACGAAACCGTGGTTCACTTTATTGGATGTTGCCCGATTCTACGAGAAACTAGAAGAAGCTTTTTCGGAAAAGACAGTTTAAGTGAAGAAGAAGTTTTGGCAGAACTTAACGGGACTGACTTTTTAAGACTCGCTAACTATTGCATCAAGGCATGGAGTTACCGCGAAAGTCTCATCAGTGAATTTAACTCTTGAAAATTCACTGATTCACTAATACATAAGAGCAACACACATCAAAATTATAAATTGAATTTGAGATTACTTTTTCTTTTTTGGATTAGATATTAGAATTACTCTTGTTTATTTTTTTCTTTTGTTAAATTAATTATTTTATTTAGTTTTATTTTTCAAATTGTTTTTCACATGGAGTGAATTAAATTTAAGTAAATAGCCAATCCTGACAGACAAGACCTTATGTCAGACAGTTTATTTGAATTCGGTAATTGTTGATATATTTGTAAAATTTTTGAAATAAACTTTATTATTATTATTATTATTATTATTATTACTCAAAGAACGAATTAAATATCCATAATATCTTAAGTAAATTATATATGTAGCAATAACAATCGCTTCATAAAATTGTAATATCAGTATTATTTTCAATACGAGGTCGTTAAAGACAACCTTTAGATATCCAAAACCATAAATAAACATTAAAAATGTTACAATAGCACAAAATTCAGTCCAAATTCTCTTTGCCAAAATTTTATATTGAAACCGAATTTTATAGAACTGCCACAATATTTTGTCCACAGATATTATTCTATTTAATACTTCGATGTGGTGTTTTTGTTTTAGACATCCATTTAAAATCACCGAAAAATGCAAAACGACACCTAATATTGAACGAGCCTCATTAGATATTTGAAATGTCGAATTTTGACGAGTCCCAATCGTTAATATATAATAAGTAAATGCAAAAAAAAATATTATGATATATGCTAACATTATCGAGATGGAATAAATTGAAAATTTATAGTTAAAGTCGACGGACTCATTAGATATTTTTATCACAGAAATTCCAAGTATCACGGAAACTTGATTGAAGTATTTCAATAAATTTAAAAATTCCATTCTTTTTAATTAACTTTTGTCCCGTAAATTTAATTTACAATTTTTCACTACAATTCTAAAAGATTATGTCAAATACACGTAATACATACGCTCAAGATTTTTAGAAAAATTTTTGTCGGACGATTGAAAAAAAAATTGCAAACTTAACGCGAAATTTTGATTGAGAGGTATTTATGTATTTACTGAAAATTAAGATATTTCTTAGTAGAAATAATATTCATTTTTAAGAAATTTTAAAATGCGTCTTTGTGTTTAATTTTACTCGGAATAATGGTTATAAAAGGTTCAATCATCATTTAATCGACAATTAATTCAATCAATGAGGTGATCGTCACGGTTGTAAGATGGGGGTGGTTTTACGAAAATCAATATGCACTCAGAAAAATTGTGTCAACCTGTTTAATTTTAAAAGAAATCATTCAGTGAGTGAAGTAGAGCGTAAGGAGCTGCACAGGTTAACCTGAAGGAGGTATTTCGAGGATATAATGTCATATAATGGATAACTCCATTTGCCTCCTACAAGCCAAACTCGACTTGGGTCAGCTTTATTATTTTTCTGGGTGTGTATAAAATCGTTTGCCATGATTGACTGACTGACTGACTGACTCAGTAACGGCCAACCCAAACCAGGGGTGCCCAACCTTTTGGCTTTTCGGGGCCACATTGGGAGAAGATGAGTTACATTGGGCCACAAATAAAATATACTAACCCTTTAAAGATAGCTGAATAGTAAAAAACGTAGAATATTTATATACAGTACAATCGCGATTATATGATCTAATTAATGTTGGGGTGGGTCATATAATCAAGGTTTTCATATAACCGAGGGTCAAATTTTCTATTTTTTTTTAGGTTTCCTTACGTTTAATACAAACAAAGGTTAAAGTGTTAAGTATTTTTTAATCTTCTCACAAAAATTTATATTTTGTTTAAGTATTTTAATAAAGTCTAATCCTGCTTATATTTGTTAAAACAGCCTTTTTTTAAGTCTTTGCAGCGTTTCGATCTCAGTTGAGTCAACGTCGTTCTCAACAGCCCAATCCAATGCAATATTGAGAGCTTTGATCGTCTTAGTTTGGGTGATAATTTTTTTCAAAGTAAAAATTTCGTCATCCTCACTTTGCTGACAATCGTCTTCATCTACACTAAAATCTTCAACGAGATCTGGAATATCATTTGTCCAAGCATTAAGCTCAAAGTTCACTGCATCCTCTTTTAAAAAATATCAGTTGTGATCAACACAAAACTTATTTCTACAAAATCTACGACCCTGTGCAATTTACGTTATAGCCCTGTCGTATTGTCAACCTAAGACGACGTCCCAATAAATTGTTGGTTCATCCAAAAATATCAAAAACGTACAAAATTTGAGATAACTTGAGAACGGTAAAAGATATCAATTTACGGTAAATGGCAAAAATGTAGAAAATGTTAACATCTTTAATTATTATTTCAACTGATTTGTCGAAAAACAGTTAGTTTGCAAATTATTCGCAAAAATATGATTTTTTACATATTAATGAAAATATCTCAATAACGGTAAAAGATAACGGATAACGGTAAGAGACAAAATTGTGCAGAATGCCATTCTCATTAATTCACTTCATACATTCAGTCAGCAAAAACCCGTTAGTTTTCGAGATAATCGCAAAAAACTGTTTTTTTTTGGAAATAACGGTTTATCTCGATAACAGGTTGAGATATCGAGTTATAGCTAAAGACAAAAGTGTGGGAAATTTTATTTTCTCCAAGTTTTGTCATACTTAAGGCCACTAAAAAACGCGTAGTTTGGGAGTAAATCGAGAAAAACGAAATTGCGATTTTTGAAAAACCGCCATTTTGGATACTTCCGGTTAACGGATTTCCACCAAAAGTTGATAGGATCGTCCCATTTCAGGACCCAACATGCCTATAAAATTTCATGGCGCTAGCTCTATTAGTTTTTGAGAAATCTTGTACACAGACTGACAGACAGACTGACAGACAGAAAGACATTTTTTAAATATGACTCCAATCGACTCAGGAGTGATCGGGAAATGTTTTTTAGGCAAAATTAAGAGGTCGAAATTTTTCATGAATACAATACTTTATTATACTCCGTAGAAGAAAGTAAAAATCCAGTTATTTATTCGAAATAATATCGATGATCACATAATCGAGGTTTTTTCGATTCGCAATGATCATATAATTGAGGCTTCATACAAATTTTTGGGCAGTCATATAACCCCGAGGTTCATATAATCGCGGGCACATATAATCGCGATTGTATTGTACTTAGTTAACAATTTTAAGTAATTTAAACTTCATTAATTCATAGAGTTTATAAATAACTATATCAGTTTTTATTAGGCCACATTCAAACATATTCGGGGTGCATGCGGCCTGCAGGTTGGACAAGCCTGGCGTAGACGCTCACTAAGGTGTGGTTTATCGTAATTCCACTCCTAAAGCCTAGTACGCAGTTCGAGTAAAATGAATTTTTAACGCGGTCTCCAAATTGGCACATTAAAACCGAAGTAAAAACTGTTTGTGGAAAAATCAAATTGACAGCTAAGATTTGTGGAGAAAAAACATTGACAGCCGAGCAAGAAGTTTCTGATTTTTGTGTATTCTGAATTTTAAAAGTTAATAATATGGATGACAATCTGCTAGACGACATAATTGTTTCTTCTTGCTTTGGGACGGCTGGCCGGTATTGGCTTTTCGGTTTCAAATCTGGTTTGCGCCGAAGGCTCGAAATCATAAGCAACGTCCAATTCCTCAATTTCTTGAAAATCAAAATATTCTTCCATTTTTTAAAATTAAAAAACCACACGTTAAGAAAACTGGAAACAGAACCTCTATTATTTTCATCTGTCAAATTTTTACCTCGAATTTAATGTACCGAACAGTTAAAATGCTGGTAAAATCAAGTGGAGACTTTCTACGCCATCTAGTGTAGGCAACATTGCAACATGAGTTTTTCACATCATTTTACCAGCGAACTGCGTACCGCTTGGTAAAATTTCTGAGGTTAAATTTAAGCTCAGTGTTAAATTTGTATAGGAAATTTCATTTTACTCGAACTGCGTACTAGGCTTAAGGGGGTAAACGAGGGATGGATAGGGGGTTGGTGTTTTAAAAATACTAATTGTTGTCATGAAGCCTGCTATTTAGAAGGCTGAGATATGTCTTTTGGGATCGCTGATCACGAATTTGATATTAGAATTTCCAAATTCTAAATGGAAGGTCCTGTAAGGATATCGAAAATATCCTTTTTTGCATTTTTCCTCTATTTTTGTTTGATAAAAAAAAATTTATGCAAAGAAACTTTAACCGGGCAACAATCTAGGAGTATGCAATCTAGTACGTGATAAAACTAAAACGTTTGAATGTAATTATATATAAAACGACGAGTTATTTGTATTTTGCCATGATTGTGTTTTAACAAATATGTCTAATGCAAACAGTACATGACTTGTAGAAAATCCACGTTCCTGCGCAATTTATGGTTCAACCACAATGAAGGTGGCAAGCGGCAGCGGCGACGGCGGGCGGCATGGCGCCGCCACACATACAGCCGAGCCAGCTACAATGATAGCGGCACCGTCGGCATGTGCTTCTGTCTTGCGAAATCAGAACGTCAAAACATCTGCATAGAATATGGCGCCGAATGTGGTGGTTGTCACAAAACAACGAAGAAAAATCGTCATAGAATGTGGCGCCGAATGTGGTGGTTTTCATAAAACGGAAAAAGTGCACTGCCGTTGCCGCTGTATTGTAGCAGCTCTCGTTGCGCTACGTTAGTACAAAAAAAAATGCCGCCCGCCGCTGTCGCTTGCCGCCTTCACTGTGGTTGAACCATTACATTACAACCAATCGAGTAAAATATTAATTTATATAAAAATATGGTTTTTTTGCAAAATCTGAAATATCCCGATAACGGTAAAAGATATCGCTTTTCGGCAAAATGAAAAATGTACAGGGGTCCTATCACCGAACACGATACGATTGGTTCGAATCGTAAATTTAATGTTGTTATTGGTCTAAAACAATAAAAACAACATTACATTTACAGTGAAATATAAAATTGTTAAGAATACCATTCTCATTAATTCATTTCTTATGTACAACTAGAAAAAACCGTTAGTTTTCGAGGTAATTGCAAAAAACTGATTTTTTTAAAATAACGTATATTTTGATAACAGCTTGAGATACACAGTTCTAGTAAGAGATAAAAGAAGTGTAGGAGATTTTACTGTCTTCAACTTTTGTGACACATAAGACCACTGAAAAAAGCGTAGTTTCGGAATAAATCCCAAACACGAAATTGTGATTTGTAAAAAGTCTCCATTTTGGTTACTTCCAGTTAATGGATTACCATCAAAAGTTGATGGGATCGTCCTATTTTAGGACCAAACAGGCCTGTAGAATTTCATGGCTCTAGCTCCAGTAGTTTTTTGAGAAATCTTATCCACGGATTGACAGACTAACTGATTGATAGATAAACAGACTGATAGACAGAAAGACGTTGCTCTAATCGATTCAGGAGTACTCGGTGAGGCAACATTTAAAGTTCGAAATTCTTTATGAATACAAAACTTAATTATACTTCGTATACGAAAGTATAAAAATCGCAAAAATATTGTGTGACGAATTTTACGAGCAGCTCATAAAAAATTAAAATAAAATATAGGTTTGTGAACTTTTAAGTCAGTATGAACTTACAGAATGATATTTCTTTCCAACGTGTAGCCCAATTGAAGCTTTCTTTAATTTGTCAAACAAGCTACCAAACTAGAAATCAAAAAAATAAGTTATAGACACTTTATCAAAAAATAATATATACCTGACCACTGATTTTCACATTCATTTTAACAATTGCTAAAATTTCAATTACGCTCAGTAAAATTCGACTAATGTTAAACGAGTTTATTATAATCCCGTAATGTGAAGTAGAAAGAATGTAGATATTATAAGACTGTGAAACAATGTACCCGCAATCGTAGGTAATCAATAATAAATGAATTGAACCAAATGTTTCGTCTAGCAATGCTTTCAAAACAAATAACTCGTGAACTACTTTCTGCACGGAATAAAAAACATTTGAATCGTTAAATAGAACTTGTTCATTAAAAGCGTATGTAAGTTTTGTTATAAAATTTTGTAATATTTCGCTACAATATTTCATATGAATGATTTGAGCAAAAACTGTAATTCTCTGATAGCACTGCATTAAAATAGTACTTTTATGAAAGGCACTCTGATAAAACGATGAATTGATTCCAATTCCATAAATAATTATTATTATAAACGAAACGGAAACTATTTCTGTACAACTTCTGACAGCATATTTTTTATAATTTAAATTGATTTTGAAATTTATTTTTAATTCTTCACTAATTAATTGGATTTTTTCAATTAGAGAAACGTAATTCTTTCTATTTTTAATTATTGTAATAACAATAATGAAGGTTATTAAATTTGAAACTAAAATGCGAATTTGGTTGGTCACTTTAAAAGCTTTTGTCATCAGATCGATGTTGTAGTTGAAATAAAATGTTTCATATGTGGCACACCAATAGCAAATTTGAAAAATTATTTGCCGGATGATGGAAATAAAAGCATATTTCACACGAAATTTAATTTTATTATTTGCAATTTCGTAATCTGAGATACCGAAAAGTAGTAACAATAAATTAAGATATTTCATGGCCGATATAAAATTTGTTTTGGACGAGTGGGTTGAAATAGAATTCGTTTTCATCGCGGCAATTAACAAAAGTAAAAATTTTGTAACACTGATATTCCTATTTTGTGTTATATCATCACTTGGTAATATAATATCTAATGGCAATTACGATAATAACTAATTTATATATTTTTTTAATTAAAAGAAAGCTATATGGTCTGGTTTGTATTTTCGTTATTACAAGCATTTAAAAACAACTCTGGTATACAGTCGAACCCGCTTAATAGAACATCAATCGGGCTCGGAAAATTATATATAAGCATGGTATAATTTTGGACACTGTCGGCGACATTTTGGGTTTTTAGTCATACTAATTAAATACAAAATGACTAAAAAGGATCAAATAAAAAAAAACAAGAAAAATTTTTAAAAAAGCTATTATTTAAGAAAATATGCTAAAAAGATCAAAATAATTTTTGAGCGATAAAAGCGAGATAAAAGCATATAAAAATATTTATCTCGCTCTTGTTTCGGATATACAGAATTTGTTTTCATGGCCTGCCATTGAAATGCTCCGTGGAGACAGCATTTCTTAGGCACTTGGCACACCGAATGTGAATTCGCACCGCATTGCGAAAAAGTTCAAGTTTACCACGTGATCTTATGTCACATGTCATCTACATAGATGAGCTCTAATTTTGTATTACGTAACAATGCGGTCTCCCCAAAATTGCGTCTCTGCAAAGTTAGAACTCATGTAGATTACATACAATCAGTGTTGGGCAAAATTCAATCTGACTAATGATTGAAAACTAATGATTGAAAAAATCAATCATATCTTTTTTGATTTCTGATTGAATTTGTTAGTCATTAATCATTCGTAACTTTGATTGTGATTGATTAGTTTTAATCATAATCATGATTGAAAAACTAACTGTTATGATTGATTTTAATTTCAGTAGGGGTAAGTATTGCATTCATGACGGAAACCGACTCATGAAGTCATAAGATGCTTCAATCTGATATTTTGTAGTCACAATGTAAATCGGACATTCGGACATTCACGGGAAAATATTTATGTCCGGTTATGAAAGAAGTCCGTTTATCAGAACAAGTTTGATTTGCGAATTTGGTCATAAGAAATGTCATTTCCTGTTTTTTTGTTGTTTGGCATTTGAAATTATTTGAATTTTAATTGTTTTTCCAAAAGCCTACTATCATTTCTATACAAAAATTTTAGCGCGAAATTGAATTTAATCATTCCTATCCTTGATTGAAATTGATGATTGAAAAACTAATGATTACTGTGTTCAATTATGATTATGACTAATGTATTAATCATGACTGAAGTAATCATGACTGAATTGGCCATGACTAAATTTTTAGTTGATTGATCAATCAACTAAAAAAAATAGTTGATTACGCCCAACACTGCATACAATATAAGATGGCTTGAAAAGTTTGAACTTTTTCGCTATGCGGTGCGAATTCGCATTCGGTGTACCAAGTGCCTTAGCATTTTTTTTTTTGATATTTTGGGCATAAATGCTTGGAAAAATATGTTTACAAATTTCATTTTCATGTCAGGCAATGAGGAAAATTCCACTTTAAGCGGAAAATACAATTGACCCGTCACAATTTTTACGGCGACATTTCAGAATTTAAAATCACAGTGCCCAATGCTTCTGTATACACTCAATCCGACTAACTTTGTCGTCGTAAAAAGTTGAATCGAATTTAACTTTTGTCGGTCAGTTCGCCGACAAAATTTCATGGTTGATTCAAAATGAAATATTATGGGCACGTCATAAAATCTAAATTTAGTCACTCAAGAGGAAATTAAAGAAAATATTAGAAATATACCGTATGCGTCATAAAAATCTAGAAAATTCATATTAAATTGTAAACTGTTTAATAAAACACAGAAGTTGAACGAAAAAAAATGTGTTTTGCTCTAAACTAAATCTTACAAACCAGTAAAAAAAATTATGCAAAATGTCCACCTCCAGCATTTACGAACTTCTCCAAACGGGGCCTGTACTTCTTGCATGTCAATATTAAATAAGACTCCGGTTTGTCGTTCCATGCGATGGTAATGGTGGACTTCAGGGCTTGCATATTACTGTAAGCCATAGCTCCAGTCTTATCCTGAACATATGCCCATATTTAAAAATCCAGGGGATTAAGATCTGGAGAGCTCGGTGACCACATGTCCTTAGACCAGAAGTTTTTTAAATTATTGGTTTTTTAAATTATCCAAATTTGGGTACTTCTGGCAGTGGCACGGCGCCCTGTCTTATTGAAACACGTAAAACACATCATTACCGTAGGTTGACTCTATTGATAATTTTACATGACTCTCCAAGATATCCTTATCGGATTCCTTCTGATCCTTCCTTTGATTACCCTAATCAACACTGGAGTCCTTACTGAAATGGGTCTATCGCTTCCAGATTGCGGCCTAACGATTCCTCTGGCCAAACAAGTCGCTCTTACAGCATAAACAGTTGACAACGCTACGTTTAATTGATTGGAAATCGCCTTATTGGACTTCCGCGCGTGGACCAACTTCATGATTTTCACTTTTCGAGCCTCCTTCATGTTGCTATATTTATAAACATTCAATTTTTTGGCTCAATTATGTACGAAGTTGTATTTACAAACCCTTTCAAACGTAGTACAAATTAATAAGCAACCGTTATCTCCTTGAAAATACTTGCAGTACTAGATTCCAGATTTTTATGACGCATACGGTAGTTCGTATGTTGTGTTGCTTACATTCATCATCCTCCTCGGCGCTACAGCTCTCGAAGAACCTGGGCCTCCTCAACTGAGGTTTCATAACAATTTCTTCCCTGCTTCGCACCTACAGTTTTACATGGATTGCAAACCATGGATGAATTACAACATTTGTAAGGTTTTTACGTTGTAACTCTTTAACAGCAGAGGCCGTGATATAGATTGCCGATGATGTCGTTAACACCAAGCGGCAACTATCACTATTCGTGCCACAGTCGGGAATTGAACCGTCGACCTCTGGAATAAGGTCCAAGTACCTTACCACTTGGACTACGCTGGACCTTATATTCATAAGGTTTACATTCACATTCCTATTATGTATGGCAATGGCTAACGGTAAACCACATAAAACATTTTTTTAAATGTCAAAATCAAATTAAAACCAAATGACGTTTAGAACAACAGATTGTTCGTAATTGTATGTTTGGGACGACATTGTCGCCGTAAATGTTGTGTTGGGCCAATTGTATTCCAGCCTTTATGTATAATCGAGACGAGATTAAACGGACACATTTCCTACGACTCAATTCGTAACCCAGATATTAAAAATGTTCTGATAAGAGGACAAGGACAGTGTTTTGATAAATGCTTGGCGTGTGGTAAGAAATTTCTAAGCCAAAATGAAATTTCTTTTTTATTTGATTTTGTAAAAGTAACAACAGTTGTGAATTTTACTTTAATGAAAGCTGTGATTTTACGACCCCATATTTTGCGATTTTACATAATAAGTGTGTGATTTCATTTTACACTTCGTATTGTAATTTTACACTGTGTAAATAACTTTTTTATTCTATTTAAATAGAATTCAATGCTAGAAGGGTCGCGTAAAAATCAGGAATCAGAAAAGATTCAATGGTCAAACATAAAATAATAACTTTTTTATACATGGAAGTTCGATTGAGGCGAGGAATTTTATAAATTCAATCGGATTGCATTACAAAGATTACGCGATTAAAGATAAAAAAGCTAGAGCAAATTTCGGGGCGGCGCCAAAAAAATCCGCCAGCGAAAATATAATCTTAACCGCACGACTCCATTAGACTTTTTTCCAGATTGTATTTAAATCCAATCACAAAAAAATCTAATGGAGACTCAAAAAATCTTGCATCATGATTTAAATCTCCGTACTGTCATGATTTTTTCGGCTGCTGAAAAGTAGGATTTTTTTTTGACATTTGTTCAGTCAAATTGGCTGATTTCTAGTTGGCTGCCCTGATTACCTCCTGGTTGACATTTCTAAGTACGCTATGGAGACATAATAAAAATGAAAAATCATGACTGAAAATGCCCACGCGCTGATTTTTTTACTCGCCAAAATATGGAGTGGGGGAAAAAATCATGATTCTAAAAAGTCTAATGGAGTCGTGGGGTTAGTATGCATTGCAAAACGATTATTTTCCCTTATATTTTGACGTTTAAACGTTAAAAAAAACTCTCAAAAATGAATGAAAATATTTAAATTGCATATCCTCGGCTAAAAGTAAAATTGTGCTAAGTCCATTATACCAAATTTGACAGAAGAGCAATAAAAAACCTTGTTAAATCATTTTAATTTTCATTTAAAGAAAACAGAGTCTCATTTAAAGAAAACTGAGCCCAATTTAATTCTCATTTAAAGAAAAGTCAGTGTTAAAACTTAAATTAAAACGATTTAACAAGGTTTTCATTGCTCTTCTGGAAAATTATACCAAATGGACTTAGCACAATTTCACTTTTAGCCGACGATATGTTAGTTGATTGAGATCCATAACTCTACAGTATTTTCTACACATTTTATAAGTTCAGTTGCTGCTTTTCTTCAGTTACCTAATCTTTGGTTTAACTATCGGAAAAATCCAATTTGCAAACTTACCAAATGAATTTTCTTGATTCCGTTATTTAATGTGGAAATAAGTGACTCGATCTGCAAATTGAATCATTTTAAAAATTTCATAGATATTGGGAAACTAAATTTTTAATACCTGATCTCCAATTTTATGTGCAGTATCTATTATTGAATATATTTTAACAAAACCAGCGAATACTCTTACAGCATTTACTGTCATCGTGCTTACTATAAGAGTTCTGTTAGGATCATTCGGACGCCACATCCGAATATCAAGAAATATGTAATAAGAGTTAAACAAAATTGTTATAATACTGTGAATAATTACAGCATAAACAAATGTGGAAAATGTTTTCGCGAGTAATCGTCTTAGTGTAAAGATACTTTGTAGAATTTCACAGGCATTCTCAAATTCTAATACTTCAATTTCCAATAACAAGTTTTCAATTTTCTTTAATCGTTGTAGCACAACACGATCAATGTGTCTTAAATACAGGATCATTAGTCCAAAAAACCAATATTGGTAGAAATATGCTAAATCGCCAAGTGTGAAATAATAATTGAACAAGAATTTTGACAAAGTCGTGTGACCAATATCAAAAGTCAGATATGCTATACACTCGATTAGGAATTTTTTATTTAAATCACTATAATAAAATTGAATATGAAAATATTTCAAGAAATCTTGATCAATTCTTTCGATTATTGTCACGATTTTTATCAACTTTTTGGCACTGCATAAAAATTTTAAAAATGCCAAAATAAAACAACCTATTAAGAAAATTGATTTTAGGGAAATTGTCGCTGAATAAGTCGGTTCCCAGGCACCTTTCAAATACAAAATCGTACTCATTGTATGCCATTCGTAACGTAAAACATTAATCGTAGCCGTTAAAAAACATAAGACTGGCAAAATGTAATGTTTTTTATTGCAAATAATTTGATTTCCTTGAATTGTGAAAAGTGATAAACCGATTATGAAAAGAAATTGATTTGTGTTTTGAAAATGTCGAATGTATCCCATTTGTAAGAATTTTGATTTATTTAATGATGACCTAATGACACAATTCACGTATGCCTACTCGATTCAGTCCAAAATCAACAAATATTATTTACGCAATATTCAATTTTGTTAATTGAACATGGAGTTTTATAGTTGGAAATTCGAAGTGATTACATAATAGAATTACTATAAGACAGTTTGATATTTTCTTAGCAGGTTCATAATTAAACGACATTAAATCACTATTCTAGTGATTAACCATGCATTGAATATTGTCTATTCATCAACCTCGACTAATGTTTCCAACTAATTTTGTTTTAAGCAAAGAAATTTGAATAGGAGACATTCTTATAAACCACGTCACGCTTATTTCACGCTTTTCGAATCCCTGGCGCTCCCAGGAGTGGGAAACGTTATCGTAATGTAACGAAATGATTTTGCGGCTTTTTCTTACAAGTAAACTAATAGAAATTTAATTGCCTTACCTTAACGAAAAATGTAACGATTTTTTTTTCCTTTTCACGTTTTTTCGGTATTTATTTATTCTTACCTTATTTTATTTTGTATTATATTTTTGTGAAATTTTCCACAAACCTACATCAATTATAATCCCACAAAGCACCCACTTTCATAAAATATCATTAAGAATATTATTTTAATCATATTTTAATTCTAAATCGGACTATGTTTGGCCTGATTCACTCTACTTTTGGAGGCAAGCAAACGAAAATATTTTATGCCATTTTATCGTATCGAAAATATTTCCTTTTTCGTATCTCCAAAAGTAGCGTAAATTTAGATTAAAAATCTAAGTTTTGATTAACAGACTAGCAGGCTTAAAAACTAACAGACTAACCAACTAATGGTGCGTTTCACGAATTTTTTAGCGACTATTTTCTCGATTCAGCGGGCGAAATTCAAGCAAAAAGATTCTGCTAACACGACTTAGCGGCCGCTAAAGTTTCGTGATACTCGCAGTAGGAGATTAACATGCTCCAATTGACTCAGGAGTGCTTGCGAAATGTTTTTTAGATAAAATTAAGAGATCGAAATCTTTCATGAACACAATCTATAGATACCTATATAAAATCGTTTAACCTGACTGACTGATTGACTTTTTTTTTTAATTTTTCAGTTATTGGTATAACAGGGCCTTGATAATAGTTATATTGGGCTGTAAAATCAAATTATTCTGTGCCATGCTGGAATATGAAATGTCCGGCAATTTGCCGGGTAGGGGGAGGGGTGGGGGAGGGGTGGGGGAGGGAAAGGTTAGGGAGGGGGGGAAGGGGGTGGGGGTGGGTCACACACACACACACATTGTGTAAAAATTTCGTACATTAAAAACGTAGAAAGCTCCAGTATAAATTTTCGATTGGGATGATCATAATTTATTTGAATTTTAAGTTTTTCAACTTAAAATCTCACACCTCTTAAGCTTAATTATGAATATGGATCAAGCAAAGGTAGAAGTTCTTCAAATAAATTTGCAACATGGCAAAGCAGCAACGGCCGAACTTAACCGTTGTTTAGCCAAGGGGCATACACTTGTGGCACTCATTCAAGAACCCTACTATTTCAATGGAAAGGTTCGTGGTTTGCCAAACAATTTAGGAACTACCATTGTAGGATCTAATACTGACAGACCAAGAGCATGCATTTGGGTCAAAAAGAACGTGGACTTCATCCCACTACCGCATCTCAGTAATAAGGATGTGGTGGCTGTGGCACTTAAGAGTTCTACTAGCAATTCGCTACCTCAGACTGTCATTATTTCAGCTTACTTGCCATACGATTCATTACGCCCTCCTCCTGGGGAAGAATGGGACAAAATCCTCAAATATTGCAAACTCAACAGTATGCCTTTGATAACTGGCTGCGACTCCAATGCGCACAACATTGCGTGGAACAGCAGTAACACAAATAACAGAGGTATCGCACTTCTTGAATTTCTCCAAAGTGAAAACTTGGAAATCTTAAATAAGGGACATGAGCCCACTTTCATAAATAGAATCAGACGAGAAATTATTGACATTACTTTTTGCTCTCCTGATATCCTTGGCAGCATTTGTGATTGGCATGTATCCAATCATATTCTTGCGTCGGATCACAGAGCTATTTCTTTCAAGATTTCTCTCAAGACCACTAGACCTATATTATTCAGAAATCCTAGGAAAACAGATTGGGAAACTTTCGCCAACAATCTGCAGCAAACACTTGCTTCCTGGGAGCTCGGAGAACTGTCTTGTCAAAACATTGAGACAAAAAGTAAAATGCTTGAAGAAGCTATAGTTACTGAGTTCCATAAGGCATGTCCACTATCCACCAGTAGAGGGAATCACAAAACCACCTGGTGGAACGCTGACCTTAAAAAACTAAGACAAGCTTTACGCAAACAATTCAACAAGGCCAAAAGGGTTAACACAATAGAACAGTGGAACATTTTTAGTAACCTCCAAAGCAACTATAAGAAATCCATAAGAAATTCCAAAAGGAATCACTGGCAAAAATTTCGCGGAGAAATTGACAGCGTCCCTGAAGCTGCCAGAATTAACAAAATCCTGGCCAAGGACCCCACTAACAAACCGACTACCTTCCAGACCGAGTCAGGAATTTACACGTCAAGTGATAGAGAGGCAGCTATGCATCTCCTTGACACACATTTCCCTGGACATTATCCAATTTCAGACAATTTCAGTTTATTACAAACAGACTTAGCTACAGCTGATTGGTCAATAGCCAACAAAGTGGTTACGAAAGACAAAATTTCATGGGCTATCAACAGTTTCGCACCCTTCAAATCTCCCGGTCCAGATGGGATCTATCCGGCAGCCATGCAGAAAGGTATAGACGCAGTGATTTCACCACTCCAGGAACTCTATAAAGCCTGTATTGCAACAGGCTTTATTCCAAGCTCATGGTGCAAGGTCAAAGTAATTTTTATTCCAAAAGCGGGTAAGCAATCCTACTATTTAGCCAAATCGTATAGGCCGATAAGTCTCATGAGTTTTCTGCTAAAAACCCTAGAAAGACTCGTGGAAATCTATCTGCGAAATGAGCTTCAACCAAAGTTGACTCTAAATCCTATGCAGTTTGCTTATCAAAAGGGCAAATCTACTGAAGGAGCTCTTCATCAACTGGTAAATCATATTGAAAAAGGTATGGCCTGTAATGAGTTTGTCTTAAGCACATTCATTGATATAGAGGGTGCTTAACACTAAGTTTGGTGACTTTGAGGTTTCTATCTCGACTATCAAAGGTTGTCCTCAGGGTGGAGTTTTATCTCCATTATTATGGTGTCTTGTGGTAGATGAACTACTAGAGGCATTAAAAGCTACTGGCATTCTCACAATAGGATACGCCGATGATATAGTTATATCAATAACAGGTAAGTTTCTCAGCACTCTAGGTGAAATTCTAGCAGAGGCCATCACGAAAATTTCCGTGTGGTGTGACAATACAGGTTTATCTATAAATTCAAGCAAAATCAAATCGGTGCTTTTCACAAACAAACGTAGAATTGACAATTTAAAAATGCCATTCCTCAAGGGTATTCAACTGGAATTATACGATGAAGCCAAATTTCTAGGAGTGATTTTCGACAAAAAACTCAATTGGAAATCACACGTCTCAAACAAAGTGAATAAAGCGATTTCCGCGTTTTTGCAATGCAAAAGAGCAGTATCCCGTACCTGGGGATTATCTCCAAAGATCGTGCTCTGGTTATACACAGCTGTAATCAGACCAATGGTATCTTATGGTGCGATAATCTGGTGGAAAAGAACAACTCTTTCTTCTGTCAAAAACGAACTCAATAAGCTCCAAAGACTTGCGTGTATTAGCATTACTGGTGCGATGAGATCGTGCCCAACAGCTGCGTTGGAGGTTATCTTAAACCTACTGCCATTGGATCTATTCATCAAGGAGCAAGCTATGCTCTGTGCTTTTAGACTCAGCATAACTGGTCAAAGAAATCCTAGCAACTGCAATAAATCACATATGTCTATCTGGAATGACCTAACTAAGAAGATACCAGAGGCAGAAATGCCTATCGATTATCATATTGAGAAATTACATTTTGGAAAGAATTTCAAGGTGATTTTTCCCACCAGAGAGGAATGGAATCGGAAAAACCAGGTGATTCCTCCCACTAACAATGACTGGTTCACTGATGGATCACTCAGGAACGAGGTGGCGGGTGCTGGTGTTTTTCATCAGAGACCCGCAGATGATAATATTACTGAAACTATCCCTTTGGGGAAAAATGTTTCTGTATTTCAAGCAGAAATAGTAGCAATCTCCACTTGTGCAATGCTAATTCGTAATAACAATCCTATAGGCGAAGAGATTAACATATTCTCTGACAGTCAAGCGGCATTAATGGCCTTGAACTCCGTAGAGACGAAATCAAAACTTGTGGAAGAATGCTTCCTTAACCTTCAAAGGATTTCATGTAACAATACTGTATCCCCCATATGGGTCCCAGGACACAGCAACATCCAATGCAATGAAGAAGCAGATAAATTAGCAAGACAGGGAGCTGACATCATACCTGTAGGACCTGCTCCTTCACTGCTAATCTCAGTAGCAACGTTAAAAGCAAGGATACGCATTTTCAGCAGACAGCAACACGAAACGAGGTGGGCAAATGAAACTGTTGGACGTCAAGCTAAAAAGTTTGGCTATGTACCCAATCCCACCATTGCCAAAAAAGTACTAGGGCTGGGGAGGTCTGGTATACAACCGCTGGTCAGTGTACTAACAGGCCACTGTAAACTCAATTACCATCTCTACAACATCAGGCTTTCGAGCGATCCTTAATGCAGCTTATGCGATGCAGAGGAAGAAACTGCAGAACACTTTCTTTGCTTGTGTCCTTTCTTCCAGAACCGCAGACTAAACACGTTAGGCAGTCGTTTCTTAAATCCTTTGGACATCGGTAAGATCTCCCCAATTAGTATTCATAGATTCATCATTGGATCCAAAAGATTCATGTCTGAATAAATTAGCAGGAGCCAGTTCCTTCCACCAAATAAGCACAATGGACCCAACTGGTGGTCTAAGTGCTTATGGGCTGTACACATCAGCTTCATACATATTTTTTGCGTTAAATAACAGTTTTATAAATACAACAATAATAGAAATATAACCACACCATACTCTTAAACACAGTGTTAAAAAATATATGGGTTGCGTTATTTTACGAATAATGACAAACAAATTTAAAAATATATTTAAATTATCAAAAAATATAAAACCAGCAGTAGAAAGGAATAAAAACACTGATACAATGTAATGGAATTTCTTCTGGACAATTTTATTTCCAGAAATTGTGAAGAACGTTAATCCACAAACGAATAAAAATATGTTAACATATTTAAAGTTATTTATGTAAGCCATTTGATTCACTGTCCTCAACGAATATGTAAGGAAATAGTTTTTCTAACTTTGGCTATAGGTAAATATTTTAATACAGAATTAATTGCTATTAGGAAATTAATTTGATTTTTATACCCGTATGGTGAAACCAAAGGGTATATTAACTTTGCCTTACCGTTTGTAACGCCAAGATCCCGTCATCGTACAAAAAAATGAATTACACCAGTGTGTTTAGAATGATAAAAAAAGTTGAATTTAGCATGTCCGTCCGTCTGTCCGTCTGTCCGTCTGTCCGTCCGTCTGTCCGTCCGTCTGTCCGTCCGTCTGTCTGTCTGTGGCGCGGATTGCAGGCGCACGGATTGAGCTAGAGACTTGAAATTTTGCACAGATCCGTTTTTCGTAAAATGCGAGGCTAAGTTCGTTAATGGGCAAAAATGGACCATTAGGGGGGGTACCCCCCATACGAACGAAAACTTTTTTTTCTGAATATCTCAAAAACGGTGCATCTTATCTAAAAAGTCCAAGAACAAAAGTTCTTTAGGATATGATTCTACATAAAACTCCCATACATGAAAATCCGATTGGAATAAATTTTAAAAAATCTTATTGGAAAATTTGACTTCAAAGTGGAATTTTGATACAACTGTTCGCTGTTCACTTAAATCACCATACGGGTTTTCAATAATTGCCAGATTGGCAATTATAGCTTTTGTTATGTTTTATGATAAAATTGTGTGTAGTACCTAATAGGCAACAATTTAAATTGTTTTCTGGAAGGAATTGTCTTCGATTTTGTCATCGATAAGCGAATATTTGTGATTCTTTGTTGGATAAATCAAATTGCTTTATTTACAAAGCAATAAAGTTTTTCTAAACCTTTCTGTGATATTTTGAGTATATTGGATTTGCTTTAGCATTTATAGCACATAGCAGGAATTGTGGACAAGGCCCGTAGCTAGGGAACTGAACCCGACCTTCCCTCCCGATATTTATAAAAAAAATTTCTCGGTATTCAAAAAATTTCTAGGTATTTACTGGGGCTACCAATTATTTCTACCAATAATGAATTTCTATAATTTTGACTGCGGCGCAGTTTTTTTTTTAATTTTTGCACATTGTATATATTTTAACAGAATTTTGCCTGCGGCGCAATTTTTTGGTATATAAGATCAAAATACCTTTTTATTATCTAGATAACAATAGACAAAGATTAAGACGAACCCTCTTATCGAAAATACCAAATTTCCAAGCGCATAAAAATGCATTTTTATTAATTTCGGTGCCAAAGACAGGTTTTGCCCCAGACGCTGCTTTATCTTGAGCCTGGTTTTGGCACAGACAAAGTGTAAAGTCCTCTGAAAATTTAACCGGCTCTATCATGCAAAGAGAGAGCTTTTCTTCGCTTAGGTGACTTTTCTATCATCTTTCGCCCGTTTAGACTTGAAATCGTTTCTTAGTGAGCACATATGAGGTAAGATGAATCTGTTTGCAGGATTTCACGGCAAACGGTTTAGTGGTTCGGGAGATTCTCTGATGAGTGAGTCAGTGGTATTTGGTTTTTATATACATATATAGAGAAAAGCCAAAAAGAACTTTTTTTTTTTACTTTTTAAGAAAGTAGGAAATATAGGGTGTAAAAAATATCATAAGAAAATCGGAAAAAAGGTTTAAATGCCCGTT
The DNA here is from genome assembly GCA_964034945.1 of Chrysopilus asiliformis. Lineage (NCBI taxonomy): Eukaryota > Metazoa > Arthropoda > Insecta > Diptera > Rhagionidae > Chrysopilus > Chrysopilus asiliformis. The sequence continues at coordinate 88,880,974 of OZ035961.1, read as the reverse complement.
TCCCACTCTCGCCGAATGCAAGCGAATTAAAGTCACGTCTGCCAGGATGGTCTCTTTTTTATATGCAGCTTGTTTACAACGTAAATCGGAGTTTAAGTCCGGGTAAATATAAACAAGCAATATTCAATTTACAAAGAAGAGCTTAACGTGGCAGTCGTGACTGTAGTTCATCTGCATTCGGCGAGAGTGTGGCGTTAGCGTCAAAGTATGCAAAAAATACCTGCCAACAAAAATTTTTGTAAAAATAATTTTCAAAAACGAAAATATTTGCAGCTTACCGTATAACATTTAAAATGAAGTGTTCTATACGTTGTCATTACAGATGTTAACTAAAAAATAACTGTTATAGCTTTAAATAGTTTGCTATGATTGTTTTTTTACCTGCTCTCCCAAATTATCTGACATGAAAGTGAGAAGGGATAGTCTCCCAAAATTTATAGCAATTCTAAGCAAATTGTAAAGAATATAACGTATAACTATTATATTTCCCATTCGTAAATCAGTTAATAAATAATGGGCACTGAATATTGAAATTGCATTACAATAAAATATTATTGAGTAAATTATACCCGAAAAACTTCTTTCAAACAAACGTTTCAATTCGAAAAAATCCGATAACACTTCTGCGATATTGTCTAAATCACTGCAACTAGTTTTTAAAACATTATTTATTATTTTCAATCTTATAACCAAAATCCGCTCAAAATATCTTAAATAAACGCATATAACATTTAAAATAATATTTTGATAAATAAATGATATCAACGCAATTCCATAGAACTTCCACAGAATCGCGTACATTAATTCAACGGAAATTGCCGATACAGCGGAAGCAAGAAATTCCAACAAAAACGCTTTGTTGGCAACACCATAGCGAATTCGAATTTTGAATAAATTTAGCAACTTTTGATCAATTTTGTCTGTCTTTTTGATAAATTTCAATTGATTTTCAACACTTAATAGAAATTTAATAAATATTATGCAAAACCAAATAACAGTAATCCATTCTCTTATGGAAACTCCAGCATAATATGTCGGCCACGGCAAGTAATTTACATCGAAAAAATACGTTAGAAACTCCCAATTATCGTACATATAGGAAATCATAGATACTAGCAAATATATTACTGGTAAAATGTAATTAAATTTTTTAAAAATGATTTTATTTTTTCGAATGGTAAATAATGGTAAGCCCATTAAAAATAATATTTTATTTATTGTTTGAAATTTCTTAATGAAACCCATTTGATTGAATGAAATTGGAAATATTTATTAAATGTTATAAGTAGTTATTTGCAGCAATATGGATAAAATGTTGATTTAAGATTTTACACAGTGATGAACTCTTGATTGAAATAATTGGAGTTGAAAGTAAATAAATTTGGTTGAGCTGTTGATTTAGTTCAACATACTGCATATTTTATGGAAAATCTCGAATTTCAATCAGAAAATGGTAACAGAATTCCAGATTTGTTTCAATCAACCCGAGTTTCAATATTCCTTAAATACGCTAACTGTTAGAAGCGCTAGCATTTTAAAGAACAAACCAGAGTCACTTCGTAGTAATTATTAAAATTGCGCCGCAGGCAAAATATTTATTTAAAAAATGTATACAGGTAGAAATTATTATGCCGCAGGCGAAACGTTTTAAAGGCCAAGGTCAAATATACCCTTAATTTAGGGTTGCCATCCCGCTATATTTTCCCCCCGGAAATTGTGCTTTATTTAAGGGCACGCGGGGAATATTTTGGTACTTTTTGAGTGCACCCAGGATAGCGAAATAGATATCCCTATGGGGTTTTGACTCCGGAACCGCTGAACCCGATTCCAGATGAGATTTGTTGCCGGAAAATTTGGAGAAAAAGATAATCACGTTATCCTTACAGGACTTATACCGTTATACTTCTAGCATTATTAACGTCAGAATCGGATTCAGCGACCCATAAAACCCCCATATGAGATTTTTTACGGAAAATTTGAGGATAAGGATAATCACGTTATCCTTGCAGAACCCTCGATTATCTTTAAACACTTCTTAACGCCAGAATCGGATTCAGCGCCCCGAAAAACCCCCAGATAAAATTTCCCCAGAAAATTTGAAGAAAAGGGAATTTACTTTATCTCTACAGGACCTTCCGTTATGCTTGTAGATTTCCTCATGTAAGTATCGAAATTCAGCCCAGATAAAATTTTTTCCAGGAAATTTGAGCAAAAGGACAATCTTGTCATCCTTACAGGGCCTACCGCTGTCCTTACAGACTTCTTAATGTTAAAATCGCATTCAGCGACCCCAAAAAGACCCAGATAAGATTTTTTCCGGAAAATTTAAGGATAATAATAATCACGTTATTCTTAGCGGACCTTCCCTTATCCCTTAAGGACAAAGTAATGAACATATTTTAACGGTATGTGTGCAAAATTTCAAGTTGATCGAATTAGTGGAAGTGGTTAAAAATTAGATTGCAAGATTTGACCCCAACAGACACACAAACACGCTCAGAAAAATGTCCAGGTCAACTTTTTGTCAGGTTAACTCTGACCTTACAGAGGTGTCTGTACGCCAGCTAGCGGTCAGAATTAACCTATCTAAGGTCAACTCGTGCAACTCCCAATGCCCTACTTCACCTGCTGGTGGCTTAATTTCAGAATTTCTCCGACCACAGGTCAACTCAGTTTTACTTGCCCACATGCAGGCGAACGCGCGCCTGCCAGAGGCCAATTACGCCGTATGTAGGTCGTCGAGTTAGCCTCCATTTTTCTGAGTGCAGACAGATACGGAAGCAAGATAAATAAAAGCTTTTTAGAGCCAAACTAAATAAAAGCTTTTAAAAAAATGTCCATTGACTTACCGAAGATTTTTTCAAGGCACTGTTTTTTACATTCAGTAGGAGTCCAATCTAAAAAAAACATTATTTTAAATATTTTACCAAAAATACACATTTCTGAATGCAGTACCTGGTTTCCAACTCCATCTCCCATAAATGTTAAAATAAATAATTTAATTAAACTAATTGCAAATCTTATAACAGTATTACAGAATTCAATGTACGGTTTTGTGTGCCATTCACGAATGTCAAGTATTATATAATAATATCGGAATGTTAAAATTAACACATCGTAAATAATATTAGAAATTACTACAGTGGAAAACGTTTCACCAATTTGAATTTTTAAATTACATACAAGAGTTAGAATTTCACTAGCATATTCCAATTTCTCTGGATTCGATTGGTAGCACAATTGTTGAAATGTTTCTTTAATTACTGTCTGTAGCAATCGCATAACATGTCGAATGTAAATGATTTTCAAGCCAAATGCACACGTTTCATAAAAATACGATAATGACACAAAATTAGCGGTTCTTAAGAATATGAAACCATAGATTTTCGATATGGATTCGAAACAAATGAATGCAAAACATTCGAAAAAGAAAATTCGATGTCCTTTTTTGTAGTTGATATCCACGCCTAATTGGTCGGCGAATATTTGATCGATTTTCACAAAAGTTTTTATGCACTTTATATGCTTTTGAACATTGCCAAGGATTCCAAAAAGGATTAACAAAAAGCATAAATTTGAGAAACTTGCGCGAATCGCGAGGGTCGTTGAAACTGTGACTTGAGTATTTCTCTTATGATCGCAAATTAAAAGCATTGTGTCCCATTCACGGTAAACATTTCCAACTAAAGTGATTAAAAAATAATAAATGGCAATGAATGCATATCGATATGAGAAATCAATTGAGAATTTCTGTATAGAAATTGACGATAAACCGGAAATCCACATAAAACAATTAACAAATTTAAAATTTTTCAAAAATCCCATTTTCAGGATAATTTTTTTAAGGATCGACCATGAACTTGTAAACCGAGTAATATGTCTAATTGTTGCTACCGTTAACCTAGGATAAGAAAGCTTGTACTTCCTTAAGAAAACTTTGTGAAAATGTTAGTTTATTGATTTAATTAGTAATCGTCGTTTGTTGTGATTTAAGGAAATATTGTCGTGGGCATTGGAGTATGAAGGGTTGGTTAAACACAAAACTTTACAAACATTTTAATATCAAAAAATAATTGTCTAATTAAACTATTGTAAGGATTATTATTTTTTCTTGTATTAAAATATAAAAATGTATAAAAGAAACAACTGTTCTGAAATGGTCAACAGCGGAACCGACAGATTTATTCAGGTCGGACGGGATTGATCCGTTCGGTCATGGTACTGATCCATAAGTATAATACAGTAGAATCCCGATAATTCGTATTTCAAGGGATCGACGTAAAAATACGAAGTATCGGGATATACGAATTAGCGGGGTACGAATTATCGAGATTCTACTGTATCTGTATATATGTATTAATATCTAAAATAATAATTTCTTAAAATAATAACGCTGTGTGCCTATCTGTCTGGATGTTCGTTTATAACTCGGAAATTACTCGACCGATTTAGACTAAACTTTAGAGAACGCTTCTAAGTATCAAGGGGCGTGTTCTAGGCTCAATTGCGGATTTTCTGAACGCAGGAAAAATTTGGACTTTCATAACAAATTAAACCTCAACGATTATACTCGTATTCCAATTAAAGGCTTTAAAAATGATTGCCAATTAATAATACACCGCAGGAGATTTTTTTTTGACCAATGACAAGTTTTAAAATATTTGAATTTCTCGACCTCGAAATTAATCGTAAAACTTTTGAAAACCCGTCAAGAGGGAAGAGTGTTTGCCTCAAATTTTGCTTTTTGTTTGTGATTATATAAAAAGTGCAAGGGGCGTTTTATCTTTTCTAAATACAACAAAAATGGCAATGTAGGAAAAAAATTTAGAAACAGACATCCTACTATTGAAAATGATTTAATGAAATGCGCCGCAGGCGATTTTTGGGCTAGAGGCAGTAGTTTCTGCGAAAATTGTTGAATGTCGATGTATTTTTTTTTGTAATTAAGAAATTACAAGACTAGATTGAATGATTTCGGGACAGAAGTTCGGAACGAAACTGGGACAAGATATATAAATCCGGGACTGTGCCGTCCATTCCGGGACGAATGGCCACCTTAGTTATATTATCATGAATCTTCCAATTCTAGAGCTTTATATAGACTTAAAAATAATTTCGAGGCCCCAACAATTGAAGACCCTATTAAAGGAGTAATTTTTTAATACTTTTTTTCTATTTTCTCGAATACGGTGAGTTATACTAATACTAAGTTCACACCGACGCAAAATCACGTAATTTTGCGAAATGATTTAAATCTTAAACCAAAGTGTTCACACAGAGGTTAAGGTAATTTTGCTTGACATTTCAACGACGTTGGTTCAAAAATGGATCGAGGAAGTTCGTGTAGGATTACTATGAATTTTAGTAATATGATGAATAATACAATTCAAAACATCGATGAAATATGTGCAAACAGAATTAGACACTTTAGACGAAAATGGGAATTATCTGTAATGAAAATAAACAATTATTTTCCATTTCATATCTAATGGCATCAAAAACAGGTACTTTTTTTTGCCCCGCGTAGGTTGTTTACTAATATATCCTCTTCGCGTGCGGAACACGGCTTCTTTTTCTTATATTTCCGTCTTTCCAATCCAGCACAAATGTCAAAACTTCTCAAAACTGATGTACCTACTGAAGAGAGCTGAATAAGTGATGCAGGGTTGTATTCATTGTTTTTGCTTGATTTCGTTCCTAATTTTGTGGAAATTGCATACTTTTAGTGATTTTAAAAACAGGCTAATGTACTGGAAATCTCGTGATTTCGAGCGTGATTTCGTTCAAAATTACGCAAAATTACGTAATTTTGCGTCATATAGTATTATATTGAAACATTTATGAAGGTAAAATCTGTTTAGAATATGATTTTAGATAACCTTTCGATGCACCAAAATCCAATCAGACCACTCCTTTCCCCCTATCCTATACAAATGGATTTTTTCACAAGAATTTTGTCTGTCATCATATAGAGTATTTGACGATTGCCGCCTGGGAATTGTAGCTTTTCTTATGTTTTTTGACTATTGTTTTGTTTTACTTACCCAACCTGGATTTACACAAAAATCGATCCTATAGCAATTTTGAATTCCATTTTCGATCTGAAAAAATTCACATGAAATTAACTTGTTTCGGCGAGCGTTTGTATTTCAAACTACCTCAAATCCTATTCTATGCATTACAAATGCTATATAAATCAATTTAGCAGAACTGAAGCTTATCCGAAGAATCACGTGTAGAAAATGTAAATAATTCACTGGTTCATTGTAAAATGAATAATTTTTAACATGAATAATAAACGAATAAACAAAGAAAATTATATTAACCACATCGAAGAGAATATTAAAAATCAAGACGTGTCCGAATGCTCCTTCCATGATTTCTTTCATTTTCCATAAATCATTGCTCATATCCAAAAGATTTCTTAAAAATTTTTTTCGATTTCTTTTTGATCCAATTTGACTTAATAACTTGGAGAAAACTTTTAATCTTATATTCACTAACCGTCCACAATGTCCGATATAAATCAAGTTCACACCAACGACAGCCAGTTGATAAAAATACGAAGCTATGAACACACTCCAACTAAATCCGTTAAAAAATCCAAAAGATAAAAATTTCGTAAACGTATCTGTTAGCGAAGCAATTATTACTACTAGAAATTCTAAAAAACATATTCGATTGATTCTTTTGTATTTAAATTTTATCGAGAACCATTGTAGATATTTTATATCTATATTTTGAATAGATTCTAGCAAATGTCGATGTTTTTCCGAATTCAAAAACGTTGCTAGAAACAGCGCAAAATGTATAAAATCCAGTGACCAAACGCGTATTAAGCCCGATATAATGTAAGTAGTCGAAATATTCTCAACGAATCGTAAATCAATGTAATAATAATAAATGTGGAAAGCTTCGAAAGCAAATAATAATAAGGAAGCACGAAAAAAGTAACGTTTTCGAAAGAAAATTCGTACGCCAGTAATTTCGAAAAATGAAAATCCTAAAACACACAAAAATTTATTAATATTCCGAAAATGATAGAGAAAAGTCATTGCAATGTTTTGACGATTTAACCACAACTTACAGACGAAATGGAATTTTACAGGATTTTTCCCTGGAAAATTCATACCAGCAACGGCTGCATACGAAATTAATTGGGTTAACGTGTTCATGGATGGAAAATTTGTAAACAAATCATCGTTTCTTAATAATTTGTTATCGTGTCCTATTAAATGCTTCAGAGAGTTTCTGATAATAGAAGACTATGAGGTATTAACCGATTATATATTTGCAATTTGTAAAATTAAATTTATTTTGTATCGATATTTTGATTAATATTAGGGTGACCACACGTCTCGCATTAGCTGGGACTGTATCGGAATTAAGATCTAATGCGGCAGTCACACGACGCTGTTTTGCCAGCGCTGCTAGATATTGGGTTAGTAGCGCTGGCAAATAGCAACAGCAGGCAGCGTACTGAGAAGGTTCACACGATTTATAACTTAGTAGCGCTGGCAAACAGCAAAACCGTCGTTTGACATTTGAATTTGGGCGATTTTTTAAATAATAAACGTAACACACAAATTTAAATGAATAAACGTAAAATAACAACTTAAAATAAACAAACTTTTCCATTTATCAGACTTTTGACAGCTCAGTAACCATGCAACAGGGTCACGTGATCCCTAGTAGCGCTGGCAAAGTAGAACGGTCTCTACTTCAATAGCGCTGCTAAAATCATCGCGCTGCTGCTGTTAGTAGCCGCCTACTAGGGTTCACACGGTGCTGCTGAAACGGCTGCTAACAGCCAAACAGCTAGCAGCGCTGGCAAAACAGCGTCGTGTGACTGCCCATTAGCAGAATTGGGGCGTCAACAGCGCACGCCAAAAGCAGCTGTCATGTTGCCGTCAACTATTGCCGCCAACTTGACACGCCGGGCCGCCGTCAATTTCTTTAAATGTGAGCATAGCCACACTAAGGAAAAACTGTTATTAGATTCAACGAACAATTAGTTGAATCAAATAAAAAAATTACTAAATTTGCGCCAACGATTTTTGTATTTGATTTAAATGAAAAGTGTTTAAACGAAATAATTGTTGTTTTTTGGCAGAGAAAAAAGCCACACCAAAACAAAGTAACCTCTCTTCTTGTTTATTATGTCTTTTCTTTATAATTAGTGTATGTTGATGGAAAGTTTATCTGCGGTAGAACTTAATATTCGTTTCGAAGCGGAAATATTTATTGAAAATATACGAGTAACATAAAATTACTGATATTTAATGGTTTTTATACCAAAACCTACAATTGTTGGATATGATAGTGATACCTCTAAAAAACATACTTTCCTCGTATTATTATGCAAAAGGTTTTTTTTGAAAAAAAACCTGAAAAAATTGGCTTCAAAAATCTCACGAAAGATAGCTCCAACTAATTTCTAGAATAAAATATTATTCTCTGAACTATTTTCGTTAATCATAATTCATACTAATATACTTATTTATAATTCAAGTTGGTGTCTGTCTGTCTGTCTATCTGTCTGTGTGTCTGTCTGTCTGTCTGTTCCTCTTTCACGCAAAAACGGCTGAACCGATTGACTTGAAATTTGGCATGAGTGTCTGTGGTAGTTCTGGTTCCAACATAGGCATACGGAAAAGTAGAGCGAGGGGTGGTGGGAGTAAGGGGAGGGGGTAAAGTAATTTCGAAACTTAGTTTTCCCTCTATGTTACTCTTTCGCGGGGAAACTACTGAACCGATTGGCCTGAAATTTGGCATAGATGTTCGTCGGGGTCCAGCCCCAACATAGACCCATTAAAAAGTAGCCCGAGAGGTGGGGGGAGTAAGGGGAGGGGGTAAAGTCATCTCGAAACTTAGTTCTCCCTCAATGTTACCCTTTCGCGGGGAAACTACCGAGCCGATTGGCCTGAAGTTTAGCTCCAACATAGACCATAAAAAAAAAGTAAAAATTTGAAAAAACTTAACCCGGCAACGACGGGTATGCAAGCTAGTGAAAAAATAACGAAAAGGCTTTTAATATCGTGTTCAAAAGTGGCATAGTTTTCAGGAAAACCATGTCGCCATCTTTGATATTTTGCGTGCATGAAAACAAAGAAAATCCATTTGTATGTGCCATCAACGTCGATGATGATTCTTCCTCGTTCTCTTTTCTGTGCGCCATTGTTAATAGACCTGATTAACCTCCTATACGTTCAAAACAAATGTTCAATTATTTGTTTTGACTGCATGACGTAGGAAAACGCTGTCTCCAAGGCCCAATTAACCATAGGGCTAATTGGGCTACAGCCCAGGGGCGCCATACAGCCCAGGGGCGCCAATTAATATTTAATTCACATATTTATAAAAATTTTTGAATTTTATTTTGCGTAAATATATATTTAAGTTTTGAATTAAAGAATATTTTAAAAAATAAAATTGAATTTTTACAATAAAACTATGTAAGGGTGCAAAATTTTATTTAGCCCAGGGCGCTCAAACTTGTTAATACGGCTCTGGCTGTCTCTCAGACAGTTAAATTAACTGATTCCGTTTTTGTTTTTAATACTTTTCATTTAAATAATTTTAGATGAATTTAGTATTTTACTTCATATAAAAAACATTTGATTTTGCAGTACAAATGAGAATTAGTCAAATCAAATGACGGTTCTTGATCATTTGAAATCAAATGACGGTTCTACTACAAGCCCGATTTCCCTCATTACTGGTAGTAGTGTCGCTCGCGGTGGATTTTATTACTAATCATGCGTAGATAGTAGCTCTGCTCGTTGTGAGTTTTGTAACTAAAGATTTGCCGTCGACGCACATTTTAAGTTGAATTTGAATTCAGCGGCAGTGACGCCATTGCCGTCGCCATACTGTTAGCATCAATTACGCCCATTGGTTTAAAAAAATATACGGCCCATAGTCTATTTCGACTGGGCGTTGCTGTAAATCATACATTTTTCATGTCAGCGACGAATTTTTCGTAATTGATATCCTCATAACTTCAATTTCAACATCTAAAAAAGTTAGAAAAATCAAATTTTTGTTCATTTGAAGTTATGTAGTTCCGCATTTCTGTTTAAAAAAAAAATTAGTCCTGCGGCGCACATTTAGTATTTTTTTGCCCAATAAGGGACTGTTCATAAAATACGGGATAAGATAAAGGGGTGTTCATAAAATACGGAGGCATATAGTAGATAATATGAGTACCTGTTATTAATAGATTTTATTGTTTTATTTGCAAAAGAAAAATATAAGATAATTATTTTTTGATGTTTGTCAAAATGTTTTTAAAAACCCAATTAAATCAAAAAAAAAAAACCCAAGTTTGTTGGGCTTTTAAAAAAAAAAGAAAACTGGGTTTTTCACAACTCTGATTTGAAGGGGTGGTACGTGTAATTAAAGGCAATTATACGACGTGAGTGAGCAAAAAAATAATAATAATAAAAAACATATTTAACAAAATCCTTACCGAAATCTTCTCCATATAGCATTTTTGCAATAAGATTTTCTTTAGTATGTCTACCTGAAAATACTTATTTATAAGACAAATTAAAAGAAAGATTTCAAGAAAATTTCACCTGATACCCAATACCATCAAGTACTAAAACAAGATCAGCAAGTCTTACGACACCAAAACCAATACGCATTATCGGAATGAATGCAAGAAAATATCCCGATAATATACCGTCCATATATCCAAAATAAAAGAAAAACAACGTGTAGGTAACATCAAAGATGATGCTGTAAATTAACACATCGGAAAATGATTTTTCATATCGACATTTTAAATTCCAAATGTCCATTAAAATCTCATTACAACCAGCAATAAAATTCATATTGGCGTCTTTGTGAAAACCCCTTTCGATAATTGAATTAATTTGGGAAAATCGATAACTTATTGATCGTCCGGTATAGCATAAATAAAAAGTGTTCACTCCGTAAATTATGTTTTGATAAGTGTAGCATAAATAGAGACAAATATGAATTAGAAAATTCTCATATTTCAATTTGAACCGCAAGTAGAGTTCGAAAAGCACAAAAAAACTATAACTACAGCACTCCACGTAAAATATTTTATTGATATTTTTGTAATTGAATTTTTCACAGAATAAACTTTCCATTTTCTTGTCGATATTAAGAAATTCCTCAATGAGTTTAATGTGTCCGCTTTTAGCGTAAATTAGCCCAATAATTACGCCAAAATAAAGCACAGTAAAAAGTATAACGCGAATCATTTTTGATATCGTGTAAGTGGTTTGATATTCTGTTAAATTTTCATTGTAAGATCGTACCAAGTCGTAGAAATATTGAGCATTGATGCATTGCACTAGGACTAGTAAAAATATTGGGTACAATGACAGATATTTGCTTGTTACAATGTAATTCTTACGAATTACAAACACTCCCAGCCCAATTATATAAAGAAATTGTATTATTTTTTGAAAGTTCTGAAGAAAACCCATTTTTACACATTAAATTTTTACAAAGCGATTCGGAAGTAGCATTTAGTTGGTGTCGATAGATAAACCGTAGCAAATTTAATTCCGTTAAGTGGAAACATTTTCGAATATCAAAGATTTTTTTTAATGTCAAAACAACAGGGATTGATTTATTAATATTGACGCCTCCATGCAAGACTATCGTATCTCTGTTGAGCTGTCAAAATTTCAACGTTTTTGGAAGTACGATAAAACATTAATATTGGGAAGAATTTCATTATTTTTTTCTGATTTTGGAAGAAAATTGTTCAAATCTGCAATTGTGAATTCTTAGCATCTCAAACAAGTCAACAAGTTTTATTTTTTAGTGAATTAAAAAATCAACATTGAAGAATGTCGTAAGTCAAGTTACGATAGTCTTGCACGGAGGTGCTGATATGTTTATTTAAGGGGTTTTTCCATACTTCATCTTTATGTTAATAAGCGATAAAATTATTGTTCACTGAGAGAAAAATATTCCAATTTGGAAATAATTTGTGTCTTGTTTTACGATGAGAACAATTTGTATCCAATTTATAGAAAAATTTCTTTGATTTGTTGGATATTTTATGTCTCGTTTGGAAATAAATTTTACATATTTAGGGTATAAAATTATAGCTCTAATTTGGAAGAGCTTTGTGTCTAATTTGGAACTTCAGGTAACTTCAGGCCTGTTAAACCTAAAACCACAAATAATATACAGATGACCAGAGCCATTGCCTCCTATAAACACAAGGCCTAAAGATCTAGAAATGACGTCACATCAGTGGTAAAGCTCTTTTCGATGTTGCTATGCAATTCAAATGGAGACAAACGAAAATTCGACTTTATCGGCTTATATCTCGGAAACTATTAATGCGACAACAAATTGACTTACGCACTATTATACTCAATGTAATTATCTGTCGTTTGGTTCATGTCCCAATCATGTCGAATATATATCAATTAAATTATTTGCGAAAACCCAAATCGATATGATTTTAGATGGAGAGTAGGAGTGGAGAGCGACGTGAAGAGAAAACGAAAAATCACACTTTTGTTAAGATTTTGTTCGATAACTTTTTTTCTGTTCGCCTTTGGTAACTAAGGCATATGACTGAAAGCAAGAATATCGAATATTCTATAGGAAAGTGAAAACAGTTTTTCCGGCAAAGGAACAGTTTCCGAGATATAAGCCGATAAAGTCGAATTTTCGTTTGTCTCCATTTGAATTGCATAGCAACATCGAAAAGAGCTTTACCACTGATGTGACGTCATGATAAATCTCTTTGAGATATTGAGGCCTTGTGTTTATAGGAGGCAATGCCAGAGCTCAAAGAAACTCATGATACAATTTTTAACGATCAGCCGACAGAAGATCAGCCGACAAAAGCTTTTGACTTAAATTTTGAGCGAGAGTGGAGAGATAGTTTCTCGTCAAATCGTATGCCGAACACACACAAGTGAATGTAATAAATGTGTTGAATTTTTTGTATGATTGGCGCGGCGGTGGGGTTGTATAAAACAAGTTTACAAAAGCTTGAAATCATCTCAAAGAGCCTGTTCACATTGGTTGAAATAGTCCGCCTAAATAGGACGGTTGAAATATTGCTCGTGTTCAGATTGAGACTATTTGAACCAGTAGCTGTGAGCAATCAGACTGGCGTGAAACATTTGGGAAACGGAACATTTCTAAAGAATTGCAAGTAATACGTGGCTGCCTTTTGCTCTGCGACGTGTCGCATCGACGACGACCGAAACAATAATGACAATGGAACACATTCAGTGTGGCAGCCAACCAATCAGAGCACGACAGGCGGAACTCTGAGAATGGAGTTTTTAGTTTTGAGGATGATTTTCCTATCAGCAATCCCACTTCCTCACCTTGCCCTAATGTTGCCAGTTTCTGTCCTATTTAGGCGGACTATTTCAACCAATGTGAACAGGCTCAAAAGTACCGAAGACAAGGTTCTCTCCCAGAGGAAAAAGTTTTTCGGCTTTTAAAAGCTCACTTGATTTGGTTTCATATAACATGGTTTTCTTTGAGCTCTTTCATCTGTATATTATTTGTGCTAAAACGATGTGCACCATTGAATTTGGCGTCATAAAACATTTTCATATCAAAAAAGTGTTTTTAATTTACAATTTGAGGAAAAGGATAATCATTTTATCCTTACATGATCTTTCCTTATTCTTACAAGGACAAAGTAGTGAAAATATTGTACTGTCATTGGGCTTACGTATATGTGCAAAAATTTCAAGTCAATTGGATGAGAGGAAGAGGGTATAAATTGGATTGCAAGATTTGACCCCGACAGACAGACACACAAACAGACAGATGCGAAGGCAAGCTAAATAGAAGCTTTTAAAAATGCAGCAAAAATTTGCCGCAAATTTTCTGCGAGTGTGGATAAGACCCAAAAGTTATGGCAGTATTATGGCTGTAACAACCACATATCAGTTGTGATCAACTCAAAACTTTCCTCTGTAATATTTAGTTTCGGAAAAAATATGTAAAAGACAATATTTTTTTTCAAATATCACGAAAACTGTTAAAGATATGTAAAAATTCTTGGAGCAAAAAATTCTGGAAATTTTATTACCTTTGAATTTAGTTATAACAATTTTTCATAATAGCGCATGATTTTCGAGAAATTTTCAAAAACTTGACTTTTTTGAATTATGCTGTGAACCGTTTGAGATACGTATAAACTGTTAAAGCAAAAAATGTAAAAATTTTGATATCCTTTAAATTTCGTTTTTTTTTTGTTGAAAAAAATTTCATTTTTCAAAAAAGTGCATAAATTTTGAGAGATTTTCAAAAAAAATTTTTTTTTTCAAATATCTCGAGGATGTAATGTCATGTAACGGATAACTTCGTTTACATTTTTTTTGAAACAATGCATTTTTTAGAAACTTTCTCGAAAACTGTGCCTGTGACTTTTAACTGTGTGTGTTAAAATCTAAGCAAGAAGCGTTATTAGATTCTAGCACAGACGCTTCAAAGCGTTAGCGCATTTGGAGCGCTGAAATGTCAAAGCTAACGCACGCGTTGACGCGTCATTGTGCTTTCGCTATAATATTTGGTGCAAAAAATCACTTACATCTTTAGAAGGTATTTGTTTTTGTTTCAAAACTCTGAATAAATACAGTAATCGTTCAAACTAGAAATTGAATAAACAAATTTAAAAAAAATATTTTGTTAGATAAATTTAAAAAAAAACGAATACCTCATCGCCAGTGCCATTAAAGACAATTGTTTCCGCTAAGATTCTATAACCACTGCAAACTATTCGTATAACATGAACATAAATCTGAGATTTGTGAAAAAACATTTCATCTTGAAGAACGTTTACAAGTAAAAAATATCCATGAAATAAACAATTAATCACATCAAAATAAATACTAAACAAAATAATCCATGAGAACATTGTTTCAAACAATTCTTTAGCTTGTTGTAAATATTCCAAAATTTTGAAAATTTCATTCAGTTTAATTGGTTCAAAATCCTCAACTGCATTAAATTCTTCTAAATAATCGTTGATTTTTCTAAATCGCCTTATAACTAACGATACACAATTTCTAAAGTAAAACGTAATGTAAATATTCGGTATAATTGTCAAAATATGAATAAAATCCACCGGTCTTTTTGGAATTAAGTAAATCATTTTTGTCAATTTTTCAAAAATCATAAAAAAGCCAAAGCAACCAAACTCAATTATTAACAACAGATTTTCTTTTTTGTAATTCATTGCTATATTAAACTTTTCATTTAAAATTTCGTCTATTTTCTCGATAAATGTTAAAAATTTTATATGTTTTTTGGTATTAAATGCTAGTACTAAAAACATAAAAATGTCTATCATGTCAAGGAACACCGAACGAAATAATTTTGATATATTAAATGTAGTCAACTGATCGATTTCTTTATACACAAAGAAGTAAACGCAAAAAATCGCCAATGTTTTATAAAACGTCGTATACAATATTGGATAGATACAAAATTTTAACCCGGAAACTATTTTACCATTTCTTACAATGAAACAAGAACGACCAAAAATATATAAAAATAAAATAAAATATTTAAAATTTCCTAGAAATCCCATTTTACTTTTGGATAGGTGTTCACCTCTATAGAATTTAGTGAAGACTATTTACTTCACGTATACTGAATCTAATTGCTAATTGATTTTGAAACAAAATTTCAATTCAATTCAAGATTAATATCATTTTCTATTTTACTAATTTTTATTTTTTAATTAATAAATGGTGGTTTATCAATTAAGAAAAATCAAATTAAGTGAAAGAAAGCTTTTTACTAAAACATATATAAATATAGTGTAGATCAGCGCTCTGAAGCCATGTGCACCGAGGGCATTTTCGCAGCTCAAAGTGCCCTCTTATCCATCGATTCTTCATGCTACCCGTTTCATTCTGGCTTGTACGAAAACTGCATACATACGCATATGAAAGAAATAATCTTTGCTGAGTTCTAAGGAAGGCCATTTATGCGAGAGATTTTTATTAGCTCAGTTGTCATTAGGACATTGACTGAAGCGGTGGTGTATTTCGCGTTGCGAAACGTAGCGAAAAAATTAACACTGCTAAAAATCATAAAGCGTATTGTCTCAAAAGACGACATGAGTTTTGGACATGAGTGTTTCTTTTTTCGGTTTGATAAAACAATGCAATGTTTAATATGATTTCAGGGAATTAAAACAACAAAAAATACGATTTAAATAGGCATTTTAGTAACTCCATAAAATATCAATTGAGCAAATAAATTTTTTTGATTTTAATAATTTCATTTTTATTTTCCGATTGTGATTCGGAAATTTAACATAAATTTTTTTCTTTGTCAAACCTATTTTTAACGTAAAGTAAAACAATTAACAGTGTGTCATAACGAAAAAGAGCTTTCAACAAAGTTTGAACTAGGCTCGGAGAGCAAGCCATATAAACAAGTAAATCGCTTGTCAGTGGTAGTGGATGCCCGAGAACTTTCAAAGCTTTCCTGGCCCTGGTGTAGATCATGCAGATGAGAATTTTTTGCGAAAAATTTGAGGAAGAGGATAATCACGTTATCCTTAAAGGCCTTCTGTAATTCCTACAGACTTCTAACGTCAGAATTAGAAACGGCGCGTCATATGGAAAAAATTATTGTGACTCTTCCATACAAATTACTCTTCCCCTATTGAAGTGAAGAAGTTTTTTGCGATTTATTCGAACACGGAGGATCATATTTAAAAATTGTCAAAAAAAAGGTTTTTGAAATCCGATTTCACACAACTCTTCCATACATCATATTCCAATCGTAGTGACTCGGTTGAGAAAGTAAAAAGGGAGAACTGTGGTGCGGTTTGTTTGGATATAAAATATCTTCTTGAAAGAAAGATCAACCCCTCAACGATGGTCCCACAAGCTAGTTATAAATTAAAAATCAAAATTTAAACATCAAAAATCATTACCGTGTAATAATCACTTACAACATGAGGATTTTTTTGCTGGTGTTTCAAAGTTGTAACCACGCACAGCAAACGTTCAATCTATAAAATTTATTTGTCAAAAAATAAATACTTTTCTAAAAATATTTAAAAAAAAATCGGATACCTCATCTCCGGTGCTATGCAAGAAAATAGTCTCAGCTAAGATTATATAGGAACTCAATATTATCCGTATTACCAAAACATAACAAAAGCTATAATTGCCAATCTGGCAATCATTGGAGACCCGTATGGTGATATTCGTATCAAAATTCGAACAGTTGTACCAAAATTCCGCTTTGAAGTCAAACTTTCCAATAAGAATTTTTAAAATTTATTCCAATCGGATTTTGATGTATGGAAGTTTTATGTAGAATCATATCCTAAATAACTTTTGTTCTTGGACTTTTTTGATGAGATGCACCGTTTTTGAGATATTTACAAAAAACGTTTTCGTTCGTATGGGGGGTACCCCCCCTAATGGTCCATTTTTGCCCATTAACGAACTTAGCCTCGCATTTTACGAAAAACGAATCTGCGCAAAATTTCAAGTCTCTAGCTCAATCCGTGCGCCCGCAATCCGCGCCACAGACAGACAGACAGACAGACAGACGGACGGACGGACGGACGGACATGCTAAATTCAACTTTTTTTATCATTCTAAACACAATGGTGTAATTCATTTTTTTGTGTGATGACGGGATCTTGGCGTTACAAACGGTAAGGCAAAGTTAATATACCCTTTGGTTTCACCATACGGGTATAAACATAAAATTCAGAATCGTAATAAAACATTCCGTCTTTTGAAACATTTACAATTACATAATATCCATTACATAAGTTATTTATAACATTGAAATAAATGGTTAGATAAAAAATCCATGAAAATGTCGTTTCTAACAATCGTTTAACTTCATGTAAATCTCCCAAAACTGAAGCAATTTGATTGAGTTTTAGTGGTTCGATATCTTCAACTTCAACAAAATTTACCAAATAATCGTTAACTTTTCTTATTCGGTTAATAACTAATGTTACTAGATGTATACTATAAAGTTCAACATAAGAAAGTGGAATTATTATCAAAATGTAAATAATCTCATATTTTTTTGCAGTAATTACTTGCTCCGAAAATTTAAAAATGCAAAGTAATCCGAACTCAATAATTAAGAAACTATTTTCTTTTTTATAATTCATTACTATATTAAACTCTTCATATAAAACGGTGTCTATTTTATCGATAAACTTTAAGAATTTTATATGTTTTTTCACACTTGTTGCCATTACTAAAAAGATAAAAATATCTAGTAGATCAAGACATCCCAAAAACATCAATTTTGATACATTTAAAGTAGTTAAATTATCCAAATCTTTTATCCACATTGGGTAAAAGTTAAAACTTGTTAAAGTTTTACATACAACTATAAACAATATTGGATAGACCCCAAATGTCGCACCGGAAACTATTTCACCATTTTTTATAACAAAAAAAGAATGTCCAAAAATATATAACGCGATAATAAAATATTTAAAATTTCTTAGAAACGCCATTCGTTCTTTTGGCGAAAATTTATTTAACTGAAGTTATTTAAGTTAGTTTACAGTCAATTTCATTGTTAATGGTTTCAAAAAAAAAAAACTAAAAATTATTTAATTAAGATTTTTATCATTGAGTAGTGCGTACTCTATTAAATTTAATTAGTCTAACTTGCATATTGAAAAAAATAATTGTATTGATTAAAAGCATAACTTAATTTATCGAAATCGAAATTATTTATAACCCCATTCGAAATGATTGAAAAATTAAATCATTTCGAATGGGGTTATTTTACTTTCATACATGACCCTGACAAACAAATAAACAGACAAACTACATAAAAGCAGTGTTGTGCCGCGTAGTTACGTGATGTAGACTAAACCATTGTCTACGCGTAGACTATTACTGTAGACAATGGTCTATTCTCTACAATGTAGACAATCAATAAAATAAAGGATAGCTGATTTGGTTTTAAAATCTCATTTTCTTCAATCAATTTTAACATAATAAAGAACAATTTCCAGTTCTAATTCTATGCATGCAATCTAAGCGGCTTTTTTTTAAAATGTTTGCAATTGAAATCACATTGAATTCTAAAACCTTTTTGCTTCACACATTTTTTATTATAACGAACCGTTTATTTAAAAAACTGATTCATTTGTATGGGATGGCTTTGCTCATTTAAGACCATCTGTTTAATTTTTTCGAAAAACATGTTTGTTTCTAGCCTTTAGCTTAATTCCGTTGAGAGTTGTCATATTTACAGATAGACGGAAATCTATACGGAAGTTATTCAAATCAAATAAAGTAAATCAAATACCCCTAGTGGAGTATAAAAAATCTTAAAAATAAAAACTACCAAAACTAATTCAAGAATCCAGCGCCTCGCCATTTCTTGTAATTGGCAATTTCCTATATAGCATAGTATTAGATATATGACTCACTGATGACTTTATTTTGACAGATATGAGAAAGTCTACATTGTCTACGCAAAGTCGACATTGTCTACGCCAATGTCTACATTGTCTACCCCAAATCTATTGTCTACGCTATTGTCTACACTGAAGTGTAGACAATTAAAGTCTACGCGTAGAGAAACAACACTGCATAAAAGCTTTTAAAATACGTATTTTCGTGTGTCACTCTGTCTGTCTGTCTGTCCGTCTGTCTGTCCGTGAACACCATAACTTTCGAAAGGATTAGGCTAGAGACTTGAAATAGTTACTATTCTCGTGAATGGCTAGGCTAAGTTATTGAACGGGTAGAATTGGACCATTCCTTCGTCCCTCTACCATACAAACGAAACAGTTTTTTGAAATTTTCTCGAAAACGATGAGTCTTATTGAAAAATTTATTAAGGTAAAATGTGTTTAGAATATGCTTTTACAAAACCTTTCCATACATCAAAATCAAATCGGACAATTCCTTTCCCCCTCTCTAATACAAATGATTTTTATACCCGTATGGTGAAACCAAAGGGTATATTAGATTTGCCTTACCGTTTGTAACGCCAAGATCCCTTCATCACACAAAAAAATGAATTACACCAGTGTGTTTAGAATGATAAAAAAAAGTTAAATTTTGCATGTCCGTCCGTCTGTCCGTCTGTCTGTCTTTTTTCTGAATATCTCAAAAACGGTGAATTTTATCAAAAAAGTCCAAGAACAAAAGTTATTTAGGATATGATTCTACATGAAACTCCCATACATGAAAATCCGATTGGAATAAATTTTAAAAAATCTTATTGGAAAATTTGACGTCAAAGTGGAATTTTGATACAACTGTTCGCTGTTCACTTAAATCACCATACGGGTTTTCAATAATTGCCAGATTGGCAATTATAGCTTTTGTTATGTTTTTAAATAAACATTTTGTCTGTCATCATATAGAGCAGTGCTCCGCAACCAGTGTGCCGGGAAATGATATTAGGTGTGCCGCGGTAAACAATTCAAATAGCTATTTAATAATTCTTTCAGGATTTTTTTTAAAATTTTAAATATATTTTTAATTTTAAATACAATTTTTTTTATATTTTCTTTTGTGGTGTGCCCCGGATTTCCAGAAAAAAAAATTTGTGTGCCGTATGCAAATAAAGGTTGCGGAGCACTGATATAGAGTATTTGACGATTTCCCGCTGGCAATTGTAGCTTCGTTTAAAATTTATATTTGTATTTTCGTCTTTCTTTATATTTGTTCCACCATCATGACAAAACGCCCCCACCGATTTCAATGAAATTTCACACACGGATACAGTTACTTGCAGAATAAAGAATAGGATATATTTTGTATCCTATTCTTCTCTTCTTCGATACCCCCCTCCTTCGATATCCCTTTCCTGATAACTTTTGAATATTTATACCCTTCCGTTTATTTAAACCCCTCACCTGCTATCTATTGCAGTTTTAAAGGAATTTTGATCCAGTTTTCACCATTAGAAAGGTTAGCCCTTAACGAAATTTTTTGTGAACCCTCCTCCCGCTATCTCCTACAATTCTGAAGCAATTTGGGTCCGGCTCTTACCATTAAAATAAATTTTTTACCAATTAATATTTTTTGCCCACGAAATTTTCCAAGAAAGTGATATTTTGTGGTATCTCTAAAACTTGTAGAGTATAGCTAGTAGAGTATGGCAAGTTTTTTAAATGGGACCAATACTTGCCTTCCTCTCCCAAAAAAAAAAATCAAATTAATTGCGATTTTTTCGAAAACGATGCACCGTATCGGAAAATTTATTGATACCAGATGTGTTTAGAATATGATTTTACATAACTCTTCCGTACATCAAAATATAATCGTACCACTTCATACAAATGAAATAGTTTTTCCAATTTCCTCGAAAACGGTTAGTTAAATCGAAATTATTCTAAAGACGAAATGTGTTTAGAATATGATTTTACATAACTCTTCCGTACAACAAAATTCAATCGTACAACTTTTTCCCCTTCCTTCATACAAATACAAAAACTTTTTTCAAGATTCGTTCTGAAATTCTACCATAGAGTATTTGACGATTGTCCCCTGGAAATTGAAGCTTTTCTAATATTTATGTGACACAATCATTATACAGTGAAACTTCTGTTTGTGAACTAAATTCGTTCCGAGTTGTTCACAAACCGAAAAAGTTTTTCCCATGCAAATATACAGTAAAATGATACTCGAGCTTTTGAAAATTAGTAATTCAAACCTATTTTTAGGGCTCAAAAGGAGTTCTCGAACCGAAACGTTCACAGATCCTAGGTTTTACTGTAGTACTAATTTATACACTTACTGAGTTTGTATCGTATTTTTCACATTCCAATGATGCAATCTTTTCCGTTATGTGATTTATCTAAAACATATTAATTACAACAATTATAATTTACCATAAAATAAAAAATACCTGGTCGCCAATTCGATGAAAAATTGAAGTTATCACCCACAACTTCAAGGCATTTATAATGCACTTAATTAGACAAAAATAAAACTCTATATCATAATTTAAATTCCAACTAGCTACTATTTTTAACAAAACATTTGCAAATAATAGAAAATTTCTGGCATTTTGTAGAATTTCAAAACTCAATATAAGTGAAAAGTTATTTTCCAAAAGTTGCATTAATTTTTGAATTTGATCCAAAACTACGGCAAATAAATTTAATTCAACATTACCTGGCACTTCGAATGCACGAAATTTGTTTAGAAAGTCATTAAACTTTTCAAGACGATTACCGACTAGCCGACCACAATGTATAACATAAATTATTATGTAAAAATTTGGCACAAGTATGGCGATATGAATAATTTGCAGAAAATCAACACCTGCTTTATGATAGAAAGCTTGGAAGCAATGTTGCAATACTATTAAAGACATAAAAAATCCATATTGAAGGTAAAAGGATAAATTTTCCTTTTGATAATTAATTATTATATGAAGTTTGTCATTGAAAATATTGTCAAGAGTTTCAATTAATTGTAAAAAAATCACATGTGTTTTTGTATTTTTTGTGATTATAATAAACACAAAAAGACGCCAGATATCGAAACCGATTAATCTTAACACTAAGCATAAATTATAGGTGGTCAATTCATTAATATTTTCCTTATAATAAAAATAAGTATAGGTTAAAGATGACAATTTGTAAAAAAATGCACAACAAATTGGGTAAATATAATATTTTTTCAGTAAACTTATTTTGTTTTTTCTAATTAAGAAAAATGAAAAACTCAAGCAATATAATATCAAAATGATGATTTTATAATTTTTAATAAATGCCATTTTGTCCTTTCATTACCACCAAACTGGGGTAATTTAAAAAAAAAATTTATCACAAAATGTAAATTCGTTAACCATAAAATTTTATATAGAAAACAAATTTAAAATTTATTAAAGTGTGATAACATAGGGCTCAAAAGTAGTTCTCGGACCGAAACGTTCCAATTAGTTAATTGAATATAGACGGCATTAGCTTTAAGATAAATTAAGTTTTTTTCTTTCACAGATATTAAAAAGGAGAATTTGTCATGTATGTAGGTATGTCAGATGTGGGCAATCTTTTTAAAAGCTTTTATTTGTTTGACAGGGTCAAATCTAGTAATCTAATTTTGTTCCGCTTCCTCTTATCCGATTGATTTGAAATTTTTACATAAACAAGTTTTCTCACTCACAATGTTTAGGGTTTCAAGAGAATGTTCTTTAAAATTGTAAACCTCTCACAAATTGTAAACCTCTCACAATGTTTATTTTCTCACAATGTTTAGGGTTTCAAGAGAAATGTTCTTTAAAATTGTAAACCTCCAGGTAAGATTTCTTTCCGGAAATTTTGAGGAAAAGGATAATCACCGGAATTTTTGTACCCTGAATTATTTCCAGTCCAATACCGAAAACGTGATCAAAATTCGGTCCAAAGAATCAAAAGATACAAGGAGAGGGGGTCTAAAGCGAAGAGAGAAGGTAATTTTTTTTTAAAGCCAACATACAGGGCCGAAATCGGTTGAGTGATTCTAAAGTTATGAAGAAAAGACAAACAAACACACCGCTGTGGTAGATTTACGTAAGAGAAGATTTTCTCGAAGCTTGACCTTTTAAATAGCGTGACCATATATCCCTTTTTTGTACCGAATTTTTAAACTTTGTGTAATAATTTATGAAATTTTAGAGAAAACGATCACTTAATCTGCAAAAAATCTACTTAATCTGGGAGTTGCAGTAAATAACTTTAATTTTCGCTTGAGGTGCAATTTTGTTCAAATTTTTTAAAAAGAGCGAATGTATGTCAAAAGATTTTGCCTGCGGCGCATTTATATTTGTATATTTTTACAATTTCCGTTGCTTTTGGCTTGGGACTGTGTAGCTTTTGATTTAAATTATTGTTCCGCATTCTATTTGAAAAATTTTGCCTGCGCCGGACATTTTTTAATTGTGATTACTTGGATTTCTTCCAAATCATTTTTTATTTAGTATAAAAAATTTATTGCTTCGTTTCAGCCATCCGATGTCCCTTACCACCACCACCTGGCCAAGTAAATATGGTCACCCTATTCCCAAATGGAAAAAATATTTTACGATAGTTCAGGGAATGTATCACATAACCTGACGATATTTGTGTGAGGCGCAACTTAATTTAATGATGGAAATCCGATTAAAATTTGTACAGGGTTTCAGAAGA
Source organism: Chrysopilus asiliformis (assembly GCA_964034945.1). Lineage (NCBI taxonomy): Eukaryota > Metazoa > Arthropoda > Insecta > Diptera > Rhagionidae > Chrysopilus > Chrysopilus asiliformis. Next base: position 88,856,853 of record OZ035961.1, on the reverse strand, counting down.
TAGCAGGAGAGGGTGTTAAAAAGACGATTGGTTGTTATTTTTATTTTATAGATACTTGTCTGCAAGATCCAGCACAGAAAATCGTATTCCATCACTGGAGAAAGGAGGGTATCGAAAGAGGGGGTTGTTCTGCAGGTATTTTTATGTGCAATATTTCATTGAAATCGGTTGATAACTTTCAATTTTATTAATCTTCTTAAAATAGAGAAAATATAAATAATGGTTAACTTACACTTGCTGAATATTTTTTCGGAAAGTTTTTCAATCCCCTTTTAATTTCATCAATAGTGTTGTCTATCTGAAAAAAACATACAAAAATTTCAATCAAAAATAAATAATAAAATGTGAAAATTGAAGAAAAATTAATTTGGGACTGCCTATAAAATGCGTCATGTTAATTTTCGAGCACCCCCTGCTTCCTTCGCACTTCTGTGTCTAGCTTTTTCACCATTTAGTGCAGGCGTCATCAAAGTAACTGTCGCTCCCTTTACAATCAAAATTTGTAACCACTACACATTAAAATACAGCACCGATTCCAACTCCAAAGCACGGTTGAAACCGCAACACACAAGCATTACAGCACACAATAAAAGGTCGATTATAGGGCTACGCTGTTAAAGTCAATCTGTGTGATGAGCCAGCCGAGCCACTAGCTGATGATGCTTGATTTAGTGTATGATAGTTAATATCGCCGAATCACACTACGGAAAACTACCCCCCTAACATGTCTGACGTATTTTACTGGACGTCCCTAATTATTAGATACTAGAACTTTTCATACCTGCTCTCCAAAATCGCTTAGAGTGAATGTAACGAACACCATTTTCAAAATATTCGGTATTATTCGAATTATATCATTGATAAACGTTGAAAATTCAACATTATGAAAATCCAAACAGTCGAATATTATGTAAAAAGCGTAAAATACACAACAAATAATGTCATAAATATAACTAAATAATAAAATATGTCCGAAAGTGTGTTCCAAATGTTCTTTCGCCATTAACACTTCCGACAGTATTTCCATGGTATTCCGAAATTTTAAAGCCAATTCGTCCCTACCGTTACTAAAATAAACTCGTGCAACAGTGCACCTCACAATTCCCGCCACCGATTTCAAATAAATCGTTAGAACGCGACCACAATGTCGAGTGTAGAGATCTTCAATAGTTAAAATTATGGACTGAATTGAATAACTCCAAATAAAAATATGCATTTTAATCGGATCTGTATTTTCAGAAATAGCGATGCGATATGCGTTTAGAAAAATCAATAACGCCGACAATACAAAACAATCCGTCCAGAAATATCGATGAACTGCCACCATATTTATGTTGAGCTTTAGCCGTCGCATAATTTTCCATTGGATGTTTTCCATTTTATGCAAAAATTGTATTTGATTTCTTAACTTCGCTGCAGTTGCGACAATAATAAATAAATGCATAATATTGGATAAAATCAGTCTCAAAAGACCGGATAATACGTGGACACTTTGTCCCAAATACGAGATTCCTTCTCTTAAATACACATCGTACAAGGAAAACAGCAAAACCGATTGGAATAGTGTAAAAAACAAAATCGGTGCAATGCGTTTCCAATTTCTTGCACAAATTCCATTCTTATGAACAATAAAATGCGATAAACTGCAGGCGAATAGCAGCCAATTTATATAGCGAAATTTCTTATAGAATACCATTCTGTAATGTGATGTAATTTATAACTGATATTTGGCTTATTTAGAAAATGTAACTAAATGTTGTCCAAAGCAAAGAAAATTTTTGGGCGATGACATGACACTTTCTTGAACCGAAAGTAATTAACTTACCTTTGCTTTCATATGTCTTCTATATTCCGTTAAAAGTTTTCGATTGAATTTTGCGTTTTTTAGACTGTACAGTCGAACCTGGATCTCACATGACCGTCCCACTGATCCCACACGATAAAAAACCCTGAAGTACTTTTCAATCAAAAAACTATATTGACGAAATTTTAATACAATTTTGGATTAGAAATTGATACATGCTAATTATTGAAAATATTTTAATACTGGAATATGGACCCGGCTTCGCCCTGCTAAAAACGTGAGTAGAACCAAACCTAGGAAACCAAAATTCAGTTGGTTATAAATTAGATAGCCTGTGTGGTGTTGTTCAAAGTTTTTTCTCTTCGGGAAGTGACTTTCAAAAATTAGCAAAAAGACAATAGATTCCAGCATTCGCATTTGGATTCACTTTACACTCTCCCCTTACTCTCCCCTCGGTCTATTTTTCAATGGGGATATGTTAGAAATGGACCCCGAGGAACATCTGAGAGGAATTTCAGGCTAATCGGTTCGGTAGTTTTCCAGCGAAAGAGTAACGTGGAGGAAAAACAAACTTTACACTTGGACGAACATTTGTGCCAAACTTCAGATCAATCGGATTTGTAGTTTTCCCGCGAAAGATTAACTTCGGACTCACTTTCCCCCTCCCCTTACTCCCCCACCATTCAGGCTATTTTCCTATGTTGGTTTGTTGGAACCAAGCCTACAGCGAACATCCATGCCAAATTTCAGGTCAATCGGTTCAGCCGTTTTCTAATGAAAGAGTAACAGACAATAAATCATTTTTCAACCGACTTCCAAAAAGGAAGAGGATTTCAATTCGATTCGCATGTATGTTTTTATGTATGTTCACGCATAACATTTTATTGGGTTGATGGATTTTGGTCATTCCAAAGAGAAAGTTGGGGCAGAATGACTGAAATGAAGCATCACTGAAACAACAAAGATATAGAAAAAAAAACTTGTCCCAGGAAAAACAATTAAGAAATGTACGCCGCAGGGGAAATTTTTGAAACGACTTCGGGGCAATGATATAAATCAAGAGATACATAGTCTCAAGCAAAATTTAGCCTAATTTTTGGCGCTTTTTACGTTCCATAAAAAACAGCAATGGAAATTGTAAAAATACAAATAGAAAGAATTTCACAGTGAAATTTTTTGAGATACATCCGTTCTTTGTAGAAAATTATTAAAAAAGTGCAATTTGGAATGACCCACGTCGAAACAGAGTATGATTCGCACATAGAGTGATCGTTTTAACACTAAATTGATACATAAGAAAAGCAATTCCCAGGAGGCAATCGTCAAATACTCTATATGTGGGTAAGGATGCCAATATGTGGGTATGTTTGCAAAACATCGAGGTATCGTTGAAAAATATCGAGTTTTAACCTCGATCTTGAAAAGGCCAATATATCGAGGTATCGATGTTGTTATCCACGATGTTAGAACATTACTCTTCATAAAATTAGTAGAGAAACTAATTTTAGGACTAGAGGGACTAGTTTTTAGATATATTTAATATAGCCACTCTACTTAAAGATTTGTTTAAATTTTCTTTGGTATCAATTTTCTTTGGTCTGTCAGTCTTCTACAAGATTTCGCAGAAAATACCAGAGCTAGCCATGGAATTTTACAGAGAAGTTTGGCCCTGATGTGGAAATCCGTTAACCGGAAGTAACCAAAACGGCGGCTTCTTAAAAACTAGGATTTCGTTTTTTGCGATTTATTCCGAAACTAACCATTTTCCACTAGTCTTATGTATTACAAAACTTGGAGACACTAAAATTTGCTACATTTATGTCTTTTACTAGAACTCCGATATGCAGATATGCCGGTATTTCAAAAAAAATATAATAGTTTTTTGCGAATATCTCGAAAACTAACGGGTTTTTGGTGGTTCAACGTATAAGAAGAATTAAAACCGTGTTAATTCTACCTGGGTGCACTCCACCCACAGTAGAGCATCCGCCAGGTGGCTAAATTAGTTATTAAATTTAACTATTTTAAAATATCGGAAAAACATCGAGGTATCGATGTTTTCAGGACGATGTTTTTTGACATCGATGTCGCCTTAAAAATAACATCGATTTTTGATATATCGAAGTTTTATGAACGATGTTGCATCCCTATATGTAGGCGCACAACATTTTTATTTAAAAAGAAACGATGGGTGTTTGTACCCTATATGATACATATATTATATAGGAATATATTAGTCGGCAATTCCGGGACGTATGGTCAACCTATGAATAACAAAATATAATGTAGGCCACGGAAGAATTTACAGTGGAAATAATGTTACAAAACTTCAATTTTGGAAGGCGATTCAGAAAAACTTAGAAAAAAAATCAAAATTAAAAAATAAAATCACAATTTTTTTAAAATACTATCTTGTTGGCTAGCGACCCGAAACTGATAAAAATGCTGATGAAAATACCATATTTGCTGATGCATAAAAAATTGATAAGTAAAAAAAATATTTACAATACTTATTTAAGAAACATCTGGTCTCCAAAGATTTTTACTAAAAGGCTTTAAAATGTTCTCATTATAAAAGTTAAACCGTTTGACAATTTTTAAAAGTATAAAATATATTTATTAAAAAATTTTGCATTACTAATTGACAACAGTAACAAAAATCGTATTGACGTTATTTGCTTGAAATTTATCGTACTTTTGATAACAAAAAGTTACGATAAATTTTAAGTAAATGATTTCACCATTAAGTAATGTTGCTAATAAGACATTTCAATATTTTCTATTTATTTGCTAAATCGCATTTTCTTCAAACTTTCGTTTCGTATTTCCTTCAAACATGGGGAGCCAGAGGAGAAATATTTTAGCGTGTAAATATTTATAAATTCTATAAAATAACTCTAAAGCAATTATGTTTCAAATAATTAAAATGTCGTCCTTTTATTATTTATCACGTTTTAATTTTGGGCAAAAATTTTCCATAGCTCTTTTAAAACTTTCCAAATTATTGCATGGAAAATGTTGATTTGAAGTTGAAGTAATTATCACTTGTGAATTACGAAATAAATTGAATCCGTTGTGGAAATTCACAGAAAATTTTCCTTAAATCAAAACAAAAGCAAGAGATACAAAAGCAAAAAACAAGTCTGATATAATTTTAATTAATCATGGGGCCTTTCCTAATTCGGAAACATAAACATTTCAACTTTATTTCAAATTTATTAAATTCAGATAATTGATATCTAATTAAATTAAAGTAGTGGCGAACGTGCTTGGCGTCGTGCCACTCTTAGTTAGCCATAACTGTCTTTTTACTCGAAGAAGGTAAATATTGAATATTTCGGATACATTTGAAAATGCGCGACAAATTCATCGTGAAATGTGTTAATCAATTAATCAAATATCGGAGGTCGTCGCGACCAAACCGGGGCCTACAAAAAATCATTTCCTAAACCCGAAAAAAATGAATCAAACTGTGAGGAGGGTAAACATTTTTCGCTAATATATAAATGGGGACTCATAAATCGGAAATCACATTTCCCGTGAAACTGGTGATTAGTGAAGATCATTTAAATTTTATTGTGAAATATTTTCAAAAAGTTTCAAAAACTTGTGGTTTTATCGCATTCAGCAATGGCATCAAAAATGGTAATTACGAATTTTGACATTTGCTGTGTTTTTATTTTTATTCAAAGAAAAAAAAACTTTGTAAACAACGTTTTATTAAGAAACATTTTCTATTTTCCTACAGATAATTGCAATTGGCCTAATTCTGGCCTTATCCAGCGCAACTGCACGTCCATATTATATTGTGGAAACATATCCCTGGATAGACGGACGAATCCCCAACTACTTGGAACCAAAAAAAGATAACGGATATGTTGTAGCACTTGTTGCAGACAATTACGGTAGTCCACAGATCAATAATCAAGTAACATCAGATTATGATGACAGTGCAGAATTCGCGGCAGGAAATTTTGATGATTTGGAATTAAGTGAAACCCATTTATTCCGGCCGCTTTTTGTCTACAAATCATCGGCTGCTGAAAAGAAGAAGGTGGGAAAATAGTTTTGTGAAGAAAGTTATCTGAGGAAAAGGATTTTTGATCTCATGGATGATGGACCTCAAAGTTCACCGAATCACACTAAATGTGAATGGCGATCGCCCAAAACGTTTAATAAACATTTGGTTCAAAAATTGTCCAAAAAAAAAAACCAAAAATTAAGCGAGTGGAGTGTTTGTTCGTGATCTATTAATTTTAGTTTTGTTAATTTAAGATATCGTAAAACATATTTTATCCTTAATTTAGAAATTTATATTTTTATAAAAAAATGATTTAATATAAAAATAACCCAAAAATTCATATTCGTTGTTATTTTAGTGTAAGACTTATTTAAGGCGTCCTTTACATGTGACACTTTATTCTGTATTTAAAGCGTCCTTTACATGTGATACTTTATTCTGTGAAATTAATTCTGCGACACTAAATTCACGTTTCACAATCGTCTACGCTACGACACAAAAATCAGAAATTTATTCCTAAAGGCCGCCCGAACTCGATTTTTTTCATATAACCGAACGAACAAATTCAAATTTTACAACTTTTGGTAAGTGATTTTGTTGGAGAAATAAATAGTTACCTGTGCAATACTCACCTGGCTAGAAAATTATAGTTACCTGAAGTTTTTTTATACCCGTATGGTGAAACCAAAGGGTATATTAACTTTGCCTTACCGTTTGTAACGCCAAGATGCCGTCATCACACACAAAAATGAATTACACCAGTGTGTTTAGAATGATAAAAAAAATTGAATTTTCCATGTCCGTCCGTCTGTCTGTCTGTGGCGCGGATTGCGGGCGCATGGATTGAGCTAGAGACTTGAAATTTTGCGCAGATCCGTTTTTGCGTAAAATTCGAGGCTAAGTTCGTTAATGGGCAAAAATGGACCATTAGGGGGGTACCCCCCATAGGAACGAAAATGTTTTTCGCGAATATCTCAAAAACTGTGCATCCTATCAAAAAAGTGCAAGAACAAAAGTTATTTAGAATATAATTCTACATAAAACTCCCATACATCAAAATCCGATTGGAACAAGTTTTAAAAAAATCTTATTGGAAAATTTGAATTCAAATGAAATTTTGATACGCCGCCGTTCAATTAAATCACCATACGGGTTTTCAATAATTGCCAGATTGGCAATTATAGCTTTTGTTATGTTTTTATTTTATGATTATTCAAAAAACTGTCGTTGTAAAAAGATTTTGTTTAAATATTGTTCAGTTTTTATTGTTAAATAAATATATTGTGTTTGGTGATAAGTGTTAAGATATTGGATATACTTGTCCCAACTACCATAATCTTCAATAGATTTTGTTCTGCGATAGATTGATAAAATTCGCAGAATAGATTCCGAATAAAATTCGCGAAGAAATTCATGAAAAAATCCCATGTTTTCCACGGTGCCTAAGGTTTTAAAATGAAATTGAAAAGGATGAGTTACAGAGAAACATTAGAAATCATCATCCGATTGCAACAAAATTTTGTGATGATGATTTTGTTTATAACAGAATGCATTAAAAAAATATTAGGTTGCTAGAGTCAAAAAATCGAGGGGCTGGTACATATTTTTTTTGAGGAGGTATTGCCATACAACACAAAATTTTGTTGCAATCGGATTATTCGTTTTGCAATTTTTAGATCGGAAAATGCATAGAGATCCCTCCAGTGTTCATTTTATAATTTATTAGTGATTTCTGTCAAATTTTGCTAAAACTCAACCGAAATTACAAACGGTGATTAAGTATTGGGAAAACTGTAACGCAAGAGCAGGATTTCGTTTCGGGGAGGGCTTGATTCTAGAACTTTCAGAACCAATTTTTTTTTTCGGCGAAGGACTAACATTTCGGGGGGGGGGGCAGTGTTGCATCAGCCAATTTGATATAATAAACAGAAAAAATCAGTTTTTAACGAGTACGTTGTTCTAGATAGCTCTGCATAGCTCCAGAATATTAAAAAAACATGCCTTTTGAAAGAAATTCCGACTCATTGAAATTAATTTCTTATATTGCCACGTGTTGCAGACAAAAACATAATACAACGAGAGTTATTACACTAATTTCGCTTCAATAATTTCAATCAGCGAAAAAGTGGGCATTAGTATATTAGATACACACGCGAGTTGTTTTAAATTATATTACCCATTCTTTGAATTCACACTTTTTCGAAATCGTTACTTGAGATAAACAAAAACATGTTGTGCCGGCTCTAAATGTCACGCTTTTTTAAATATTTGAAAAAAATCATATCTTATCTAGCTTTCATATTCAAATAATTGTTCAATAAATTAGCAAAAATGCTTTTACACAGTCAACAGCCCTATTTTCGGATAACAACTTTTCGTAACATGCAAAAATAACAAATTAGATGTGATTCTTAAAAAAATACTTGTGTCCTTAATTTAATTTTAAGGTACATTTGTTTTTAATTCGTTGTTAATTTACGAAATTGTGCCATTACTCCAACAAATTATTTCATTGTAAATTTTATATTTTTATTTATGGAAAGAAAAAAATATTCTTATTAGCTCTATTTAAAAAAATTTCTTTTTTACTCAAGAAAAACAGCAACGTGACATTTCGTCTATTCAATCAAGTTCTAAAAAAATTTATCAAATAATGATGCTAAAAATCAAAAGTCTAGACTTGTTGCCAGACAGGATTTTCCATTGGAATAAATCTCAAATAGAGTGGATTTTTCATGGCCAAATTAATAATATTTCTATAAAATTCCAAAAAATTCCCCACCGATCAATTTTTGCCATGACATATTTCCTGTAAGCAAATGGGGAATATTAAAATTAATTTTCTCACCTTCAAACGTTTCCACTTCATTAAACGACAACGTGGCGGACGTTTATTTGGTTCTCACGACGAAAACGTGTGACTTTTTTTTTCAAAAAAATTTGAAATCCAAGTTTAGCATAGGTCAATTGAGCGTATCAAACTCATCCAAAGTAAAAATTTTTACTACGTCGAATTTTTAAACGATATAAACACTATTTCGTACCAAGCTATAGTAAAAATCTACATAATGTCGTGTATGAGTATCGGATTCGTAGTAAATTTCCGGGGATCTCTCATATTGGCATTTATCAAACTGACTAAATTAAGTGCTAAATGAAGAAGCACCGCAGTCAATGTAGATCCAAACAGTCCAATTAGAACCTACAGTGTTAGCGAAATCCATATCACAATGCGTGCTCTTAATATTATATTATTAAGTTTCTTCGAGAATATTCTTTTATTTTCATTCGGTTTTTGTTTACAATCTGTAGTCACAAACTAGTTATTTCCATCCAGATTAGTAATGACCATCGGACTTCTTTGACAGAAGGTATAAAAAGAGTCGCAAATAAGCGGACGACTTGAATTATTTTTTAAAATTTAGGAGAGAACGTTTGTCCGCTCTTGAAATGAAATCTCTAGTAAGTAATTTAATTTTAAAACAGCTCATACATAAGTGTATCATTTTTAATACGCATAAAACTACTAGGTGCACATAAGCCTCATTCTTTACTAGCTCCACATAAGGCTCATTCTTTACTAGCTCCACATAAGGCTCATTTTGTTAAAGCAGTTATTAACGTAGTATCGATAACGAAATTTTAATAACGCCGTTTGACTTGAAATAATTATGCCAAGTATCCATCGTGTTTAAATAAATGATCGTAAATCAGCTTTAAAAAAAGCTTTTATTAACAAATGAACTAAATAGGAAAAAATAAAAAGACATTAAGGCCTTAAAATAGCTGTTATCGTCGTAAAATAGTGTTATTTGTTAAAGTTTTGTAAACAACAACAAAATACACGAATTTTTTTTTTGCAACTATTATACAGTTTTTTATGTATTAACCGCTTGCTGTAAAATATTAAATTCGGGTGAATATTTGAAATAAGTAAAAATATATCTAATAAGTTTAGCAATTCGCACATATTTAATTGTTTATTAATACATCAAGTGTTGGAAAACTGTGTCGAAGTGATTAGAACTAAGTGATTTGGTGTTTAGTGAAAAAAATTAGAGTGGTTTCCGACAAGAAAAAACAGATAACGTGAAAAAATGTGAGTGAAAATATGGGTGTATTTTCGATTTTACCACAGACGGTTTTGCACGCACTTTTTCATGTCTGTGATAAAATCGAAAATACACCCATATACACCTGTTCATTTAGTATTATTTTACTACGATAACAGCTATTCTAATAGCAAATGTGAATACCCCTGATTTAAAACCAAGTTTTTAAATCAGTTTTAAAATGCACTAATAAATTTGAAACTACACCACCACTGTAGTTTATGGCTATGTGATTAAAAATGTGTCAGTGTTGAGTTCAAAGAGCCAATCCTACATCACACACTTTATAATTTTATCAAAATATACAATTTGGAAGAATATTTCTCTTGAAACGTTAAAACATTACAGTAGAACACGCTTAAATGCACATCGAATTCCGCAGAATTTTATGTGCATTTATCCGTGTTTTGCATTTATACGTAGCACGGAAGCACGGATAAATGCACATTAATGTGCAATTATGCGAGTAAAAGATAAACATGCAACTTCAATATTCCTGTAATAAACAGTTAAATTCAACAAGGCTACACAAAAACAAAGAACCTAATTAAGAATTCATTTTATCAAATAAAAATAACAATATTCACTTTTTTTTGTGTAATTACATTTCATTTTTGTACATGTGCATTTAAGCGTGTAAAATTTCATATAATTTATACTTTTGCGGATGTGAAAATGGTTGCATTTAAGCAAGTATTGCAATTAAGCGTGTTTCATTTATTCGTGTATATTTATATGAAAAATGCTTAAAAATCCTTCATGCACAAATTTTGCGTGCAATTACACGAGTTTTGCATTTACGCGTGTTGCATTTAAGCGCGTTCTACTGTAGTAGGAAAACTTGGTTTTTACTTATTAGTGCATTTTGAAATTGTTCTTTTATTTTCTACTTTTAGTTTTCGACTATACCCAACGAGCATAAAAGTTCGTGAAGTGATCGTCGCGACTTTAGATTCGAGACTGTATGGTTGCGATGACCACTTTACGACCTTTTTGCGTATATCCTTACCTTTGTGTTCAGAATCGGATCCAGTGTCCATAAAAACCTCCAGATGAAATTTTTCTCCCGAAAATTTGAAGAAAAGGATAATCACGTTACCCTTACAGGACCTTTTATTGTTCTTACAGACTTTCTAATGTCAAAACCGAATTCAGCGATCCCAAAAACCATTAGATGAGATTTTTTTCCCCAAAATTTTAAAGAAAAGGATTATCACTTTATCCTTACAAGACCTTACGTTATCCTTACAAGGACGAAATAGTGAAAATATTTTATTGTCACCAAAACTTAGAAAGGTGGCAAAATTTCATCTTCCTTGGTTGCATAGTTTTGGAAATACTGTATAACTCGGAAGTCGCGAGAACTATTTCTTCATGTAAATAGTACTTATATAACGGATTATATTTATAACGTACGAATTTTCACTAACCCATAACGTCTGTTATAATCGAGTTACACTGTATACGTTCCCAACGATTTGAAAATATACATATATAGCCACAAAGAAACTTAAAGAAAAGTTTATAAAAAAAAAATTTTTGGACCTTGTGTATAAGAAATAACAGCGAAATAAAAGCGAAATAAAAGCGTACAAAAACAAAAAAAATATTTTGTTTCTCATACGCAAGCCCCAAACATTTGTTTCTGAAAAAGGAAAACTTTTATTTTTGAAACGCCGGCAACTATTCTTTCAAAAAACTAACACACTAATTTTATTTAAATATAACGAAAAAGAAGTTATGTTTTTAATTACTTTTTAGATTTTTCTAATGATCACAATTACCATAATGGCGTGGGTAACAGATGGAAATCCAGAAAATACAGAATCAGACTCAGATGAACCCACACCATTAGATGAAAATAATCCAGTGGAATCTCCAAGAAATAAACGATTTTTGTATTTTCCATATCCTTATTGGCTGTATTATTCCAATGATCCTTACTATTATTACACCAAGCGGATTGATTTACCTGATCGTCGCATTGTCAGACGGAAACGGAAGAGATTATTTGTCCCGAATTTGTTTGGATAAAATCAAATCAGGCTTACAGAAGTGAAATTAAATTTTAAGTTTTGTACAGTTCGCAACAGTGTTTAAATCGTTTAAAATGTATTTGATTAAAAAAGCTATTATACCAAATAAAATTGCATTGATAACAATTAATATTTTTTAAGATTTCATATTTAAAGTTAATTCATATTATTTAGTTTAATATTTTGAAGATTAAGATGGAGATTTTTTTTAAAGTTTTTTTAAAAGTAAGAAATTAATAAATCTATTGTGAATTTTTAAATAAAAAATCAGTTGTTTTTTAAATAAAATATATCACTTTTTTGAAGGAAACAAAACATGAAAAGGAGTGACGTTGGGGACCCCTCCCCCCCACAAATAATTAATTTGACTAGGAAAAAAAAGATGTTGTGGTCAATTCAAAGCTTGTATTTAAACGTCGTTCTCACAGGGCGGTATGTACAAAAATTGGAGGAGGTGGCGAAGTATCAAGAAATTTTTAATAAAATGGTTAACATTTTGAAAGCTGGGTTAAGTCCGGCTTTCCGAATGGCCGAAGACGGTTTGTCTCAATTTTTGTTTTGAAAAACGCCGCAAGCGATTTTTCTGTGAGGAAACTGCGCCGCAGGCTAAAATTTTTGTGTTTCTAGGCCAGTTTTTTTTAGTTATCAAGAAATTACAACACTAAATTGCATAATTTCGTAATAAAAGTCTAGTTACCGGGACAACATGCGAAAATCCGAGACGATCCCGGCCATCCCGGGGGTATGGTCATCCTAATTTTATAAGAAAGGTGTCGTCTCATCCCTCTATAGAAGAGAAAATAAAAAACAAAATTTGAAATTTAAAAAAAACCCCGTCTAAAAAAATCCTTAAAAAAATGAAAAACCCAGAATAAAAAAAAATCCTTTAAAAGGGATAAAATAATATAACTTTTGGAGTAAATTGAAAATTGGTGTGCGTCGGGAAAGCATATTTGTCGTTGGAGTTGGTTTGCCAGAAATTTTTTTTTATATCGGTGTTTTTTAATTTTTTTTTTTTGATTTTTTTAGTCGGGTGCTATTCCAAATCGGTTGAGCCTTTTTGGTAGATGTCGATATTACAAATTGTTGTCATAGAGATACATACAAACACACATGTTGCAGACTCATCGAACTGAAACGATGGGTACATGTCCCCGGTTTGATTTCGATTTTCCAAATGATTTTAATACGTTTCTGAAATGTAAGAAAGGTAAAAACTAAAATTCATCCAATTTTTTTACGGTGTAGATTTTATTTTTAAATTAAGTGAATACTTTTGTGCTGTTGTTACAATATATTGACTATAGTAAAAATCTACATACATATGTCGTATGAGTGTTCAGATTCATAGTAAAATTCAGGGATTTCTCATACTGGGTAATTAAGTGCTAAATGAAGAAGCACCAATAAACTCAAATCCAAACAGTCCAATTAGAACCTTAACGTGATCTAGATATAAAATGATATGATACTTTTTCGGAAACATTCTCTTTTGTGTTTTGTTTTTGTTTACACTATTTGGGGATAAACTAATCAGTAGTAATGATAATCAGACTTCTTCATCGGCAGGTATAAATAGAAGTGCATGTTAACGGACGCTTTAGAATATTATTTGAATTTTAAGAGAGAACGTTTATAACTCCTGTTAACGTGTTAAAATGAAAACTTTAGTAAGTAATCGCAATTTGTTTATTTTTAAACATGAAGCATGTAATTGCAGAGCATACATTATTTGTAACAAGCTTTAAGAATTTATGCCTGTTGAGTTCTACACAAGGCTTTTTTCTTATATAGTTTTCAACACAACGTTTATGCAAAGTGTGCGAATGAAGGTGGCTTGTTTCGACATATTTATAACAATTCGTTCAAACCTTGTTCTTTCATCAATTATAATTTTTAATATAATTTCTTTTTAGATTTTTCTAATGAGCACAATGTTCCTAATGGCTTGGGTAACGGATGGCTATCCTGGAAATACGGAAACAATTTTACAAATCGATGAACCTTCACATTCGGATGCCAGTAATTTAGATGATACTACCAGGAATAGACGCTTTTTGTATTATGGTTATCAAAACCCTTATTGGCCATATTATTCCTACGGCCAATATCCTTATTACGGATATAAAAATTATCAATTCGCAAAACGGATTGATTCAGCTTATCAACCCGTTGTTAGATACAAACAAACGGAAACCAAACACAAACGACTATTTGTGCCGAATTTGTGGGGATGAAAATAATTTTTTTTTCTCAAGTGTTTTCAATTTTAAGCTAAATTATATAGAGTGTGTTTTGAAATGTTTGACTGTGTTTTTTAAGTGAAAATTTATGAAAATATATTTTTTTTTTACAATTTAATTAATTTAATGCAATATATTGATCTGTCGTATATTTAAACCATCAAGTCAATAAAAAAGCTTGTGTAAATCATAATAAAAAAGAAACTTATATATGATTTTTTATTCATCTTCTCAATTTTTAGTGAATTTAACGCTTAGTGTAAGAAAAAAAATCCACAAAAAGTGTTAACAGAAAATTAGCAATGTAATTTATAAAAAATGATGACTAAATATTTGCATATGTACATTTAGATTTACCCAACATTTTTTATACAAGTATATTTTTAATTTTCTGTTAACTCTTCTTCTGGATTTTTTTTTTATTAGTAATGAATTGGAATTTTTTTTTTGTTATTCAAAAAGAAGCATTAACCGTTTGAACTTAAATTCATCCTACAAAAATTTAAGGTCTATCGGTTAAGAACTACGTTAAGAACTCATTTTTAATAAAATACTTATTAAACTCTAACTAATGTGGTGGAAATAGTCTAGACCGGCGCCTTTTCCCCTTTTTTAAAAAATAATAAAACAACTTTTTGTTTATGCCGATCAGAGAGAAAGGGGTTCGTCTGAATTTTTGTTTGTGAGTTGGACCATCCTACAAGATTTTAAGGTTTGTGATTATCTACACAGTTGAAAAAGGTATTTTCTTAGTTCTTTGGTATGTAACCTGTGGTATGTAAGCGCCACAGGCAAAACTTTTATTAAAAAAACGTATACAGATAGAAATTATTGAAAAATTTTAAATACCAATGTCAAATATACCCTTAAATTAACGTTGCCATCCCGCCCTGTTTTTCTCTGGATGGGGGTTGCTGTAAATTGAGGTTCTTTTCACTGTAGAGCATTTTTTAAATATAAATATTTCCATATAAGATGCATGTATATCAAAAGATTTTGCTTTAGGATTTTTTATTTTTTTAATTCATTGGTTCTTAATTATAGTCAACTTTGTTGTTTCTTTCTGTTTCTGTTCCGTTTTAACTATCCTTTCTCACTCCCTCGCTCTTCTTCCGTATTCTTAAAACTAAATATGTCTCTATTTATTAAAATTTCGGCTACTGGTTTTTTTTTTCATTAAAATCATAGGTTTTTGGTTTGGGTACTTGTGATATATTTGAAGTTTAGATATTGTGTGCAAAATCATGTTTAAAAAGAATAAATATTTGCAAGAAACAAGTAAACGTAAACAAGTAAACAAGTTAACAAGTAAATAAACAAAACAAACAAGTAAAATTCCCTTTCCTTTTTTGGCCACGGCGCCACGTTCTACGTACGCCGAAAAGTTCCTTTTTTAGCCACGGCGCCAGTGTAATTCGCTACAACAATCGGATGGGGTCTCGGCTTACGAACGATTGTTGTCTATGATATAATCAGGGCTGCTGTATTTAGGGTACAAGAATCATATTCCAAGCAGGGATCAAAAATTGTTAGATACTTCAATTGGAGAGTCGCGCCTGGAATGTCGCACCATATACAAATTTTAAATATTTTTCATGCGCACTGCGAAAAGGTAAAATGTATATTAAAAGGCAGGTATACCTATCTGACTATTTATTTGTCTCTCTTTGCAAGCGCTTGTAACTCGACTAACACTGACCTCATTTTCACAGGTTATCATTGCAATAATAGGCTGTTCGTTGGGCTAAAGTTTCTCTGTATTTTTGCCTTTTCTGCTGATATGTACTCAATCGTTGTACCATTAACATGGTTTTCAGGAAATTGAAACAAAGTAGGGTCAAAGTGGGTGAATGTAAACAGGGGTAATTGTAAACACTATTGGTTGTCCCCAAACTGCTATTCCTTCTTAGCTTATCGAGATAATATATTAAAAATTGATCTTTTATCTCACTGCGGACACGTGCCACAATATATCTAAGAGAGGGTTCGTTGTGTATGAGCGGTCAAAGTGAGTGCTTCTTTTTAGTGTGATTTCAGTTTTCCTAAGAGGGAAAAGAATTATATTTTGAAGGGATTTTTAAAAGAAGGATGTATGTTTTAGCTTAATATACGAACAATATAGTTGCTTGAGATAGGTTATATATGTTAATTGTTGGCTATAAACAAACTGTAAAAAATTATTGTCTGTTTACATTTACCCCCTCATTTGTAACCTCATGTCCAAATGTAAACACCATAATGGGGTTAATGTAAACAATTTCTGGCAAATGTAATCACCCTTTTTATACCCGTATGGTGAAACCAAAGGGTATATTAACTTTGCCTTACTGTTTGTAACGCCAAGATCCCGTCATCGCACAAAAAAATGAATTACACCAGTGTGTTTAGAATGATAAAAATAATTAATTTTTGGCATGTCCGTCCGTCCGTCCGTCCGTCTGTCCGTCCGTCTGTGGCGCGGGTTGCGGGCGCACGGATTGAGCTAGAGACTTGAAATTTTGCGCAGATACGTATATAAAAAAAGGATAAAAAAAGGTGTTTACCTTTACCCCATTTTTCAAAAATTTGAAAAAAAATATAGGGGTAAAAGTAAACATCCAATTTTGTAAAAAATTAAGGACCTATAATTTTGAAATCACATGGAATGGGCAATAAATAGACAACAAATTTTCACATAATATATCAAAACTCCGCTGTTAGTGATATAATTTAAAAGAAAACCATTACAAAGTTGAAAAAATATCCAAAAAGTGAAAATCGTTTACAATAACCCCTCTTGACTACACCGGGTTTTCAAACTGAACCATTAAAATTTTAAAACCAGAACCAAGTTTCCAAATTGTCGGAAATAATACCAAAACCAAAAACAAAACAGAAAGCCAGCGTTGCACCACAACCGGAACATCCCTGAAAGAAACTAACAAAACTTTCGTTGTTCATGAATATATCGCACACCTAGATCAAAACAGCGTTAACTCAAAATTTTAGATTTTTAGTTAATTATACATATCAATACCAAATCCAATACCTAACCTAATATCTAATACCTAAAATTTTCCTTTTAAATGCATTTTCTCTGCAATTAAGTAAACAGTAAATTCCTTTTATGTACAACGGCACGACAATGAGTTTTTCGTCATTTCTGAAAGAATTTTTTTTTTGAGTTGACGCTGTTTTGATCTAGGTGTGCGGTATGGAAAAAAAAACTTTAAAAAAAAAAATAAAAAAAAACAAAAAGCATTTTCCACATAAAATTAAATATACACTTAGACAACAATTTTCAAAAAAAGGGAAAAAGATTTAAATTTTAGTTTTTTAATCCACCCGGCGTAATTTTTACTTTTCAAAAGAAAAAATTCTTCACGTCTATTCATAATAAAAACATAAATCTTAAGCTCGTGTCATTTTAATAGACATGTGCCAATGTTTACAAACAAAGATATTCGAAATATTTTTTGCAGGTGTTTTATTTATACTTCAGATGACATTTTAATATTCTTGAGAATGAATCGTTGAAAAATTCAACAAAAAATGTCGCATGCAAATTTTTAACAGAGTGTGTTATTAATAATCTTATAAATAATGATTAGACTTTTGAACCGGAATTAGAAACTATTTCCACGGAACCACGCAACAGGACCTAAATTTGGTGAAACGGAAACTAGTTTTCAAACTATAGAATTCTAAAAACGATGCGTCATAAAATTCAGTGAATGAAAAGCCAAAATAAGCTCTCTGAACTCGTTAATCAAAAACAAAAAAAAAATGCGAATCAAAATAATTAAGAGAATTCCAACTACAAATGAAAAGCAAAAGTGATTCCGGATTTAAAATTTAAATTTAAATTCTTCCAAATGCTTAATCTCAATTTTTTTTCTCCATCTAATTCTTCTGATTGTTAAAATGCCATTCTTTGCCCTCTGCATAGTAATATTATGCACATAAATTTTATTTACCTGAAACGGGTTTTTTTTCGCAGACGGCAAACGAAATTAAATTCGACATTTAAATACAATGTTCAAAAAAAAAACAAAAAAACGTGTTTTATGTGTTTCATATATATTTACAAGTTTCTTTTATTTCGATATAAATAATTAACATAAGTATAAAAAGAATGTTAAAAAACTATATAATGATTATAATTTTAAATATCAACTAACACTAAAACGAAACAATCATAGAGATCAACAACACATTTGCGTTTAAACTAAAAACAATCAAACTTCAAAAAAAAAAACTTTTTAATATAAAAAAAAATTTCAAAAATGAAGCACTGTTTACATTCATTCATACACGGATGCAATCATAATATTAACGATGAAATATTTTTGTTTATTTATTTATTTATTTATTTATTCCCTTTTCAGGCGAGCTGAATTTAAAATCGAAAATTTTATCAAACATCAAAACTACCAAATTCAAGAAGTGATCGTGCTCCGATATTTAGTGATATGTGAAGCCGACAATATTTCAAAATAAAAAATAAAAAAATAGTCGTGTGGTGAAAGAGAGCCTTGAACTTTATCGAAGGCTTGTTGCAGATTGACAAAGCGGTTGACAAGCATCTGGTATTACTACCGGTTTAAAACTACTGGTAGCGTGGTACAACGGTGACACTGGACGAGCGGTCGATTCGATTGATGACGTCAATTTGAAAGAACACAATGAGGAAATTAGGATAGGTCTACACGTGCGAATCCTCAACAACTGTCAAACTTGACGTTTGATGTCGTTAAGTATCTGCGGAAGTCACGTGCAGTTTTCTGACACCTTAAAACGATCGTGACAGATGCGAAAAATATGACGGAAATTTTAATTGGTTCCATTGGTAGTTTAAAAAAGTTCTAATGTTGAATATAAATTCTGATGAGTTATAAAAAATCAATATGTGTTTCAAGTCTTCAAAAGAGTTTTGTTTATTTGTTCTGGTTCGGTCTCTGGCCTTGGACCTTCTGCTTTTTAATCTGCTGTTGTTTGTAGACGAAGAGGGGCCTGAAGATTACCGCACGTGCCCGACGGCTATGGATAGCGCCATGTGGGGCGGCATAGACGGGGTAACTTTCCGAGGCTTGGAAGAGGTCAGCTTTGGTCTTGTCGTGGCGGTATAAAACGTTCAAGAAATCGAAGTACTCCCTCTGACGTAGATTTTCGCGATTCCTTAACGGTGATGGGGTTTCCGAAAAAAAATTTGGTGGCTCGAAATTCAGCAGAAAGTTGTGAGTTGGCTCTTGAGCATTGCTTGTAGCACATGCAATCATGACGACGAGGATGAAAGTCTAAAATAAGAAAAAAAACTATATTTTATTTCCATAATTTAATAGCGGAATGTTTATTTTTGAAATTTGTAACTTTTTTGTTATTGGCATTAACTATGGTACAAAGTTGTTAAACTTTAAATATTAGCATAATTTTTTCCCCAGTTTGATTGATTTTGGGGAGTGTATCTGCATGTTTGATTACTAAATTATAGTTAATATTCTGATCATGCACATACCAAATGGTTCTACGTAAATTCTATTTGCGTTTTTTGTTTAATCTGACATTTAAAAAGACTATAACTAGTTAGTTACGTATTGTTTTATTTATACAATCACGATTTTGAATCAATATTTAACAATCAAATAGAGCTAAGTGATATTTAAGAAGATACTTTTAAAATTTTGTTTAGAATTCAGAGCGTATGCGAAACAGTCTTAGGTAATTCATGCTATTTCCCGATCTAATTCCAGTTTTTATTGGAAATTTTCCAGTTCACTGTGATAAAAAATTGAAAACGTACTAGAATTAGAATGCAATTGGACCATTTCGCACACGCCCATAGACTATCCAAAGTTTTTATATTGATTTTTTTTAAATTTAATAATATTGACGTATAAAGTTAATTTAAACCTAGAGGCCTATTATGGAATGCGATCGTAATCATAACGATCGGAGCTTGTGTGTTGTTATTAGTGTTTTCCACTAACAATAACAGGCAATTCCCGATTGTTATGATAACGACCGTATTCCATAATAGGCCTCCTAGTTTCGATTAGACACAAATTGTGATATTTTTCATGGCTTGCCATTGAAATGTCTCGTAGAAAGAGCATTTGTAAGTGTAAAATAAGTGGCAGGCCATGGAAAAAATCGCAATTTATCTCGATATTATACTGGGCCGAATTGAGACTTAAAATTAAGTACGACCAATGGACAGATAACACTGCGAATAATTTTTTTTTAATTTTAATAACCATCTTTTATTTTGATCCAAATTTTTTAAATTTTGATTCGTTAACAAAACTAGAGTCCCTTTGCAAACTTGTAGGGGCTTTCAAAAAATTCAGCTATTGCTGTAAAAGGAAAATATATTTATGAGATTTTATATTTATGAGATTTGTTAGAAAAACAAAGCAAACAGTTTTTACACAAAACAAGATGTTTTAATATGAAATTTTCTGGTCAATTACCAAAAAAATCTCATTCCGGCGAGAGATTTCTTAGGATAAAAAATAAGTTTATACCCAGTAATAACTGAAATAAATCTGGGATACCTAAAATGCGGTCTCGAGTGGACATAAATTATGCTTTCATTCATGCCATGCTATTGAAAATGCCTAGTGCAGACCGATTTTTCAGAAAAAATGTTATGCCTTGGGCATTTATGAAAAAGCAGTGCGTTTAAAGTTTGATAAGACTTTTTGTGAAAAACTGACATGCTCAGGGAAATTCGAAGACGTTACAATTCATTTAGGCCCTTATTTGTTAAATTTGCGCGACGTTGTTGTCTTTTTAAAACCTTTTTACGATTAAAATATGTTGATAACGATTGAAATATGTCCGCTCAGCATATATTTGGCAAAAACATATTTTTTCCCCGGAAATCTGCGGAGAGAAGATTTGTTTGTAATCGAGACGCGCTTTAAGGAATCAACCATATTTTTGTAAATAAACAAAAAAAATCAACTTTATCAAAACAACGAATAAAATAAAATTCACGTGATTTAAATATTGTGATAATTAATTTCTCAAAATCTCGTGACTAACATTTAATATTACGTCCCCAAAATAAATTTGAATTTTTTTAGATTTTTTTTTATATCTATCAATTAGTATCTAATTGTTACTTTTGATAAAAGACAAAAAGTTGAGATGTGGGTAGTGCAAAATTTTTATGCATTAACAGAGCCGCTTTTTAATATTTTTTTTTTATTTTACAAAACTTGCAAAGTTGCAATTTAAAAGTGTTAAGTGTTAAAAAAATGCACCCAAAAATTGCGAAATTGTCAATAAAAAATTTAAATAATTTATTACTTTTAAAAAATTAACTCACTTTAATTAACATTGACATTTTGATGTTGGGTCTGAATTACGCAAATCCTTGAGAAAAATTTCCACAAATTATTTCGTGAAAAGTTCGTTAAGGTAACGGTTAAAAGTTCACTTTGCTCACGGTAATATTTAAGCACAATTTCACTTATAATTGTTAAATTCTTAATTTAATTATACTATTCACACGTTTTGCTATTGAAGCTTTTATTTAGCACTTTATCAGTTAAGTATGATCCACACTTGGCAAATATTGATGCGAGACTGTTAAGAATTTCGTTGACATTTTCAAATTTATACTGAATTTAATATTCGCATACCCACAAAGACAAAGATGGTTCAGTTAATTAAGTGATCTCATCATTAGCATCTTTAGCGTCTCAAATTCGTTGGAACGATCTCGTATGTGAAGTATTCGAATATTCCGAACTATAGATACGCGCATGTAGTGAAAATTTCGTTTGAGAAGTTCGTCACAGATTTTTGGATGATAATTTTTCATTTGCCACTGGATAAGATACATTTTAGTTCTAGGGAATTAATCAACGGAAATTTGTGAACTCTTTCTGAAGTAACAGATTTTAACTTCCGTGATTCATGGAAATTTTCTAAAGAAAAGGTATTTTTCCACTGTTAGGAAAATTAAGGTTAAAACGTTGCGAAATTTTTTAAAACAATGAAAGTCGTATCAAGCTATGTTGTACCCCTGAAGATTCATGTTTTGATAATCAATTTTTACCGATTTTTCAATTTATTCTTTCACTTTGAATCTTTTTACCGAAAAAGTTTTCAATATCTTCGCATTGACATGGTGTAAATTGCGAAAATTAGTTTAGTAAAGATATCGTCAGAAATTGAAATAATTCAACTTCTCTTTATTTTATAAATTTTTATTTTTTAAATAAACTTATTTGCTTTTAACATTTGTTTTTGTTTTTTTGTTTAATATGTACATTTTGGAATGTTGTTTTCAGTTTATTTATTTATTGACGATATAACTGATTATGAATTTTTGATTTCGATTTGATAACTTGATAAAATATCAAAAAGCATTCGAAATAGAAGATCAAATTTGAATTTATGCTTTTCTTTAAGAGAAAAGTTGCCTTGGCACATATTATATATCGCTCAGTGTTATGCATTGTTTCGAAATCATAATGGGACTTGGCGCCATTAATTTTGAATTTTATACATGCCTGTTGAATAGAGTTGTATTATGAAAATAGTAAGGCGAATATAATATCCTCTTATCTCCACGTGGTGTCAAAAATCGTATCGAACGGAGCAGGGGAATAAAAACGTTTTTGCATGTGACTGTATCACAGTTTTAACCATAATTAAATTTTTTTCATGGTTAAAATTTTAGAAAAAATGTTTAAAAAAGTTATCGTGTATATTGAAAATCGTCGATTCTTTTTTTATACAACATTTTTATATTATATAAGATATATCATATAAGAGTATATTATATTTAGTTTACCGTGTATGTAACGCATGGAACCAATCATCGTACACAGAACCAGTGTGTTTGGGATGACAAAAGATTTAATTTCCGCATATCCGTCCGTCTGTCTGTACGTTAACACCATAACTTTCAAAATAGCTAGCTTAAGTTCTTAAACGGGCAAAATTTGACCATTCCTTCCCTCATCCCCAAATTTTTGGCAATTTTGTCGAAAACGGTGAGATATATTGAAAAATTTATGGTGGTAAAATGTATTTAAAATAGTATTTTACATAACTTATTCAGACATCAAAATCCAATCGGACCACTGTTTTCCCCCTCTCCTATACAAATAGATTTTTTTTTAAATAAACAATTTGTCTGTCATCATATACAGTATTTGACGACTGGCAAATCGTAGCTTTTCTTATGTTTTAATATCTTTTTCATTTCAAGCAGTCTGGGTGGCATAGAATACTATTCTTTAGAGAGACAAAGCTGTTCATGCGTTTTTATACCCGTATGGTGAAACCAAAGGGTAAATTAGATTTGCCTTACCGTTTGTAACGCCAAGATCCCGTCATCACACAAAAAAATGAATTACACCAGTGAGTTTAGAATGATAAAAATAATTAATTTTTGCATGTCCGTCCGTCTGTCCGTCCGTCCGTCTGTCTTCTGTGGCGCGGATTGCAGGCACACTAGAGCTAGAGACTTGAAATTTTGCACAGATCCGCTTTTCGTAAAATGCGAGGCTAAGTTCGTTAATGGGCAAAAATGGACCATTAGGGGGAGTACCCCCCATACGAACGAAATCGTTTTTTTGTGAATATCTCAAAAACGGTGCATCTTATCAAAAAAGTCCAAGAACAAAAGCTATTTAGGATATGATTCTACATAAAACTCCCATACATCAAAATCCGATTGGAATAAATTTTAAAAAATCTTATTGGAAAGTTTGACTTCAAAGTGGAATTTTGATACAACTGTTCGCTGTTCACTTAAATCACCATACGGGTTTTCAATAATTGCCAGAGTTTAATATCCACAATTTATATTTTACATAATTTTTTGGATAAAATTCATAGTTTGGGCATTTTTTATAATTTCAGAAAAAATCAAATTACAAAAAACAACCAAATTTGACATTCGTCAATAAGTGCTGACAGATGAACATATCATGGTAAATCTCTTAACTTCTTAAAATCGAAGTTCACCAAACCGTTTTATCGAGAATACCAATTTATATTAACCCATTTTGCGCCATCCGGTAAGAATTCTTACCAAAATTTTAAATGTCCCATCAAATCACGTTTTCATTGATTGCGGTATTAAAATAGATTCTTTAAACATTTGACTATAAAATAAAAAACGTGTGGATTGGATTTTCTCATGTTTTGCCACAAAACAGACAAAAAACCTTCACAGAAAGGTACAAGACCTCGTTTTTCGCCGTTGCTATGAATTTTTACCACAAATTTCTGGAAAACTATTAAAATTCGACTCAAAAGCAGGGTCCACACAAATTTTCAAGTGCGAAAAATTGGTTGAAATTTCAAAGTTACAAGTTCTTTTAGAGTCTGCTATCTAGGTATAGGAGGTTATGCTCGTTTCAAGTAGGTATTTCTGAGTTTGGCAGTTATAATTGTAAAGAAACGACTTTTCCTGTTCAATGGGCCACATAAGAACTATAATTGCGCTTGAATACGTTTCAAATTTTGAATTCAAGCAAATATTCCGCTTTGAATGCTATATTATATTATTTGTAAAACAGGTTACAGCAAATAGGACTGTACAAATTTCAAAATATCGCTGTACAAGAGAAACCTTTGAAATCTGATTTTAAAAAAAAAGTTAACAGAAACGATGCCAGACATATACCAGAAATGCCTTAAATGCGATTAAATATTTATTTAGATTACTATTCATTGCAAAGTTGATAAAATTTCACATAACATCCAGGCGCCAAACAAGTTGCTGAGGTTCAATGTCAATTTAACCATATCTGAACAGCCTTTTGTAAATAATAATAAAAATGTAAATGCAAATAAAGAAGAAAAGCGAATTCTTTCCAGGTATCATCTCTTCTTCTTATAGTTTTATAGTAAACTGTGAAGGTAAGACATTAACCTTTGATTGGGTTTACTTCAATATAAGCGAAAAAAATTGTTTTTATTAAAAATATTTTCATATTTAAATTTAGATCGGCGTCAAAACTGTTTTCACTTTATTTATAGATTTCAAAAGCCAAAGCCACAATAATTATAAAAGTGTCAATTTAATTTACTATCTGATATCTTTTTTAGCATAAAATATGATTCAACCAATATACTTTCCAACCGTTTTGTAACAAAATTGAATAATTGTCACCAAAAAATTCTGGTTTTCGTTACTTTTCTTAAATTAATTGGAAACAATTAACGATGTTCTGGGAGATTGATAACTTGCAATTTTTTCATTTGATTGATAAGCGCCACATGATTTTGTTGTTATATTAGCGGAAAATATTGTTTTGTTTATTCAGTGAAAATACCGCGTGATTGCGGATCCTCTCCATGAAAAGTCGTTAAATTTGATAATGCGAATTTCGTGGAATTTTTCTCAATTTAATTACTTGGAACAATTAATTTCATATCGACATAATATTTGTGATGACCAGATTAACAAAATTTAAAGAATACATGTTGAGATCTATAGATTTAATTGGAATGTTGAAATGAGTAATCAATATCTTTGGAATATAATTCAATATGAAATTAATTTGCACATCACGTTTTTGGTCTAAAAAGGAAATTTTCCGCTGTCTGAATAGGAATTTTTACGTTTAGCGTATATTTAGCGTATATTTTTATAACTTTAACGTACATTTTGGCGTTAACCATTGGGATTTGTGTATGAATTTGGAGGACTTGTAAGTGCTACAAGCAAATTAAACTTCAAATTACAAGTTTTTGTGGTATTTTCAGCATTCTCCCAGCTTTCTTGTGTTTTCCCGCTCAATTAATTGAAAAGTGCCATACTATTTAAATTTCAGTATAATTAACACTAAAATTTGTTAAATTCACAGCTATAGGAAAGGTGGTATAGAAATGTTTTCCACAAAAGGCCAATGCCACCTTTTGGTCATGTGCGGTCCTAATTACTTGCAAGGAATACGAGATAGGGTAAGTCAATAAAGTAGTTCCCAAGTAGTAAATATATCCTAAAAGAAAATAGCCAAAAGAAAGTGGTGTGTCAAAACTAACCCATTTGTATGAGTTTATACTATAATTGGGCTCTTAAAGGGTTGAAAAACCTTAAAAATTGCAATTTTATCCAGAGTTTACGATCCAAATAAAAATTTGAGTGCGCTCACGGAAAAGAAAATGGTTTTAATATCTTAATTTGTTAAAGTTCAAATCAGCTTTACTATTTAATTTCAAGAAGAAGCAGAATTATACACGGTAAAAACTGGAGTCTAATTTTAAGACTTTTTCCTTCTATTTTTTAAACTTTTGAAAGTTTAGTGGAATTTTAAACTATTTTCTCTATTTTTAAAACTTTTTGAAAGTTTAGAGTATATTTTAGTCGAAAAGTTTAATATTTAGTGAGTTTCGGTTTATTTTTAAGACTATAGTTTAAAAAGTAAACTTTTTCTTTCTTAAAAATTTGTTTTAAACCTCTCCGCCTTATTTCTAGACTTTTAATCGAAATATTAGACCTATAAGTTTGAGAACTAAACCTTGTAAGTTTTACTTCAATTCGGATAAAATTGAATTAAACTTTTTGTCTAATATTTAGTCTTTTCAGTTTATTTTTCTTTTTCAAATTCATCAGTCGGTCGGTCAATTTTTAGAAAAGTCGCGATGCTCGAATTCGACTTTTCGGTCTAAAAACAAAACTTCAAAGTCTACAATTTATTCAGTTTTAGAAAATTGTGACTACTTTTTAATCATTTCAGCCTATAATTAAGACTCATTATTCTAAAATTTAGAAAGTAAAGTCTGGAATTGGTTTATTTTAGAAGCCTGAGTATATTTTCTATACATATTAATCTAAAATTAAGAATTTAATTTGCGGGCGTGGATGGCGCAGTCAGCTAAGTGCTTGCCTTGTGATCCAAAGAGCTGTGGTTCAAATCCCACTCAGGGCAAAAATAATTCGGCTTGAATTTGAATTTGGAACTTTTCTGCTCATGGACCTAAACACTTCGGCATTAGAGGCAATTTGCCTAAGCTCCTGATAAACATAAAAAAAGGTTTGAAATTTAAACTTCGAAGTCTAAATTTGAGTCAGTTTTAGAAAATTGTAACTACTTTTTAGTAATTTCAGTTTGAAATTAAAACTTTTAAGTCTTAAATTTAGACCGGATAGTCTTATTTACCCGGATAATTCACGAATTTTAGAAGTTTATGACTATTTTTTAACCATTCCAGTCTTAATTTAAGACTCAGACATCTTAAACTTAAACCATAAGGTTTTAATTTGAGAATTTTTAGAAATTTGGAACTAATTTTTAGATTTTTTAGACTAAAATTTAAATTTTAATACCTTAAATTTAGACCGGATAATACTATTTAAAAGGAAAATAATTTCAAACTTTTATGCCCGGTTTCTCAGTGAAAGTTTAAACTTTAGTTTAGTTAAACTCACAATGAAGTTTAAACCAAAGTTTAAACTTCTGGTGTTTTTCAGGCAAACGAAATTGAACGTTTTATTAAACTAAAGTTTAAACTTTTTTGTCAATTTTGCAGTCTACTATACAAGTAAAATATATTGAAATGTCAAATTTTTCAGTCATAAAATCATTGATGTATTTGTCTAGTTATCACTTTCGTAATATTTGTTTACGCATTAATTATAGAATTCTATAAAAAATAAAATAATTTTAATTTCGGTTATTATTTCGGATGTTATTTCGGGTGTTATTTTCGTTGTGATTTCGGTTGTTATTTCGGATGCTGTTTCG
Organism: Chrysopilus asiliformis; assembly: GCA_964034945.1. NCBI lineage: Eukaryota > Metazoa > Arthropoda > Insecta > Diptera > Rhagionidae > Chrysopilus > Chrysopilus asiliformis. Next base: position 88,828,937 of record OZ035961.1, on the reverse strand, counting down.
GTTGTGATTTCGGTTGTTATTTCGGTTGTTATTGTGTTTCAAATATATAGTGAAATTGTGGAGAGCAAAAAAAAGTGATGCAGTCCATTTTTATGTGTTTTATTCTACGCGGATCTACAAAATGACAAATAAGTTTTGAAAAACGCCAGTTTAAACCCTCATCCATGGCCGTTTAAGTTAAACTCCGTTTAAACTTTTGGTTAGAGATAAACTGTCACTGAAAAACACAATTTCGTGTTAAACGGCAGTTTAAACTTTATCGCCGGTTAAACGGAGTTTAAACTGTCACTGACGAACCGGGCATTAAAGTTTGATTTTTAGGCTCAAAAAGGTGTTGACCTATATGTAGGAAAAAAAGTCTTAAAATTAGACTCCAGTTTTTACCGTGTAGAAATACTCAACCAAATCCTTAAAACTAGTCACCATAGACAATTTTTCAGCTTATTTGTCACTTTATTTCATACGATTTTGTGTTCAGTTCACCATACAATTGACAAACAAATTTTAGATGAGAATCCTTTACTGGTTAAATTATCTCAAATTCTAAGGTTTGCTTAGTTAGGGGCTGTCCATAAAATGCTCAACGCTAGGTTTCAGTCTTTGGAAACTTCCTCTCCCTTTCTTATCACACTTTTTCGCGATTTTTTGTATGGAGTTTAATACCGCCGTCACTTACTACGGCAGTCCACTCCCCCCATAAAAATTTGACGTATTTTATGGACAGTCCCTTATCAGTTTTTTTTTAAATTTCAAACTACTTTTTTCTATTTCTCAGATTCTGTTTTTGGAAAAATAAAAATTATTCGTGCAAGAATGACTTCAAATTTTTTGTACATGTTTTTTGATACGTTTTTGACTGTAGTTATGGCTATTGCGTGTATTGCGTTTTCTTTGTCTCAGAATCTTGTAAATTACTTTCAAAATAATCATATTAAGAAACTACCTGAAAAACAAGAAGCTGAAAATTGATTCTACTGTGGAGAAACTTAATTTATAAATTAATAAAAATACAAAAATAAAATTTTGAAATAATATAAATTTTTTCTGTTTTGTTGAACTTATGGCCTGTTTCACCACTGCTGGATATGTTTGATTTAGTGGTTAAGTACATCTCAGCAACCTTGTGCCGTAGACTTAAGAGATATGATATGACAGATATTTATTTACTAGATAAAACTTACCCAGCAGTGGTGAAATAGGCCCTTAAGTAATTATAATATTTTTCTTGAAAATAAAAAGAAAATACAGTTAAAGTCCTCTAACTCGAATTGTTTGCTGCCATCAAAATCGTTTTGAGTTAGAGGAATTTCGAGTTAGAGAAATTGAAACAGTATATTTATTCGTTTTTAGAAGTTTTTAAAACAAACTAAAAATTTAAAGAAAAATTGAAGGGAGCGCAAAAAAAGGTTAAAAAATTCGAGATAGAGGAAAATTGAGGCGTTAAAAGCTAGAGTGGACCAACCCACATGTCGAAATCGTGATTTTTTTTGTGTTTGAATCACTATTGCGAGTGAGTTTTTAGATAAAAATGTTTGGATGCACAAAAGAACATTTCAACATTGAGTAATAAAGTCCACACAATTTTTTTTCCAAAAATTTACAGTAAATAATAGTACAAAAGTGGAAAAGCTTCAAAAACTCGATTATGTGGCTTGGTCCACTCTAGCTTTTAACGCCTCAATTCTAGGGATTTCGAGTGAGAGAATTTTGACTGTAGTTGAAAAAACTACAATATTTCATTTTAATAATAGAGTCCTTTTAACACAAAATCACTTTAGTTTGTGCTATCTGTAATTTCAAAAAGAAGTTATAGCGAGAAGATAAATTAGTCTTATGAAAAATTAATTGGTTTTTGTAATCAAAACCTGACAACGCTGACTACCGAAAAGGAGGGGAAATGTGTATATCAGCCCTCAGAAAAATAATAAACCTGAGTTGGTTTTTTCACAAACCAACTCTGGCCTGTAGCAGTCAGATGATGTTATCCAGTACATCCTCTAAACGCTGTTCCTTGCGTCCTACTTTACTTGCTGCAGGTTGAATTCTTGAATTTCTCCCGCCACAGGTTAACACATTTATACTTGGTGTAACAGATCTTGATCAACAAAAATTTATTCATATAAATGCTTAAATTTTTAACCGTGTTTAAGCCAGAATATTTCCAAAAATAACTCATATTGGAAAGAATTTATGTTAGTAACCAGATACAGAAATAAGAATATTTCGATAATTGCGTAGAGTCTAAAATCTCGTTGGATCATTAATAATAGAACAGTGATTCGAACCAATATTTTATGAAATTATCTTAGATCGCCTAAAAAAACAAGTTTCAGTAATGATTATTCAAATTTTATATTTATACGTCATTTAATTCGCTATAATCGGCATTTCAAATTAAAAACGGGTTCAATGAATTTATCCGGATCATTCATTTCAGTTTTTAACCAGGAAACCGAATTTTTTTTTCTTAACAGAAGCCTTCAGACAGTTTTAACAACTAACAAAAATCTTATCAAATTTAGACAAGAACTCATCGAAAATCTCACATCTATATTCGAATATCAAGACTCCACCTTCAAATTGGTACAATATTGACAAAATATGTTAACATCAGTATTTTTAATTCATAGTATGTTTCATCAAAACGTCCTGATGTTCAAACAACTTGAGCTACAACTAACCGCTGACAGCTCTGACCTATTCTGTGTTGTCAGATGGATGGTTTTGATAGTCACAGATTGAGTTTGATCCTAAAAACGTTAAAACAAGATGTCGTACACGATTGCTAATCGACCATAGCTTAATAATTTCTCAACTAGAATTTAATTAACTTTTATGCAAATTTAACAACGCCATCAAACTTTAGAATTTACATAAATATCAGTGGACTAAAAAATAAAAAAAAAACAAGCATAGGTTGGATAGAGCGGCACATTTTTAAACTGATGGTCAACATGTACATAAAACTTGACCAGATCCACTGCGACCGGACAAAATTACTACTAGAAATGTTATATTCTAGATCCACCTGATCGATAGAAAAAATGCATTCACAACAGATGGCTATCGAATTTTAGGCCGGATTTAATCTCACATTGTACGTCATCCGATAGTGGTGATTATCAAACACTGATTATTCACTCATTTGTTTACAAAATGATTAACGTTGAAGAAATTCCAACCCGAAATGTCCAATCGCTTTGATATAGTAAAGTAGTCATCTATTCGTACCGTTTAATTATTATAATTCTCGAAGGTGCTAATTGATGATCTGTTGAGATTTTTCAGATAACACACGAGGCGGTTCTTTGGCGAAATGGAGGAAGGTCGCTAATTAATGAATCGCATCGATTTCAATGTAAAAAAAAGTCTGAACGCAACACATCAAATAATTCCAGAGTTTTCATCATTCATGATTTTCCGGTTAATATTTCCTGCACTTTGAAACCATTTATCATTTTAGTGGGCCGAAATTCCTGTGAAATTATGCCTCTTTTTTGGAAAAATGAGTCAAACTGAAACTGAAACTGATTGACAAATGTGCGAAATACCTAACAAATGATTTCATTTCATCGCGATGAAACGTATCGGTAATTTGATTGTGTTTATTTGTCGTTTTTATACCCGTATGGTGAAACCAAAGGGTATATTAACTTTGCCTTACCGTTTGTAACGCCAAGATCTCGTCATCGCGCACAAAAATGAATTACACCAGTGTGTTTAGAATGATGAAAAAAGTTGAATTTAGCATGTCCGTCCGTCTGTCCGTCTGTCTGTCTCCGTCTGTCTGTCTGTGGCGCGGATTGCGGGCGCACGGATTGAGCTAGAGACTTGAAATTTTGCGCAGATTCGTTTTTCGTAAAATGTGAGGCTAAGTTCATTAATGGGCAAAAATGGCCCATTAGGAGGGGTACCCCCCATACGAACGAAAACGTTTTTTGCGAATTCCCCAAAAACGGAGCATCTTATCAAAAAAGTGCAAGAACAAAAGTTATTTAGGATATGATTCTACATAAAACTCCCATACATCAAAATCTGATTGGAATAAATTTTAAAAAATCTTATTGGAAAGTTTGACTTCAAAGAGGAATTTTGGTATAACTGTTCGAATTGTGATACGAATATCACCATACGGGTCTCCAATGATTGCCAGATTGGCAATTATAGCTTTTGTTATGTTTTGGTTTGAATTTTATGTAATTTCAATTGCAATAACAAATTTTTAGTAATTTTCCCATGGTAAATGGACTGCTTCTTACCAACGTTTTTTTTTTGTTACTTGTTCACTTTCTTGCCCAATCTAGAGTCAGACGAATTATATGAATATAATAAAACAGTTTTTTTAGCGAATTTTATGAGACTCTTCCTTATATTACAATACTATATTTCAGCAACCCTCTGCGTTTGAAAAATTATAACACTAAATTAAGAAATCCGGGACAAAAGTTTAGTTTCTCAGACGCTGGGATATCATACATAAATCTGGGACTGTTCCAAATTTAGCAGCAAATTTATCAGAGATGCAATCCTGTTTTTTGAACCGAACCCTAAGCCACTGAACCATTGAAATTTGGGTGAACTTATACGAAACCATACGCCTTTTATGTATGAGTGATTAAATAATACGCACTTCTTAAAAAATTTCAATCTAGAACTTTTAGGAAAAAAAAATACCAAAAAGATCTTTTATTCTGGAAACAACAAAACTTTGAAATAACTTAACATTTGTAGTATCCAATTAATAGGACTCGCAACATACCGACACTTGCTTTCTTCCATTCCACCATCTAGAACTGTTTTTTTTTTCACTTTCTGAAAAACTTAAACTTTTTTGACTTTGAGTAGATTGTAAATCATTTGTACAAAGTCTGCGATATTAATTTATCTTTTCAAAAAATTCCTCTACGTACGACATAAAAAAAAAACAAAAACCATTTTACATAACCATACGCTCATCCTTACCGTTGTTGCCAACATTAATTAAATTACGATGATTTATTTTATCCATGGCGACATGTGAACATTTCCTGATAATCACCTTGAATTTTATTAAGGCACAACGGTTTTTTGGTTCTTCGCTGAATCATAAAAAAAACATCTCCTTCCGAAAACTCATGAATCAAAATGACAGAAACTTATCCCGGCGAAAATAATTTTTTCAACGAAAGATGTTTAAGAGAAATAATTAAAAAATTACTGGAAATAAAAACTTAAAAAAAGTTTTGCTGGAGCAAGCACTTCAAGGTCATTAACGACTAACTGTTTTGACCTGTTTTCAACTGTTTCTTTCACCTTTTTTATACCTCATAGCCAAAATGATTTCTTTTGCCAATTTTTTTTGTAATTTTGCTAGTGGCCTAAATGTTTTATTATGCAACTCTCCGAACCCGTTTTTACATTTCACTCTTTTTTTTTGAACCTGAAATAGATATTTGTTGTATTATTCTCGTAAAACCTGATTCCACAGGTTGAGTTATTTAGTTATCACCGATAAGAATGTAGTTAACATGTTGATAAATATGTTGTATCACATTAAAAGTATTTCGTAATTACCATTAAAAAACAAATTAAAAAGGACTTTAAAAAATAGCAGTTTTATTGATGTTATTTACAAAGTGTTTATTATTTTTTCTTAGCTAGTAAACAGTCTTTACGCTAATACTTAATTTTGAAGATTTTCGTAATTTTGAACGAAATCACGCTCGAAATCACGAGATTTCCAGTACATTAGTTTTCAAAATCACTAAAAGTATGTAATTTCCACAAAATTAGGAACGAAATCAAGCAAAAACAATCGATACAACCCTGCATCACTTATTCAGCTCTCTTCAGCACATCAGTTTTGACATTTGTGCTGCATTGGAAAGACGCAAATATAAGAAAAAGAAGCCGTGTTCCGCACGCGAAGAGGATATATTAGTAAACAACCTACGCGGGGCAAAAAAAATGGACCTGTTTTTGATGCGATTGAAATGGAAAATAATTGTTTATTTTCATTACCCATTTTCGTCTAAAGTGTCTAATTCTGTTTGCACATATTTCATCGATGTTTTGAATTGTATTATTCATCATATTACTAAAATTCATAGTAATCCTACACGAATTTCCTCGATCCATTTTTGAACCAACGTCGTTGAAATGTCAAACAAAATTACCTTAACCTCTGTGTGAACACTTTGGTTTAAGATCTAAATCATTAACATAGGATTAGCAAAAAGTCCCATTTTGCTTCTGCCTGGAAGTTTTTGGACTGAAAATTCTCGTGAATTTAAAAAATCGTCTGACAAAAGATATAGATTTCCACTTGTCCGTCTGTTTGTCTGTCCTTGAACACCATACATTTCGAAAGAGTTGAGCTAAAGACTTGGAATGTCCTACAGTTGCGTTTCACGCAAATACCCGGCTAAGTTCTTGAACGGGTAAAATCGGACCATTTCCTCCGCCCGGTGGGTCGTATTGAAAAGTTTATGACGGTAAAATGTGCTTATAATAGGATATTACATAATACATCCATACATTAAAATCCAGTTGAATTACTGCTTTACATATTGAATACTTTTGTCCTATTTTCTTCAAAATGGTGCATCATATCGACAAATTGATACAGACGAAATGTGTTTAGAATGTTATTGATTTTTTTCAATAAAAATTTTGTTTAACCTCATATAGAGTATTTGACGATTAGCCCTTGGCAATTGGAGCTTTTTTATGTTTGTTTAATAATTTCTAGTGCATCTCTATTTTTCTAATTTTAAGTCAATTGGTTAAAGAGTTGTTTTAATAAAAAAAAACTATGATTAAAAGTTTTGAAATTAAGATTTTGAAAAGTTGAGCTGAAAGTAAATCGCCATAAAAATGGCACAGACAAATTATATTTCATGATTTCATTTTACTTACTTTTGTAACTCAGACACCAATTTTTAAAGCAATACGAGGTAAAACAAATATTTTGTTTGTCCTTCTTATGATTTGAAGCCGCCCTGGCATGTGTTTGTATTTGGATTATTTTCTTATGACTTATCTTTATTTTTTTAAATATTTTTATCAACCGACCTCCAACATAACCTGGTTAAATTTGCCAGCTGTTTGAATATCTTTCCGTGTAATCTAGATCGTTTTTCGAAAGAAATCCAAATAAAAATATACGAGAGAGTAGACTGTTCTGCAATTATTCCCTGAAAAAGAGAGAAATATTCCTATTTTTTGATATGAATTCCCCTTGTGTTTGGGAATCTTTTTTTGAACTTTAAAATTTTCCAAAAAAATGCCGGTTCACAATTATAGTTTTTGACGTACCGGTTGGGAGTCTTATGCAATCAAAAGTAACTCAAAATTCTGCAGTGCTACGAGATTATTGCATAAAACCCGTCCAATTAAAACCCAAAAATTTGAGTAAACATCAATAATGAGAGAAGCCGTTGTCATTACGAAATCGATTAGGCGTAAAATGTATACCTGAATCTAACCCTGAGCGAAATCGATTTGAAATATTCGCAACTAGTTTTCACTTTTGCAATTATTTATGGATAAATTACAGTTTGTGGGAAAGAAGAAGGGCAAATTTTCCCAAATTTTGACCCATATATAAAATGTGAAAATCAATTTCATTTCATTACAGTTCAATTGTTTCAAAGCTTATTATTAACAGTCCAATTGGGACAAATAGTTTTAACTATACTTAAAATTATCAAAATCAAAATATATTGAAAATGTCAGTCAAAAAGATTTTACTAATTGCGGTAATATTCAATTGTGATATGAAATATCTGATGGATTTAAACTGGATTTATAATTTTAGATTTTGGGAGCTGCCCTAGTCAACACAGCTGACAGCACAGATGTTTCGAAACTAGTGGCCGCGAAAGTTGCGGCCCTCAAGGCTCCCGTTGCCGCCGTCTCAGGAGCAGTTTCAGGAGCCATTGGCGCACCTTTGGCAGCAGCAGCAGGTATTAAGGGATCGATCCTTGCAGCACCTCTGGTCAAAGCCAAGCTAGCGGCTCTAAAAGTTCCTTTGGCTGCTGGCGCTGCCTTGATCGCCAAGACTCCGATTTTGGGCGCTAAAATTGCAGCTCTGAAAGCACCAATTGCTGCAGTTTCCGCCCTCGCCTCCAAAGGTCCAATATTAGCTGCCGCAAAGGTTGCAGCTGTTGCCGCTCCCCTCATCGCCCTTAAAGCTGCTGTCGGAACAGGACCTCTATTGGCTGCTAAAGCTGCTGCAATTAAGGCCCCAATAGTCGCAGGAAAAGCTCTCCTCGCCAAAGTTCCAATAGTCGCTGCTAAGGTCATTGCCGCTAAAAAGGGTCTTCTCGCCGCGAAGGCCGCTGGAATCGTCGCAGCTAAAGCCCCATTCATTGCTGCAAAAGCTGCCGTTATTGCCGGTGTCCAAAAAAAGCTCATCCTTGCCGCTAAAAAGAAGGCCGAAGCTGTAAGTTTCCTTTAGAGTGAAAAATATGTTTTTGATATAAAATCTAAATTAAATTAATTTCTAAAAGGTCCGTGCCGTTGGTTCAGCAATTAAAGCCGCCGTCATTGCCCCAATTACGTTAGCCAAGAAAGCTATTGCCATCAAGTTAGCTGGCGCTTCCGCCCTTACCGCAGCCAAGGCCGCGAAGGTCAAGGGTTTATTGGCTCTTAAAGCCCCCCTCGCGCTCAAAGCCGGACTTGCCAGCGCCGCTGGTTTGGCAGGAGCCGCAGGATTAGCAGGTGCTGCCGGATTAGCTGGTGCTGGATTGGCTGGTGCTGGGTTAGCAAAGGGTGTCCATTCTGCTGTTCCGATCGTTGGTGGTGTTTTTGTTCCCGGAGTTGGAGTTGGAGTAGAAAAATCCAATCCAATTTGGAATATTAAAAGCAGCATCGGCGAAGGTGTTGTTAAAAGCCTAATTTCAGGCGCTCAATCGGCAATCGCTACAGTCGGCGCCCCAATTTTAGAGACAGTTCGCAATGGACTGAGCAGCAGTGAAGTCGCCGTTGGACCTCAAGTTTATGGCCTTCCAGTTCCTGGTGGATACAAGTAAATTTCGCAAAAAATACTCAAGTCAATTTCTATAACTTCTCTTTTCATTTCTGTGTAAAAAACAGCATTCTTCCCGGTTACAGTCCCGTTCAACTTGATGCCAACCCATGGTAGTCAATAGCAGTAGAAAATGTTTGATATGTTTAATTTATTTATGATTTATGTTTACTTAAATTATTTAAATAAGTTTTTTACTTATTGTAAGAGATTTAAAGTGTATTTATAACAGTTGCAATTTTATATTTTTGTAAATTTGTCTCTGTGGAGTATGTAAAATAAAAGATAACTACTTATGATGGAGTTTGAATACAAAAAATCGTTTTTTTTTCATTTCTCTTTTATTTTTTGAAAAAATTGCAGTTTTAAGTGCAATATTTAAAAATTGCACAATCCCGTGTAAAAAATTAATTTTTTAAACGATGAGAACTTTTCGACTGTGCGAATTGCAAATAAATAGTTGGACCAGATTTCTGCATAATAACAGGCGAAATGTGCCTAGGCTAAATCAACGTGGTGAATTTTATAGGAAAAGTATTTAAAATTTGGTTGTGGAAATAAAAGTTTTTACTTAAATATATCTTTTTTACTTCGAATTTGACCAAAAAACTGCTTTAGGCCTATGTTACACACGGCAACTTTACGCGGCGACTTTTCTTAAGTATAGGCGAGAGAAGTGAGGGAAGCGGTGGCCCCTCACTTCTCTCACCTATACTTAAGAAAAGTCGCCGCTTAAAGTTGCCGTGTGTAACATAGGCCTTAAGTTTCATTTTATAAAGGCCAAAATACAATTGGCCCAACACAACATTTACGGCAACATTTCAGATTTCAAACTCATAGGACTCTATGCTTCCATATACAATCAATCCGACCAACTTTGCAGTCGTACAAAGTTCAATTGAATTTAACTTTTGTCGGCAGCTCGCCTACAAAATTTAGTGGTTGATTCAAAATGAAATCTTATGGGGATGTCATAAAATCTAAATTTCTTCAATTAAAGCACGTGTTAGCAAATATAGTTCGTATGCTGTGTTGCTTAGATTGTATGATAATTGGGTACAAAAAATGTTATATGTAGCTCACTGATTGTCAAAATTCAAATCAAAGAAATACAGAATATTAAAAACCAAGGATTGAAAATATTAATTTCGAAAAACAATTAATTGAGTGCGTGCGCGAATGAAAAGTTTTATCTGTGAAAAGCAAGTTACATTTAGAACAACAAATTATGCGCAATTGTACATGTAGGGCTACATTGCCGCCGTAAATGTTGTGTTGGGCCAATTGTATTTTGGCCTTAAATTCTCATAAATCTAAGATAGCCGATTTCAATATTTTTGCGAAAAAATGGAGTCAAAACGCTAAGAACCAAATTTTTCAGGGTGAGGACTAAAATGCTAAACAAATTTTCATCTTCAAACTAATCTATATATACTTATCCTTATGCTTGACATTTCTAGACCCCTCCCACCAGTGGCGGCTCGTGTATATTTGAAATGAGGAGGCAAAGTTTTTTTAGTTCTACAGTAGAACGCGCTTAAATGCAACACGCGTAAATGCAAAACTCGTGTAATTGCACGCAAAATTTGTGCATGGAGGATTTTTAAGCATTTTTCATATAAATATACACGGATAAATGAAACACGCTTAATTGCAATACTTGCTTAAATGCAACCATTTTCACATCCGCAAAAGTATAAATTATATGAAATTTTACACGCTTAAATGCACATGTACAAAAATGAAATGTAATTACACAAAAAAAAGTGAATATTGTTATTTTTATTTGATAAAATGAATTCTTAATTAGGTTCTTTGTTTTTGTGTAGCCTTGTTGAATTTAACTGTTTATTACAGGAATATTGAAGTTGCATGTTCCCTAGTAGCACGATCATCATGAGCTCATCGATGAGCTCATAATCGCGAACAGGTGATTGTCATGATGATTTTTGTTCTAGACCTGGGAAATATTGTCATCATGAGTCGTCATTATATACCCATTTTTACTCATGATTCCTTCGATGACCTACGCATGAGCCTCTCGATGAGTATAATGGCTTGCCGTACTGATGATGTATTGATGACTGCTCATTATATACTCATTAGTACCAATAATTCATGCGCTGTACTGATGATGTATTGATGACTGCTCATTGGTAAACTCATTGTGAGCCGAATTGCCTACCTTATCAGTAAGCATGTTGATGAATTCATTATGACCAGAATTGATGAGCTCATGAAACCTAAAATTGAAGAACTGAAGCATATTAAACTTGATGAACATCTTTCTCCAATTGCACTTTAACTGCGACTGAAAATAAATCGTTTTCAAACATTTCAGTTCCAGAGTGAACGATAAAACCGAACGAACTTCGGAAACACATGAAGTGGGTTACGAATCGATGCCGAACGCATCGCCTCGTCGACATTACATGATCAGTCATGGACGGCTCATGATGAGTCAAACTCAAAGCGTTTAAATCCATTTACTGTGAAGTTTTTTTCCACAAATAATTCTGTATATAGGCACACCACCTTATGTTCGCCCAACACAACTGAAATACAACTGAATTGTGTGCGTTTTTCCTTTGATAGTGTAGAGAACTGATGAGCCAATGTTACTAGGGTTTATCTTTTACTCGCATAATTGCACATTAATGTGCATTTATCCGTGCTTACGTGCTACGTATAAATGCAAAACACGGATAAATGCACATAAAATTCTGCGAAATTCGATGTGCATTTAAGCGTGTTCTACTAAATTTTTTTATTATGTAGGAAGACGGATTCCGAATTATGTAGGAAGACCTATTCTTCTGGAGGGGAAAAGTGAAACAGAGATTGGTGTTCGTATTCTATATGTGGCTATGCTTGTTTTAGCAAAAGCTGTATGAAAGTATGTATGAAAGTATATACCAATCGAGGTAATTATGTTATTTTAAGACATAACATAACATAAAATGATAAAATTTTGATATAGAATACGGCCCAATATATGCACGTAGAAGTACCTCATGATTAGCTTTAAAATACCACGTTGTAATAGAAAAGTGTAAAATATATTTTCGAACGACCATTTCCCCCCTTTCTTACCACTGTTTGAAAAAAAATCCACACACTCCGGTGCAAACAGGAAGCGTCTAGCATAGCACAATGTGTTCCTAGAGTGTTCCGGAAGTTGTGGCCCGTATTAAGGCTTGATCACAGTTGAATTTTCTTATTCTTATTTACCCCCTTAGAGAAAATTCAGAATGACGACAGAGGATGAAATCACATTAATAAAGTTCGTAAAATCCGTTTATCCAATTGCTCGGAACCGGTATTGGAGTCACGAAGCAGAAAGACTTTTCGCAGACGAGGAAAGTAAGAAAAAAAATTATATTTAGGCTTTTTAATAATGATTTTTTCCCCCAGTAACTGCCAAGGTATGCAAGCAGACCTGGGAACGGCTGTATGATAATTTCCGACACGGATACAATGACGGTGTGGAAGGACACGTAGTTCCGTTGACCAAGCACTTCGAGGAATTACTATTCACCAAATATACGAAGTATGAGTCTGTCCTTCCGTCTGTCGGTCCATCTGTCAGATGAGCTAAGGACTTGAAATTTTGCCAAGTTATTAATAAACGTTTTTTACAGCTTGGAGCAATATATATTCGAGAATGTAAAGCGCCGCGACCCACCTATCGTGAATGATTCCGACGTACAAGCTTCGTTGGACGAACAGGACACGACAATGGCAGAAGACACGACAATGGCAGAAAATCCACAGCTAGTTGGCAAGGAAATCGCAGAAAACCCGTCCTGCACGAAAATCGCAGAAATTTCAAAGTCAGCCACATACGAAAGATTTAATGGACGAATTCCGCAATTGGAATTAGTGGAACTGGAACTAAACAACCTTCGAAGAAAAATCGAAGAACGGTTCCGAACTATGGATCCGGAGAACTGGACCCAACTTGGAATGCTGCTATGCGGAAAGGCGCAGGAAATGGACAAATCTATTTGATTTCTTTCATTTTAGGGTGAAGCGGTCTCTAGTTTGTAAATAAAACACTTGAAATTGCCATCCTGCCATCCATAAAATTCGTCACGATATTTTTAAGCTATTGTTATTGTTCCCGCAGTTGGAGTTGGAGTAGAAAAATCCAATCCAATTTGGAATATTAAAAGCAGCATCGGCGAAGGTGTTGTTAAAAGCCTAATTTCAGGCGCTCAATCGGCAATCGCTACAGTCGGCGCCCCAATTTTAGAGACAGTTCGCAATGGACTGAGCAGCAGTGAAGTCGCCGTTGGACCTCAAGTTTATGGCCTTCCAGTTCCTGGTGGATACAAGTAAATTTCGCAAAAAATACTCAAGTCAATTTCTATAACTTCTCTTTTCATTTCTGTGTAAAAAACAGCATTCTTCCCGGTTACAGTCCCGTTCAACTTGATGCCAACCCATGGTTGTAAATTTGTCTCCGTGGAGTACGTAAAATAAAAGATAACTTCTTATGATGGAGTTTGAATACAAAAAATCGTTTTTTTTTTCATTTCTCTTTTATTTTTTGAAAAAATTGCAGTTTTAAGTGCAATATTTAAAAATTGCACAATCCCGTGTAAAAAATTAATTTTTTAAACGATGAGAACTTTTCGACTGTGCGAATTGCAAATAAATAGTTGGACCAGATTTCTGCATAATAACAGGCGAAATGTGCCTATAGGCTAAATCAACGTAGTGAATTTTATAGGAAAAGTATTTAAAATTTGGTTGTGGAAATAAAAGTTTTTACTTAAATATATCTTTTTTACTTCGAATTTGACCAAAAAACTGCTTTAGGCCTATGTTACACACGGCAACTTTACGCGGCGACTTTTCTTAAGTATAGGCGAGAGACTTACGAAAAGTCGCCGCTTAAAGTTGCCGTGTGTAACATAGGCCTTAAGTTTCATTTTATAAAGGCCAAAATACAATTGGCCCAACACAACATTTACGGCAACATTTCAGATTTCAAACTCATAGGACTCTATGCTTCCATATACAATCAATCCGACCAACTTTGCAGTCGTACAAAGTTCAATTGAATTTAACTTTTGTCGGCAGCTCGCCTACAAAATTTAGTGGTTGATTCAAAATGAAATCTTATGGGGATGTCATAAAATCTAAATTTCTTCAATTAAAGCACGTGTTAGCAAATATAGTTCGTATGCTGTGTTGCTTAGATTGTATGATAATTGGGTACAAAAAATGTTATATGTAGCTCACTGATTGTCAAAATTCAAATCAAAGAAATACAGAATATTAAAAACCAAGGATTGAAAATATTAATTTCGAAAAACAATTAATTGAGTGCGTGCGCGAATGAAAAGTTTTATCTGTGAAAAGCAAGTTACATTTAGAACAACAAATTATGCGCAATTGTACATGTAGGGCTACATTGCCGCCGTAATCTGCCGTCGTAAATGTTGTGTTGGGCCAATTGTATTTTGGCCTTAAATTCTCATAAATCTAAGATAGCCGATTTCAATATTTTTGCGAAAAAATGGAGTCAAAACGCTAAGAACCAAATTTTTCAGGGTGAGGACTAAAATGCTAAACAAATTTTCATCTTCAAACTAATCTATATATACTTATCCTTATGCTTGACATTTCTAGACCCCTCCCACCAGTGGCGGCTCGTGTATATTTGAAATGAGGAGGCAAAGTTTTTTTAGTTCTACAAATTTTTTTATTATGTAGGAAGACGGATTCCGAATTATATAGGAAGACCTATTCTTCTGGAGGGGAAAAGTGGAACAGAGATTGGTGTTCGTATTCTATATGTGGCTATGCTTGTTTTAGCAAAAGCTGTATGAAAGTATAGGCTAGCCTCTATGAGAATAGAGAATAGGATTTTCTTTTAAATTATTATTTTCTGAACATACAGATTTTTATACAGTCTATTATGGTATAAAAAACTAAAGGCATACATTAGAAAAACATTTTTATAAAATGTTATGAGGAGGCAATGCCTCCGTTGCCTCCCCTATAAAGCCGCCACTGCCTCCCACATATCAAGCACCTTTGTCACATTTAAGGTAGATTTAAATGAATTTTCCTTTTTGATTTTCTTGAAAATTTTGTTATTTTTTCAATCATTTTTTAGTTCATCGCGTGAATGCAACAATCCTGACAACCAGACCATCTCGAGGGCGAGGATAGGGCAAATGGGGATGTTGCCTCCATAGTAAAATTTCAAAATCGACATTATGCTCGGGCTTTTTTAAATTTTTTTTTTTTTTTCTATCTTAACCCGGATAATGGCAATGTTCCGTTTCTTAGCACGATTTTTCTTGACAATTTGGGTGTTATCTCGAGTTAGAAACCCCTGAACTCTAAATTTTCACGCACAGGAAAAATAGTAAATCTAACTATTTTATAATGGGGAATCATGACTATACCTAAAATACTTTTAATTACAGATTTAGTCAAAACTAATTATTTTTTATAATGAATTTAACTATTTAGTAGTAAACTTTACTAATTTGTGGTTAAATTGACTAATTGAAATTAACTAAAGATGGTCCAGATTCCCCATTATAGTTAGATTTACTTTTTCTTTTCGTGTGAAAATAATAAAAAAAAATCCAACTTCTAAAAAATCCAACCTTAACCGATTCGAGACCTTTAAAAAAGTTTCTAGTTTTAGTCTTTTGTTATAAAACCCAGTGCGGTTTAGGTTTAATTCACCCATATTTTTAAAAAAATGGGTTATCGTTTTTGGTTCGGTTCAAAGATGAGTTTGCATTTTTGCTTGCTTAAGCTTGTCCCACAATTACGCGCAAAGCGGCGCGGCGCGGCGCGGTGACAGATGGTAGTAGAAACTATAGGTTTATATGAGTTGGTTTCTAATTGCGCGGTGACCAAACGCGGCAGCCGCACGGCTGCCGCGTAGCACCGCGAAGAGTAGGTCTAGTTTCTACTTTCAGACGCGGTTGGAAGCGGTGACAGTTGTTTATGTTTTCTGAGTGTTGTTGCAAATATTTTTATGAAGTAAAAAGATGGAAAATAACTTTAAAACGTATTCGAAACCGAAAATGAAACGGAAAAATTAATAATCTTCAATTTTTCTGCGATTTTTAGGTTATGAGAACACAAATAGAGCTGCAACCGCGCCGCGTAATTTCGGTTTAAAAATGACTGCGGATGTCGCCCTGCCGCTCTGAGCTAACCGCGCCACGCCTCGCCGCTGCCGCACCACGCCAATTGTGGGACAAGCTTTATTTCTTTTTTAGAAAAAATGTGAATGTAGGAAAAAAATATAAACACGTCATTAAAAAAAATAAATTAATTTATTGTTTTTGTTTACAAGATGTTACTTAAAAATTACAAATATTGAAAAAATCAGTTTTGCAGTTAAATCACTTGATTTGAATACTAAACAATTTTATAAAATTATGAATAATGACATTCTGACTTCAGTAATATAAGCAATAAAATTCAGTGAGTACGCATATTAAACATAAGATTTTAATTGAATTGGATTGCATCCAATAATCAAGAAATTTACATTTCAAGCTTTATGTTTAATGATCACTGCCGTAATTAAAATAAATCACACGATAATTCGATAAAACAATAAAAATGTATCTTTAAATTTCCTGAAATATAAGAAAATTTAAATCATTACTTATTTTTCTGCAACATAATAATAGTTGAAAAAACATTTATTCATTTCGTCTTATATAATCCGATTTACCTTTACACTAGAAAGTGTTTTCTAGCCTATTTTGCCCTCATTAAAATAACTTTAATATTTTTCTAAGAATCTTTGTATTTCATTCTAAGAAACTGCTATTGCTACAAGTATATCTTCTCACGGGCTACAATTATTTTCAAGTCTGAGCATTTTTATTGGATTTCCCGATCAACTCTATCACAACAAGTTTTCCAATGTTTAGGTTTTAACTATCAGTTTTCAAATGCTCGGTTTTATAGTTTACTAATAAACGCTCCAATGGAAAGAAAGCTAGCGTAATTTGTAAACAAATTCTGTAATCAGAGATGTCCACTAAAATGAAACTAAAAAAATAACTGATTAATAGAGTAAAAAAAGCGTTTTACCCCAGGCTTTTCAAAAAAAAAAATAGTTGCCTTTCCGTTAACCTTGAATGACTAAAATGTACCCAACAAAGTTTATTTTATTGTACGAAAACTACGACGCTGCTTATCAAAATTGACCCCAAAAAGTTAATTTTATTTCTGTATTCACAATATCCGATTTGATTAGATATTAGACGGGTTCGTGATCTTTTCCCCTATCAAATTTTTAAAATACGTCTGGCAAAAGATCCAATCACTTTTGGCTATTTTGTAAATGTACATATTATTATGAGTTTTTTTTTTTGCACAAAAAATTTTATTATTAATACTCGTATGATTTTTTAATAATTGTGTTTTTGATTACACAGCAAGGTCGAGCCGAGTTCATTTTTACCCTACAACATATCCGACTACTGATAACACTTTAGACTATTATCAAATATATTACGAAAATTTTGCAATAACAAAAATATTTTTTTGATGAAATAAGACTAAATAATTAATCGAGTAAATTTCGGTACCACGTCAATGACAATGACATTGTTGAAACCAATATAAACACAATGTAATTTCAAATTTAATATCAGCAAGTAATACTTTTTTCTTTTTTGAAATTATGGGTAAAATATGGTGCAGAAATATTGGCGCTTGGTAAGAGTGTTGTTGACATTTGTTGCAGATTAACGACTTTTCTAAACATCGACTTAAAAATAAACAAACTCTAAAAAATGATAAGATTATTTGTAAATACATGAAATTCTTTTTTCAATTTTGTTTTTTGATTTCAAAATTGGCGCCAAAGAGTTTTTGACTATTTTTGAATTATGAATGTTGACCTTTGAGATTTTGACTCGAAAGTTTTAACTTTAGAATATTCTTTTTTGAGGTTTCCATAAAATAATTAGGGGGTGGGAGAAGGGCGGGTGGGTTGGTGACAATGTGCAGTAAAGAACTTTATGTAAAGAGTCTCGTGAAAAAATCTGACAGGAAAAAAGGGTTGGGGTCCAAAAAGTCTGAAAATAGTATGATATATTTTATAGACAGCCCATTTCTTATACAATAGAATCAAAATTAAAGCCTTGGTCAAACTCCTTGGACTAATAACTTTAGATTTGGCGAAAAAAATTTTGGCTTTTTGAGTGTGGATTTTAAGTAGGAGATCCGCACGTCCCGGATTAGCTGCGGAAGTTTCAGATTTTGGCAAGTAGTGCCGGCAATCCAGAAACTAAAATTGTGTGGTAAGGATTTATGCTCACCACCAAACTTTGGAGGAACCAAAAGTTTTTCTTTTGCACATTCTGGAAAAACAACATTTCGACTTTTATCCGTCAAAATATGAAGTTAATCGGATGAAAATTGCAGAAGTTATGCGACTTTAAATTTATGTGCGCAGCCGGATTTGGAGCATTTACGGAAAAAGTTGAAACTTTAATCACAATTTTCTCAGAAGAACGTTTCCGAAATTGGTGACAACGAATACTCAATAACCATTACACCGATTTTGTTGAAATTTTGCATAGGGATTACGCATTAGTTTATCTAGTCTTGGGCGGAGACTTGTTTTAATAGTTTTTTTTTCATAGCAAAAAACAGGCGAATTTTTAACATAAACATAACAAAAGCTATAATTACCAATCTGGCAATTATTGAAAACCCGTATGGTGATTTAAGTGAACGGCAAACAGTTGTATGAAAATTTCAGTAAGAAGTCAAACTTTCCAATAAGATTTTTTTAAAACTTGTTCCAATTGGATTTTGATGTATGGAACTTTAATGTAGAATCATATCCTAAATAACTTTTGTTTTTGCACTTTTTTGATGAGATGCACCGTTTTTGAGATATTCGCAAAAAACGTTTTCGTTCGTATGGGGGGTACCCCCCCTAATGGTCCATTTCTGCCCATTAACGAACTTAGCCTCGCATTTTACGAAAAACGGATCTGTGCAAACTTTCAAGTCTCTAGCTCAATCCGTGCGCCCGCAATCCGCGCCACAGACAGACGGACGGACAGACAGACAGACGGACGGACAGACAGACGGACGGACAGACAGACAGACAGACGGACGGACATGCTAAATTCAACTTTTTTTATCATTCTAAACACACTGGTGTAATTCATTTTTTTGTGCGATGACGGGATCTTGGCGTTACAAACGGTAAGGCAAAGTTAATATACACTCAAAGAAATATTTTGTCAATATGACAAAAAAAAATTTGTCGAACTTGCTACAAAACTTTTTGTCCAATAGACGAATTTTTTCTCAAAACGAATATGTTTTTGTCGATTTGATCAATGTTTTTATCATATCGATAAAATAAACTATCCATATGAAAAAACTCAGAAACCAGCTTGTTTTTTCAAATTTTGTCATATTGAAAAAATAATTTATCCATGTGATAAATCGAAAATTTTCCCATTCGCGCTATTTTATCAAATGGATCAAAATTTTTTTCCATATGATAAAATTTGATCCCTAGCGAAAAATTCTTATTGTTTTGTCATATTGAAAAAATATTTTTTCCATATGACAAAAATTTGGTCCATTGAGTAAACGTGTTTGATCTCGCTTCTCCAGTTTTGTGATATTGAAAAAATATTTTTTCCATGTGACGAAAATTTTGTCGATAGAAAAACGTGCTTGGTCTCAGTTGTCTAGGTTTGTCATATTGAAAAAATATTTTTTCCATATGACAAAAATTTTGTCGAAAGAAAAACGTGCTTGGTCTCAGTTGTCTAGTTTTGTGATATTGAAAAAATATTTTTTCCATATGACAAAAATTTTGTCGTTAGAAAAACGTGCTTGGTCTCAGTTCTCTAGGTTTGTCATATTGAAAAAATATTTTTTCCATATGACAAAAATTTTGTCGATAGAAAAACGTGCTTGGTCTCTGTTGTCCAGTTTTGTCATATTGAAAAAATATTTTTTCCACATGACAAAAATTTGGTCCATTGAGTAAACGTGTTTGATCTTGCTTCTCCAGTTTTGTGATATTGAAAAATATTTTTTCCATATGACAAAAATTGGTTGGACTTGAAAAGATTTCGTGTTTTTACCGTCATTTATTCTCAGAACGTTGTCGGAACAGGCATAAATTCACATCATTAAAAATAAAAATTGTGATTAAGTGGAATTTTCTGTGTGTAAATATACATTTAAATAAAGGAATACTTTTGTAGATTCTGGTAAGTATTTTGAAATTTTAATTTATAGCTTTATTATCGTTATATGTAGTATTCTTAGAATCATAACCTCAAAATTCTACCTTAATTATTTCTTTTTATTTTAGATAACTAAAGCAACATATTCTTTTCTATATTCATTTTCAATAATTCAAATTCAGAACTTTCCTTAAACAAACTCGAAATAAATTAAAAAAATGTGGTGTTTCCTTTGCAATTTGTGGATAAAAAATTTGTTTCAATTAGTCACGCATTTTAGAGTATTTCATATATTTTCTACTAGTTTTTACTCCTGTTGTGAAGAAAAATAAGCGTCATATTGAAAAGTATCATTCAAAAAGTAATAATAACAGTGCTAATGAATCTAATTTAAATTCTTTAGAACATTCAATAATATTTTCAGAAAGTAGTGCCAATGAAGATTTACTTTCCTGCTTAATTGAACCATACGAATGCGTTAAAACAGTAAACAGTTTTACTATACAAATTGCTTGCAGGGAGTTTACTTTCTTAAAGACGAAAAAATTCGCGAAAAGGTAAAATTTATCAAAAATATTTCAACCAGCTGAGAATTTTAAAGCGGTCTTCAGCAAAAGTCAGATCACGAGAAAGCTTCGGAAAAATCGGTCTTACAGGAAACAGGTGATGGTAATTTTTTATAATTAAAACAAATGTTTTAAGCTTTCTTGCTTATACCATAATATTAGGCAATGAAATAGATGACCATTTGCGTGCACTGGCCGAAGAAAACTGTAATTAGGCTGAGATTTAGATGCACTGGGAAGCAATTGTAAAATATCGTCTCAATTTTATTGCGTCTTCGCACGGTACACATGAACTACTTAAAAAATTTCCTATGTACACAAACTACCAATGGGCTTTAAACTGGTTAGTAATAAAGAAAACTCTTTAATTGTTGTTACAAATTGTTTCCTCAATAGATTGATTTTGACTTTATCGAATTATACCCCAACGCAAAAAATTTGGACATCGGCTTGTCAACGTCATTCCGTATACTTTGGATCTTTTAAAAAAACACCTTAAGAGAAAAACTACAAAAGAACGTATCGAGAATATTACTGGCGATCAAATAATGGAAAGTAAGTAAAAATTGATGGCTCTTTGTTGGTGCTAAGCGTTTTTCAAATTAAAAAAACACACACATACAGCAAAATATCTAACTTTAATTTCAATTCCAGATGAACGAATCTTGGAAATATTCAACTTATTACATCATAATGCTCCAACAGGCAAAAAGACAATCATAGATGAAGATGGCTCCAAAAGAATGAGATGGTATTCGGTGGCAGACTCTATTGAAAGCTTCTGTATCATAAGGAATCTCGATCTGGAGATTGAGCAGGCTGTTAAAAAAACTCGGAACGATCGCAGGTGATCCAGCCATTTATTTTAGTCAGCGGAATTTTATTGAACCCCAAAGATATTTTTGTCTTTTTTGATGGCGTAAAGTTTAAATTTTTATCTGTCACCAAAGCCGTTGATAATTGCTGTAAGATTTTCCAAATATTTAATTTAAAATATCCCGACGAGTGTTTTTTTCTGGTGTTTCGTACAGTATTTCTTTTACGAAATAAAAACACCATTTGATAAGCAGCTTGCAGCAATTAGTTTATTGATCAACGAACTCAAAACTAAACAAAGTTAATAACTTGCTTAAATTTATTAATTAATAACTTGCTTAAATTTAGTTTTTTTTTCTTTTGCTTGTATTTTATTTTTATTTATTTTTAAAGATGAATAATAACTTTGTCTCCGTAAAATTTAAATCGAATAAATGCTTTTTTTCTAATAATTTTATGAATTGTTTTATTTTATATGTTGTTTATTTCGATAAAAAAAAATTCCTTCTTATCATATTGACAAAAAATAATTCTTCATATTGACAAAATTTTATCCAATGGAAAAATAATTTTATTACGTTTTTATCATATTGACAAAAATTTATTTTTCATATTGACAAAAATTTTATCCAATTGAAAAATTATTTTATAGGTTTTCATCATATTGACAAAAGTTTTGTCCATACGACCAAATTTTTTTAATTTAATGAACAAAAAATTTCGTCATATTGACAAATTTTTTTTTCATCTTGAAAAAAAATACCTAAGAAAAAATTTCCCAAGGGGAAATTTTCCTATTTTGTCCATATGACAAAATTCTTTGTAGAGTCGATTTTTAACAAAAATTTTTTCCATATGATTGGGAATTTTTTCAATTTGACAAAATATTTCTCTGAGTGTACCCTTTGGTTTCACCATACGGGTATAAATATAAGAAAGACTACAATTGTAAGAAAGAAATCTCCAAGAAATTTCATAGAAATTACAATTGAAGTCATATTCGCCCAAAAATCACGTCAAGTTAATATTTCATTTTTAATATTTCATTTTCTTCCCCGGAGTTTTTTTCAAGATTTGTTTTGGTATTGTATGTAGTTGTCACATTATAGCAAACCCCTTTTCTTCAATCGGTGTAGTGGAGAAAGAAGTGGGCTCGATAACTGGGTCTATATTAAATTTTAAGTCTCTTGATCAATTCTTTCGAGAAATACTGGGCTTAGAAGTGGAAGTAATTGTGTTCTTCATTTTTTCTTAATACAATAGTGTAATTGAAAACATTTAAAATACCATTACTAAAAATTCCAATCGTCATGTTTTCCACTTTTACTGACCCAAATCTTCAAGAATTTCCCACAAATGTTTACAAATTCTTATCATTTTTGTAACCCCTGAATTCTTTTTGAGAAATTTGCAGTGCAATTCTGCAACCCTTTGCTCTTATTGATTGGATTTTTTTAATTACAATAATCTGTTAGCACTATTAATATTCTTATCAATGATTGCTGATGCCTTGGGAATTTTTCGTCGGACTCACTTTGTGGCACTCAACTGCATATCAATTATGTCGACCTGCACTATAAATACGATGCAATTCAATCGTTTAACAGCAGTTTATCAGAACTTGACGAATAAGTAACACTATAGCTAGTTTTTATTAAAGACTATAAAAAAATTAATATGCAGAAAATAATTGTAGGTTCTCAAAGCTTGAAGTGTTGATTTTTAAATTAAATGTAATTTTTATTGTGATTTTCTACATAGATTGTTGTTCTTTGCGCTTTGGCTGTGTGTGTCGTGGCTAGTCCTTATAAACAAACTGGAGGTGGTGGTCATGGAGATGGTGGTCATCAGGGTGGTCACGGAGGAGGTGGAAGTGGATCTGGTCATGGCGGAAGTGGATCAGGACATGGCGGAAGTGGACATGGCGGAAGTGGTCATGGTTTAGAACACGGAGGAGGCAGTCATGGTTCAGGAAGCAGTGGATTTAGTCACGGATCAGGAGGTCACGGA
The DNA here is from genome assembly GCA_964034945.1 of Chrysopilus asiliformis. Classification (NCBI taxonomy): domain Eukaryota; kingdom Metazoa; phylum Arthropoda; class Insecta; order Diptera; family Rhagionidae; genus Chrysopilus; species Chrysopilus asiliformis. Next base: position 88,805,307 of record OZ035961.1, on the reverse strand, counting down.
TCTCATGGCAGTGGATCTCATGGCAGTGGATCTCATGGCAGTGGATCACATGGCAGTGGATCACATGGATATGGTGGTGGCAAAGGAGTTTCCGGTGGCCACGGATCTCATAGCGGTGGATATAGTAAGCTAGAAATTTAACCAAAAAGAAATGATTTTAAAAAGAATTTTTTGTTTCAGAATCACATGGATATTAAAACGAATTAATAATAAGTTGTTTGTAAAAAGTGTAGAAAATATAGAATTTTTTCGAGTATTATGTGTGATTTGATTTTTGAAAAACTGATATAATTTAACACTTTTGGTACCCGCATCCTCGGTGTATCAAAGGACATTTTTTACAAGTTTCTTTGAAACGGCAAATTGTATAAAAAATAATTCAAAGCGCTTTGTTTCCTTAAAAATAGGGTATTATTCCTATAATTTTGGGAAAATTTCCCATTTTTTTTGGTATGGAATCCCTTAGGTTTGGCAGTCATCACCAAAAAATTTCACTGTCTCGCATATTTCTATTTTTGTAGGAATCAGTCCTATTATTTTTCTCCGTGTACAAGTTGAAAAGGTTTGTGCGATTTTTTTGGAAACAGTACGTTTTATCAAAATATCAGTTGTCATGAACACAAAAATATGATTCATTTTTATCAAATATCCTAATAACCGTTAAAGATACGATCCGTAAAAACTGATAAAGCAAAAAATGAAGAAAATTTTACTTCTTTTAAATTTGATTAAATACATTTTTTTCTCAAAAGCGCATAGTTTTCGAAAAAAAGCTGAATTTTTTTTTCAAATATCTTGAGAACTGTTAAAGAGACGTAAAACCCGTTAAATCAAAAAATGTGGAAAATTTTATATCATTTAAAAAAAATGAATATTTCCCAAAAGCGCATAACTTTCGAGAAACTTTCAAAATAATGTAACTTTTTCAAAAAAAAAAAAAAAAGAAAAGAAAAATGTATGGGAAGTGCCAGTTATAGCTAATGTTACTTTTCCAAAAGTTGATAGAACACTGCGATTTTTATAGAAATCATGTAGAAAAAATTTCAAGTCGGTAGCTCAATGCGTTCTCGAGTTATTTAAGATACGTAAAACGGACAGACCGACAGACAGATGTACGGACATCCTGATGATTTTGTCTGAAACGGATTTTGTACTGATCACAAAATTTCTATCTATTCGTGTCGGTCTTAGTGATGAATACAATACTTTCCCTCGATTGCAAAGAAAAGTAAAAAGTGTTAAAAATATGATTTTTAATAACGTTTCTACACATCAATATTCAATTGGGCCACTCTATCACACCTTCCGTATAAAAGCGTGCAATTTTTTGTATGTTTAACGATTTCATCACGAAGTTTGTCCAAAATTTGAGTAAATATTTAGAAATTCCATCTTGTTTGAAAATACTGAATTATATTTAAATAGATATAATGTTATTTTTTTTTACAAAAAAAAAACGATTAACTCCTCTTCTAATATCGAGTATAAAAGTTACTATTAAATATTTAAAAATTATATATTAATGCAATCATTTATTTTTTCACAGGATTTATAATTTCACAATTTTGTAATACCACAATTTTTACAAAAAAAAAAGAAATAAGTACTACTTTTTACACAACTTTTTTATAATAAAAAAAATCCAAATTAATTCAATTATTGTGGCAAATACTCCATAAGAAAACTGAATTTAATTAAAGATATTCAACTAACAGTTATTTATGTTAAATAATTCCAGGATATCTTAAGAAATTTCACACAAAACTTTGTACTCGTTAGATACATATGTATATTTTTTTTCTTCGATTTTTCTTTGCATTGCAGTTTTTTATATGAAATCAGGGAGGATGTAAAAAAACAAATGTTCTATTGTAGGTACTGAACTGGAATATATTTTTCACAAAATAATTATTTTAATCTTGGTTCAGTAAAACAAGCACAATCTGGACGGTACAAAACAGAACTGGAAATAACTTTACAACCACAACACTTGGTTCAATTTTTTAGATCAAATTCTTGGCATATGAAACTTTCTTCATATTTCAGAATATTGTTGTCGGCTTTATAAAAATGTGACTTTTATAGATTATTCGAATCTAAACATAAAAGATTTGATTATTTGAAGGTTTGTGTAAAATATGATAGAGTTTAAAAAAAGAATGCTTGGCTTCTAACGCACGCTGGATGTGTGAATTCTGAAGATAAGAATTTATTTTTAAAAAGTGTTTTAGTTTAGGGAAGATTGGAGTAAAAAGCATTAATTTTCATTATTTTTCCTCGGCCGCTGGATTGTAATTGGATAATAAATGAATATATTTAACAAAAAAAAGACTTTAAGCCATGAATATATTTAACAAAAAAAACTCTAAGCCTCGCACTGGCAAACTTTCTCATAATTTTAAACACACAAAAATGTCGCCAAATATACAGAATATAAATGGAATGAAAAATTCAATGTTGTCTGAATAGGGCTTTTATATATATTTATAGAAAATCAGTAGAAAACTTTTAGGACATAAAAAATCATCCTTAGGGCGCCCCGGAACCTGATTCCACTATACTTCAATGGAGGTACTATGCGCGTGTTCGTTTTGATTTGACTTTTTTTTGCAAAAGTACTTTTCAATTCCTGGCTAGAACACTTATCTGACATTGAGACCTACGCATTTTGATGATTATTAAGAAAATCATTTTATAAACGAACGAAACAAAAACTTATCGCAAAAATTTGTTCATAATTTTGGTATAAAAGAGACGAATTCAAAAATTTTCCTCATTAGTTTGCGATATTATTTGCGAAATTAATAAAGTGGAATATAATGGCTAAATTTTTGGTAATAAGAATATTCAGTTTTTTCAATTTATTTGCACTAATTGCTGTGGTATTTTTAAGGCCGTATTTTACTCGATCTCTATAAAATTGTTTCAAGTTTCAACATTTAAAATGTTATTAAATGTTCAAAATAAATTATTTTATGTGGTTGAAATGTTACACAAAACTTTGTTGCGCGAAGAAATGTTTAATTCTTTTTTTCTAAAATCCTTGTTAATCGTCAAAATGAAATTGAATAAAATTTGTGAAAGTTTTATTATTTTGTGAAAGAGAAAAAAATCTGGAAGATTCTAATTTAAATTCTTTGTTTTAAGATTGTTCTGGCGTTGGCTGCTGTTTGTTCGGCATTACCACAATATGGTCACGGAAGTGGTCATGGTGGCCATGGAGGCGGTCATGTACCTCGTCCTGCGCCCGGACCAGTTCATCATGGCGGCGGTGGATACCCCCCTGTTCAGCCTTACCCCCAACCCGTGCCCCACGGAGGCGGTGGATACCCCCCCGTTCAGCCCTATCCACAACCCGTGCCTCACGGAGGCGGTGGATACCCCCCTGTTCAGCATTATCCTCAACCCATGCCCCACGGAGGCGGAGGGTATCCTCCCGTGCAACCAGTTCCAGCGCCATATCCTGGTGGCCACCATCAAGGAAGCGGAGGTCACAGTCCCTATGGTCGCTAAATATTTTCGTTGAAGGAATGCAAAAGTATTGACTGAAATCTTATAATGTAGTGTCGATTAATAAAAAAATCATAAATTAAAAAAAAATAGTGTTATTCCCAAATTTTTTAAAGTTTTGAAGCCTAAAGTGTACAGTTTCTTGTTTTCAGTGCTGTTAATATCAAATTAAATACTTTAAATTAGATAAATTACTTGAAAACGTTAGTTATTCTAGACATTTTTGGATTCTTAATACGCAGTTAACCATTTTTAATCACTGGTTAAAAAAATTGAAATAATTTTTTACAAAAAATATTTTAGTTAAAAAGGATACTAAAAAGAAAAAAATCAATGTTTTCGGCGCTATGAAACAAAAAAATGCGTCTATTTTATATGCAGGGCAAGTTTTGCCATGCTGCTTGCAGGTCAAATAAAAACACTTGGTTTTGGGTGAAAAAAAAGAAACCTTTTGCCTGCTATTTCTAAAATTAATAGTTTGTTTTTTAATTATCGTAAAGCTATAATGAGCGTCATTTTTTAATAGGAGCATCCCAGTTGAAAGTAATGACCAACAAACAGCATACGCCGCTACTGGTAGACTAGAGCCTAGTTATCTTTCAACTGAGATCATCCTTTTAAAAATTGAAGCTCGTCATATTAAGTCTTCTTCAGATTTTATTAAATTTATCATGTGTCTACCCTACCAAACTGCTCTGCGTATGAAATAGACGTAAAATAAATATAATATCCGTTTTTTACTTGTTTATGCTTTTATCTGGCTTTTATTTCTGATTACAGGACGCTAAAAAAATTTTTTAGCCACATTTTTTTTAAAAGAAAAGCTTTTTTTAAATTTAATTTTTTTATTAATTTTTATGCTGTGTGTTAGAGCGAGGAGGATTTGACGAAAGGAGGATTTGTTAAATTCAAATATCTCGCAATTCGTAACAAGGAATATCTTGAACTAAGTTAAATCGACATATTTAATTAAAAACTGTTGATACAAAAATATTAGTTCCTGCATCAATTTCAGACGATTTTTTTTAGCAAATTCTGATGTTGTTTGTGAAAGGAAGTTTCTGTTTTTACTTTTTTTAGGGCGCAAATTTTTTAGGTGATTATTTTTGCCTTTACAATACTGATAAATGTTTGATTGACCTGACTGTGTCTTTCCTTTGGTAAGAGTCAAATTGAAAAACTTTGTAATGGAAGGAGGATTTGACTCTATTTTTGAAAACAACAGGTTTTCACAAAAAAATCAAATCATTCTACTGTAGAATTTCTGTCACTATGTACTAAGATTCTGTCATTTACTATCTGGTACATCCCGAAAAATGTCTAGTATTTAGGAAAGAGTACATCTTGAAAGAGTCCCATGCTATTGTGAAATCTTCCTTCCACTTTTTAGAATTCATGACTTTTCCATCTCTGGAAAAGGCATAATAACACCTAAACCGATCAAGATATGATGTTGCACAAAAAAGCAATTTTTAAATCACATTTTCTACTTTGAACCTACTTTTTTTATATTTAAAAATGTGCTGTAAAATTCTATTTTTTTCTACTTTTTTTATATTTAAAAATGTGCTGTAAAATTCCGAAAATGTGATTTTGTGTCAAATCTTCCTCGCTTTAACCTATCCTTTTTAGTCATTTTGTATTTCATTAGTGAGACTAAAGCCTGAGTTATATTGCGACGACAGCGACACGACAACGCCACCAAAGTTTGAAAAATTGAACTTTTGTCGCGACGGCATCGAATGACAGTTGAATTGTTTGGTTAGGTTAATTGTGTTTGAGTGGCTGTCTTTTGGTGAAAAATTTGCAATTTTATCAAAATGCAGAAATTATCCATACTAGCATATAATAATATTTTCTTTACTTTCTGCACTCTCAGCTTCTACTTTCAAAAAAATTTGTTAGGTTATGGGATTGTTTGTCGCGTGCTCGCTGCTCTGGTAATGTAACTTGGATGACGATAACGACAATGTCGCGCGACTCTCGTCGACGTCTCGTGTCACTTTGTCGTCGCAATGTAACTCAGGCTTAAAAATCAAAAATGACTGTGGTTATTCACTTAAGGCCTACTCGATTATTGCCTCGATTATCCGATTACGAAAAAATTATGCGTCAGCCATTTGGTTTTCTTCTCGAGGCTTCATGATGATTTCTCAAAGCCCTTATATTTAAAACCCCACATGGTAGGTACTTCATTTGCACAATTTTAGCAAAATGGCGTCATGCGTCCTACATTTTGTTTTTTCTTGAGTTTCCAATTCAAACTGATAAGTCTTTTTCGCAGGTCTTTTATTTGAGGCACGGCACGACGTTTACTTTGTTTGTCCGATTTGTACAAAATGGCTTCTGCCGGCTGCAATTATGTTTTTTTCTCGTAAACGCGTACATACATATTACAATACATTCTAATTGGAGTTACGAATGTGAGCAAAACTTCAAGTCAATCGGATGAGCGGAAATGGGCCAACATTAGATTACAAGATTTGACCTTGACAGACAAACAGACAGACAAAAACGCAAGCTAAATAAAAGCTTTTAAAAAATGAAAATTTAAACGTAGAGAATGAAAATTTGAAAAATGAAAAATTAAACCTAAATTTAAGCCCCTCATAACCCTAATTCCACTATACCCTCTTACGTAATTCTCACGCGCGTGTATTTTTTTAATTTCAAATATTTGCAATGTTACTTTTCGACCTCTGGCTAGAACACTTATCTAACTCATGCTGTTGATTATTCAAAAAAACAAAATTTTTCCCAAAAAAAAACTTATCGCTAAAAAATATTTTTAAAAATTTTGGTATAAAAGCGCCGATTTTAGGACAGTCCCTCATCAGTTTGTGATTTTACTTGCGAAATTAACAAAGTGAAAAATAATGGCTAAATTTTTGGTAAGTTTTTCTATTAATTGTCATTTATTAGTATCATTAATTGGTGAAATTTGTTTAAAACTTGGATTTTGAAATATTTGAAGAGTTGAAAAATTTTCCTTTGTGGACTATTTTTTAAAATAATTTTAAAAAACCCTCCGAGTTTTGAGTAAACTTGTGGGGAGAAAAATTAAAAATCCGTTCACAGATTTATAAAAATCCGCAAAAAACTCATTTACCTTTTTTTGTTTTTAAGATTATCTTGGCGTTGGTAGCTGCTTGTTCAGCATTGCCTCAATATGGTGGTAGCCACGGTGGTCAAGGAGGTGGTCAAGGAGGTGGTCATGGTAGTGTAGGTGTTGGAGGGGGTCATGGAAATGCAGGCGGACATGTTCCAGTTCCTGTTCCTATCCCAGGACAAACTCATGGCGGAGGCGGAGCTTATCCTCCAATTCAAACCCTTCCCGCACCATATCCCGGACAAGGGGGTCAACATGGTCAAGGGGGTCAACATGGACAAGGGGGTCAACATGGACAAGGGGGTCAACATGGACAAGGGGGTCAACATGGTCAAGGGGGTCAACATGGCCAAGGGGGTCATCACGGACAACAACAAGGAGGCAGCTACGGTCGCTAAAAATTTAAAGGAATCTGCGATATTCTTTGAAGTGTTCTAATTTAGACTGAATAAAGAAAAGTGATGATTTTGTTAAAAAAAAAAACAAGGTTCTTATTTTGTTGAAAATTGGCACATTAAAAACTGTTTCTGTGATTTTGTAACACTGTTCAAAGTCCTATTCAAAAAATACGATATCGTCGGCTAAGAGTGAAATTGTGGTAAGTCCATTTGGTATAATTTTCCAGAAGAGCGATAAAAACCTTGTTAAATCGTTTTAATTCTCTTTCAATAACACTGAGTTTTCTTTAAATGAGAAAAATTGGGCTCAGTTTTCTTTAAATGAGACTCCGTTTTCTTTAAATGAAAATTAAAATGATTTAATAAGGTTTTTTATTGCTCTTCTGGAAAATTTGGTATAATGGGCTTAGCACAATTTCACTCTTAGCCGACGATATGATAATGCTCATCAAATAAATAATTTTCCGGCTTTTTCTTCAAAATTACGTTATGAGGTTATAGACGGAAAATGTAACGAAAACAGAAAAACATTATTCTTTAGTTTTTTCCTTATTTATTTACTTTTGCCTAATTTTATCTGTTGTTTTTTGTGAAATTTTCCACAAAAATTCATCAAGTATAACCCTACATAGCCTGCATAAAATATTGGAATAATTTAGATGTAGAAGTTTGGTGTAAAAAGTAAAAAAGTTAAGTAAGACTTTACATCACTGCAAATGTCAATATAAACGATTCTAGATTCTTGTGTTGGCATATAAATTTTTTTTTAATTTTTTGCTCCCACGGGGCCACGTACAATCTTGGCGACTTCACGGACTATATCGATTCCAAATATATAAAAAAACATTCAAAAAAAAACTTATGATATTTTTGAAAAAATGCCGGTAGTCTAAAGGTTAACTTAAACATCATTATTTTGGGTTTATTTTTGCATTTTCTATTTTTTTTTGCTCTAATATTTTTTTTATGGACTGAAATTGAATTTAATTATTTTGTGATAAATACACTGGAATCTTAAAACTGAGTCCTACATGATATTGGAGTCACTTCTAAAGACAATGGAAACGATTCCTTACCATAATATAGCATTGTTTCCGCCTCAGTTTAGGAATGTATCCAGTGAAAACTAGGAATGGGTGATACTTTTGTAGGAATATAACCATTCTTCTCTCATATATAGTAATGATTCCGCGAAAACTAGGGCTGGTTCCAATATTTATGGAAGCCTGTGCTAAAAACATTGATCCTTACCAATGAGCTGTAACTAACTTTAGCAGCTTTTGGTGTGTGCGAAACGGGCTAAATGCTTGCTAATTTCGGTTCGAATTCCAGTTTTTTTTTGAAAGTTTCCAATTCGCTGTGATAAATGAATGAAAACGTACTAGAATTAGCATGCAATTAGACCGATTTGTATATGCTTTAAGTTGTTACTAAGTTAGTAACAGCTCATTGGTAAGGGCCATTGAGTAAAGTCGTCGCCTGAGAATTTAAGTGTCGTATGTAGTTTTTTTCGATTTTTGAATTGGGATCAGTTTCTGAGTCTTTCAAAGCTGCTTTTAAATTTGGTGCAATTTATTTTTAATTTTCTCAAAGACAAATACTAATTCTGTATTCGATTTAAATTTGAAAAAAATCGGTCCGCTGGAAAAAGAGTTATGATAGTTTAAACTCAATTCACTCAAAACCAACGAAAATTACATACGATATTTAAATTCTCAGCCGACGAAGTGTCTAATACTCACTTTCCGATATTTTATAGGAACGTTTCCAATACTGATTTTTTCCGTGTACTCAAAACTAGTCAAATTATTAGTTTTTAACAATTCAGTAAAAACTGTTCCCGACTAATGGCGAGTTTCACTAGACTTTTAGCGGCCAAACCGAATTAGCAGGCTCTTTTTGCTTGAAATTTGCCCGCTAACTCGATTGAGCGGCTGGAAAAAATTCCAAGAAACCCGCAACAAGTTTTTTTTTAGATTCAAACGAGGTTTTCAAATAATATAATAAACATAATCTCAACCAGAAAAAAAATTGTAAATAAATCTACAGAAAAATAGATTTCTGTCATCAAAAAAGTTGGTGTCATTAATTGATACGCATTAACCGTTACTTTATCCAAATTTCGAAAATCAACTAACAGGCCAGTGGCGGACAGTTACATGTATCTTGAATCGAAACTTCCAGCTATCAAACATTTTAAAGTATTGAGGCTACTTCAACTGTACTAACACTCGCTTTGTCTTAAAGATACTGAAGAAAATCTTCAAAAAACTAATCTTTGGAGATACTAAAAACATTTATTCATTTTTTTTTTTGTATTAATTTCAGTTTTAAGAAACTTTCCTACAATAAAAAAAACTATTATTTGAAATTAAAAATTTTAACACATTTCTCTAAAATTTTAGACATAAAAAAATTATTTAAAAATTATAATTTCACCAAGTTATAAAGAAACAATTCAAAGTAAAAATAACACGATCTTCTCAACACAAAAACAATTACTGAAAATAACTTTTCTGCGAATTATCGAAGAATCCCGGCACTTGGTTCAACTCGTAGGAAAAACAAACCAAAATTGATATTTCGAAAATTCATTGACCGTTTCAGGAAAACCGCGACATTCGGAGATGGTGCCAATGAACATTTAATTTTGGTTTGTAATTTGACTTGATTACGCATAAAGGCATGTTAAGATGTAAATAACATTTCGAAAAAAAGAACTTGTCTCTTCTAACGCCGGATGAATGAACTCTGATAAGAAATATTATTGTAAAATTTCATTGTTTTACTTATCTGACATTATGACTTATGCGTATTGTTTCAAAAAATTATTTTATGAAATGAACCGGAGAAAAACTTATCGCAAAAAAAATTTGAAATTTGGGTATAAAAGCGATGAGTTTAAATTTGTTCCTCATTGGCGCTTTAAAATAGTGGCAAATAAAGACGTTTCAATTTTTTTGTTCTAAAAATAACTTTAATTTTGTACCAAGTGAAGAGTAATGGCTAAATTTTTGGTAATCAAAATTTAAAGTTTTTTAAATAATAAGAAACCTTTAAAAAATTAAATACATAAAAAATCAAAAAGTTCTAAGAATCAAAAGTTGAAAAAAGGTTTTAGTTTTATCTAATGCAGGAAATCTATTTTTTATAACAGAAAAAAACAACTCTTCATGTGGTATTTTTTAATATCCAAAATGCCACCAGTAGCACAAAAGGGCGCAATGTGGACGCCACGACGACCAAATTAAGAAATTAGTGTAAATTTAAGGCGTGACGGCCACATATTGTGTTACTCGGGATATAAATTTACAATAAAAGATCAAATTTTGGGAAAAAAAATCTTAAATATTTTTTTTCCCTTTTTAAAGATTATTCTGGTTCTGGCCGCTATCTGTTCGGCCCTACCCCAATATGGAGGCGGTCGCGAAAGAGGTCATGGAAGCGCAGGTGCAGGGGGTAATCACGCAGCAGGACATCCTGGGCCGATTCCCATTCCCCCTCCCGGACAACGCGGAAATCCCGGCGCCCAAGCACCACCAGGACCAGTTCACGGTAATGGTCGCAATTATCCTGCTTCGGGTCCTCTTCCAATTCCGGCTCATGGAAGTGCAGGACCTTTCCCCATTCAACCGATCCAACAACCCGGACAAATTGCACACACCGGTGCAATTCCACAGACGATTCCCTATCCTGGAAGCGTACAAGGCAGCTACGGGTACGGAGGAGGGTATCAAGGGTACCCATACCAACCTTATCCCGGATATTATCCCATTTACGGAGGCCCATATGGTCGTTAAAATATTTACGTAGGAACATTGCAATAGTATTAGGTCACTGAATCCAATGATGTATGGGCAGAATTGAGAAATAAAATTGAACTGTTTGTGAAATGTCTTTCTTGTTTTACTCTCGATAAAATTTCTTATCATTTCCACTTGATTTTTAGCCTACTCTGACCACATGTCCACCACATGGAATTGGGGGAACCTTTCCGGGCTTACGCATGCTTTTCTCAGTGTCCCGGAAATTAAACTTTTGTCCCGGATTTTTCATCGATCGCTAGAAAAAGCGACCACTAAATATGCAAGACATTCTCTACTTCGGCTGATAGTTACTATAAATGACGTTTTCTTTTTGTCCGCGAAGCAATATTTCAAAGATTTTCAACCAACGGTGAAGACTTGGCATGCGGCGCATTTCTGATTATTGGTATTTTTACAATTTATTTTGCTGATTTTTTTCCTTGGTATTTGTTTAAATCAAGTTTCAATTTATATATGAAATTTCTTGATTTGTTGGTGTTTCGCATTAGCCACACTCTCACCCCCCCCCGCTCGCCTTCTCCCCTCTTCTCTCCCCCTATCCTCTTCTCTCTCCCCTATCCTCTCCTCTCTCCCTTCTCTCACCTCTCTCCCCTCTCCTTTCCCCTCTCATTTTTGATTTCCTTTCAACACTCAACTTATGCAGGATTGACCCAAAATAAATATTTTTAAACTAATTTATTTAACTTTCAACAAAAAGTTATGAAAACTAAATTACGAATCACCCTATATTGTGCGGGAAAATATTTGAATGGATCGTTTTCAGTTGTTTAAACCGAATTATTGTTTAAATTTAGGCAGCTATTTTCCCAATACTTCAAAAAATGTCCAACCAAAAGTATTTAAATTTTTAATATTAGAACAAAACGTATTAATATTACAAATCGGTTCCAAATTTCCCAAAATCCCCAAATCAATTTTTGTTTATGTATTTATCAACGACAAATAAATTTGCATATACCATGCGAGTGCTATCACTGTTTTTCTATAGAAACGTAAGCCTAGCCTTACATGATTTAAATTTACCCATGCACATAAAAATTAATGGAAACTGTTTGTTAAAATTTTAGTATTTCCCAGAATTAATTATATTGAATTGAATACAGCGAGATTGTAAATTTATTATCAAATAATATTCATATGAAAGCCTAGTACTCGACGAATTAATAAACAAATAACAAGATTTTTTTTTATAGAAAGAAGAGGGGAAGATGAAAATCGACTAGTTTTGATAATAATTTGCTTTCCAACTACTCTTCATTTAATCCGATGAGGTTTTAAGGAATTCCCGTGTATTTTCTGGACCTGTTTTGCTTATACCCACAAAAGTCAAGTAACCGTAGTTGAGAAAAAAAGTATCTTTGCCCATCGTTTTTTAATATTTCACTTGCGCAGATAGATAGACACGCATGTGATTTAAACATATAGAGAGTTTACATCTATAGCTATATAAAAGGTAGCGCACTACATGATATGCAGTGATTTTGACCCGAAAGCCTATTCTTCTGGTTTTTATTCCACATACCAAGACCAAGACCAAGACCTCCGAATGGTCTTTTCAATGGTTTCTTCTATGGTTCTCTGGTAAACCCAGCAACAAAATGGATGTTGATTTAGCCCTTTCCCTACCATACATTCACCATTTAACAATACTTTGTTTGTTGCAGGTTCTCCAATTATGTACAAACAAACATTTATGTATGAGAATCTGTTTTTATCTTCTACCGGACCATCCTCATCGACATCATTACCATTATTTGGCTTCAGTTAACTTGCCATGAATTATAGGTAAGTGTGGGACCCATTGGCAATAAGCCGCGATAACTCAAACTTACAAACCACTGGCGATGACTTACAAACCAGCAACGGCATTGCCAAAAAAAAAACAGTGGAAAATGGCAATTTAGAATTTTTCAGCACATTTCAATTTACTAATGATTTTTCAGACCCTAATTTAGGCTGCAGCGCAATTAAATTAGCGGATTATTTTTTCGATTAACCCGCTATAACTCACAAACTACTAACGGTATTGCAAAGAAAAATCCTCCATTTTGTAACACCAGCGCTAGAAAACTGATTTACTAATGAATTGAAAATCTTAAGATTTCAGAGATTAGACTTTGTAAGAAATTACTCAAGGGGACCCAACTTGCCCTATCTTTACCTAGGTTTACCTGTTCCGTTGCGTGATTCAGAAAGCATAAAAAACGACATCAGAAAAGAAGTAACAAGATGCCGCCCGATGCTCCGGGGAAAAAACGTCCACAAGAGAAAATTCTTAGACATTAGGTTGAATAAATTAATGATAAAAGGCTGAAGAAGATCCGAACGAAACATCAGACGATGATCGTCAGTTAAATCTTGAACTCTGGAATCAGTTTAGTTTTTGTCGTCAATCAGACGAGAAGCGTCCCATCAGATTTGTGAACTTTAAAAAAATTGTTTGTGAACCAGAATTATTTAACTTTTAAATAATTCACCGGGGAAATCCAAAATGATGAAGTCAATTGTAAGTATTATTTTTTTTTGTTGTTTATAAGTGGATTTAATAAAAATTTCTTGAACTGCAAAATTTTTAATAACATTTTTGAAATGTGCATGGAAAATATTCTAATTTTTAAAAGTTTTTCTTTCGACAAACAAAAATTTTGAAATATTATTTTCAAGCCTATAACAAAAGTTTTATTTTCGGTGGAAAATGCTCTTTAGTTCGTAGTGTCATTTACATATACATAGAAACCATTTAAAAAAAAATGCTTTGCAAAATAAGGGCTGAATTTTAATGGCAGACAGCGACAGCGAAAAAAAAATCGCTGCTGTTTGGAATAATTGACTTGACCACAGCGAGTCCTTATTCCGTGAAACTAAAGCCACACAAAACTAGAGAGCCTTTAACCTGGAGAGTGGCCATGCTACCTTAATAGACTGTGCTACTAAGTAGGACAGTCTATTAACTCAAATTAGAACAGTATATTAGGCCAGTTAGAACTGCTTTTTCTCCTGATTAGGACAGTCTATAAACAATTTTTCGATTTATTAAAACAACTACGACTTTCTAAATTTTTTTAGAAAGTCGTAATACCGCAGAAAAGAGTTTTTTTTAATTATATTAACTGATTTCAGTAATTTTGGCAATTATTTTTGACAATGAATCCAATTTTTAAAGTTTTTCGCGCTCGTTTTTCAGCTCGGCGGTCATTTTTAGATGTCCCCATGGCCACTCTCTAGGTTATAGGCTCTCTACACAAAACTAGCTGTCAAAAATGGTGAAACTTTAAAATATATGTATTTTGGGATTCTTTTTATTGTAATTTCAATCACGCCATCACGCACTACAATCAAATGTTTTCGCCAAGAAATCAATCACATAACTGAACTCTTTGAGGAAAGGGGGTACAATTGAGAGAGCGGTTGGCATATACGTCTACCTCAAGCTGAACGTAACCAAACTTTGGCAAATCACAGCAGATCTAGACGGTGCAATCGCACTCTGGTGTTCGCCGTGATTTGTATGCATTCTGCAAGAATGTAGTGACGAAATTAGAGTAAAAGAAGACTTAAAAAAAAATTACATGTGAAATACTTCATGTGACAATTTTTCTAAAAACAAATGCAAAAAAAATCTGATTTATTGAAACGTCTTTCAAAAATTTCATCCATGATTGTTTTGTCCGTACATAAATTAAATTATAGGGGGATTCATGAAATCGCGAAAACGCCTAGTAAATCGCGTAAACAGCGTAACTTTGCTACTTCGTAAATAAACTGTCAAAGTTTGTATGAAAAATCTTTTACATGACCCTCGTAGGTTTACGCGACGATTTTGGTATGTAAACATTCTCGTAAAATTACGCGAGCGTCAAATATGGAGATGTGGAAAAATTGATAAATCAGCGGTTACAGCAAGAATTTCTTTTGGAGCATTAGTTCCAATATTTTAATTATTTTCAATTTTTTTTTAATTCTCGGCATTTTTAACTTCTAATTTTGTAGCTGTTGATAGTAGACCAGCCGAACAGCAGACAGCCCAATATAAAATAGTTAAATTTACTTTTTTTTCTCTGCGTGTACGCAATAGGTAACTTCATTTCATGAATATCCCGATGAGATAAAAGAAAAAAAAACTTTCAACTTGAAAAAACAAACTGCATCTAAATATTTTACTGGTAAGCGCAAAAACGCTATTATGTCAACTTGTTATGGTTAAAAGTTCCAAAAAGTAAACGTACGCCGGCCGTTATTTTAGTATAAAAACTGATATTTTCCAGTGTCACTAAAAATATGATTAAAATTTATGTACTTTTTTCTCCAAAAAACAAAAACAATAATTAAAAATTTTCTATCCCATTTATTAAATAAAAATTTTGATTTATTAGAAAAAATATTTTTTTGCATAAAATTGTATTTATCTAAAAATATCGGTATTTTCATTCTGTGATATTTTTGTTCCATATACCTATATATATGCCAAAGAAAATAAAGATAACTTCAAATTATGCTGCAGTGAAAAATTTTATGTTGTGATACTAGTTTTTTTAATCACTTGTAAAGAAAAACCGTTCAAAACCCACTTTTTAACCTCAACTCGTATAACCCGTGGGCTGTGAATGAATTTCAAATTCTAAGATGCAATAAAAATAAATCAGGTTTATGATTCCAACTAGAAAAGGGTAAATGACTTTATTTAAATATGATAACAACCTGACGCGGAGATGCCAGTTAATTAAAGAAATCAAAACCACGTGTGGAACATTAATATGTGGTTGTCCAAATAATTTATCGATTGAGAAATTCCAATTTCTCGGAATTTTTCGATTTCTGCTGCTTATTTTTAGAAAAGATATTTTACAATTTATGGTTATTTAATACAGAATTAATTTTATTTATAAAGTCTGTGGGATTTTTCACATGAACCATAAGGTTTTTCCAAAATTTATAAATGCAAAAAAAATCTTTAAAAATCAATTCCCCTTAGAGCTGCCAATAAATACGCCCCACTTTTAGTTGGAGGCAGTGTCTGAAATCGGTACTAAGCTCCATACAAAAATTAGAGAACAAGTATGACCAGAATAAGGGAGGAGGGGAGGTATGAGGTTCTTCTAATATGTTTATCAAATAAGCAACTCAGCGAGACAATTATTTTATTTTGAATTGTTTAAAATTAAATAAAAAATTTCACTTTTTTTTATTGTTCCAGTTAATATTATCGGTGTTGTTTGCCGTTTGTGCAGCCATCCCTTACGGGTCAAAACAATATGGCGGGTACCATAAACCTGAGCATCACGAACCCCCTCACAATCCCCCTCACCATGGATATTACAAGCCAGAAGAACACCATCCACCCCCACATCACGACTACCACAAGCCAACTGAACACCATTCACCTCCCCACCACGACTACCCGAAACCCTCCGAACATCATCCACCACCCCATCACGATTTCCATAAACCCACTGAACATCATGCACCCCCCGTCCATTATCCTCCACATGATCCCCACAAGTATAACCACGAATCCGGAAGCCATTATCCCGAATATCACAAAAAACCAGAGGAAGTTATTGATTTCCATGGGTTCAAATCAACAGAAAAACCCAGCTATCATGACCACCACGAGTATCCGTCTCATCCCTACGGACATCAACCCCATCATGGACCGGAACATAACAAACCAAAATATCACGGTAAATTTGGAATTGCTCAAAAAATCTATCATAAATTTTAAAAAAATTAAATTTCAGGTCACCACTAAATCATTTCGAGATAAGCTAATGTAAGGAAATTTACTGGAGACTTATTTTAAATTTAAGAAAATTCCACATATTTAATTAAAAATAAAAAGATTTACAACAATGATTTTTTGTTTTAAATGTAAATTTGAGACTTTTAAGGGAAATTCCTAGGTGACACAGGGCCGTATTTTTTAGTGTTATTAACCAAAAATATTTATAATCATCTCTACTTTTATTTGGCTGGATTGGAAATTGGAAGGGGTTGGGGTAATTTAAAACTTTCGAGAGGGAAATAAAATCTTCCAAACGCAGTTTTAAAATTAAAAAAAAAATTTAACCACTTTTCATTTAAAGCATCAATGTCTAAAGATACTTATGGGCAGTTTCGGATTCAGACATGTAGTCCCGACGTCCCAGAAATTAAACCTTTGTCCCGGATTGTTCAATTTAGTGTTAAAATTGATCAAACGCTAGAAAAAACGATCACTAAATTTGCAAAACATACTCTATTTCATAAAATACACTTTTCTTTGCCTGCGGCGCATTTTATTTATCGATTTTCTATAAAGGGCGTCTCTCAAAAAAATTTAACTGCGGTGCATATCCTTTTTTGGTATTTCCATAATTTAACTTAGATATATTTGTGAAATATGGTGGCGTAAAAAATTAGTTCATCGCTTTGAAAATTAGTTCATCGCTTGTGACTCTGCAGCTATTGGTTAAAATCATTGCGTCGCATTCTGCTTTAAGAAAAATCGCCTGCGGTGCAAATTTTGTTAGAAATATTCAATTTTGTATTTCCTCATTACACTGTAAATTTATGTGTCATTACACTCTAAAAACCAAGTTTGTTCTATGTATAAATTGTAGTAAGCTTTATCTACAAAATCACCTTTTGTCATTAATAAAAATTATCATTCGAATAGATTGGTTGACTATTTATTTAGCTAAGCTTTCATAACTCTAATAAATTTCTTAATTGGTTTTCATTAAAATATGATTTTATTGGTGCTCCAATTCAGCCATCCACCCACACCCCTCCCCGCGCTCATCGTTTTTTGAATTAACCCAAAATAAATATGATCCGCCTATTTATGTATAACTATGCAATAAACAGAAGAATTATTCTTACTTTTATTGGTTCAAAATCGTAAATAAGAAAGCGATTAATATAATAATAAGAAAACATAACAAAAGCTTTAATTGGCAATCTGGTGATATGGCATTGTCCGAAGTTTAAGCGAACGGCGAACAGTTGTATCAAAATTCCACTTTCAAGTCTAACTTTTCAATAAGATTTTTTAAAATTTATTCCAATCGGATTTTGATGTATGGGAGTTTTATGTAGAATCATATCCTAAATAACTTTTGTTCTTTTACTTTTTTGGTAAGATGCACCGTTTTTGAGATATTCGCAAAAAACGTTTTCGTTGAGATATTCGCAAAAAACGTTTCGGTCCATTTTTGCCCATTAACGAATTTAGCCTTGCATTTTACGGAAAACGAATCTGTGTAAAATTTCAAGTCTCTAGCTCAATCCGTGCGCCCGCAATCCGCGCTACAGACGGATGGACATGCAAAATTCATTTTTTTTATCATTCTAAACACACTAGTGTAATTCATTTTTTTGTGTGATGACGGGATCTTGGCGTTACAAAAGGTAAGGCAAATCTAATATACCCTTTGGTTTTACCATACGGGTATAAAAATTAATTATAATTAAAATACGCCTAAAAATATGCAAAAGTACTTGAAATTTTAAAAAAGCTTCTATAAAATCAACTTTTAAAATTTAAAAACATTAGTAATACAAATTTCAACGGACTTTTATTTTATTTTTATGAAAAAATTCCCCATAAAGTTTTTTTTCAGTTTTATTATTATAACCATTGTATAGTCTGTTCGAAATACAACAAAGTAAATTACTTGCATTTTAAACAAAACATCAAACAGGTGGATATGTCACAACCAATAAAATATTCACTAATATAAAACTACCACAATTTAACTTGTGTGAATATTGAATGATTAATTTAATGTGGGAATAAGACGCATCGAATTCCCATACGTTGTTAAACGTTGCGTTTTAATAAATTTAGCATTCAAATGGTGAAAAGGCTTGTTTTTAAAGTTATTTGCATTTTTGAATTATTCTTTTGAAATTGTTTTAAGTTATTGTTGCAGTTATGAGTGTTTTTTCTGCAAGAAAAACAGAAAACTCCAAATCATGTTAAATTTATACAATGCAAATTTTTTCACTTAAAACGTTTAACAAAATGTCTAGCATGACTAAATAAAAAGGATATCAAATTAAATGAAGTTAAAAATTCTATCAAGTCTATAAAAAAATGTCATTTTTATTAACCAGAGACTTGTAATATAATTTAGTTCATGTTTGAAGTCACTATTGTATAATAAAAAAAACTCTTTAAGATTAAAAAGGTCAGTTTGTTATAATTTTAAAGAGTTATAAATTATTAAAGAATATCCATAAAAAGTACAAAACGTCTGTCACTTGTAGTTTAATAAATACTTTTGAAAATATGACAACAATGTTGGCATGTTTTCAGATAAATTGCTACCGAAATAACATTTTTTTGGAATTATTCAACATGTATGAGTAATGAATGTCATCAGTTGAAGATACGAACAACTAGGAATTTTTATAAACTTAAAAGCAGTTGAAGGTCGTACGCTAAATGAAATTCAATAAGATGATGCGCAAATGATATTTAACCAAATTTTAATTGCGTAATTAGTGTCATTTCCTTATGTACCTATTATATAGTTTCAATTTCGATCTTACCTATATTTTTTTCTGTTTTATTATATTCGTAAAATTGCAGCCGGGCCCATAAAAATAGAAAAGAAATTATGCATTAATCAATGTTAGCCGACAATACAGGTTAACCTCGATGTGTAAACGCCGCGGTTTTTGAACTTTTTCTGTGTCCGAAAATTGTTTGATTTATAGGATGTTGAGTTCTTCGGTTTATGAGTAATTCGCGTTTGAAAAAAATGTGGACAGATTGATCTTCCAAGAAAAGGTTCTTGAAGCTATTGTAGAAAGAAAATCTTATATAGATACAGCACATATTTAGGGTCTCAAAAAAAAAACAGAAATCTGCGCTTGATTAAATATGTTCTTGATTTTCAAATTATCAATTTTGTCTCAAATAATTTATTAAGACATTTTAGAAACATTCTTCTTCATTAAAATCGATCAAAATTTTTAAAACTCGATAAGTTACTGTCGCGGATTTGAATTTTGGTATATATTGCCAATGGATGTGGAAATTTTAAAGCCGTTTTCTCGCAACCAAATTTTGTGGAAATTCAAGAGGATTTAACTTTTTTTTAAAAGATTTTTATGACTTTTTAAAAAACGATTTTTAATTACCTATAAAACGATTTTTTAAGTGGCTGTCCATGAAATATATCTTATTTTTTTGGGGTGGTTGGGTATCCGGTAGTGAGGGGAAGGTCAGAAATGCCTAAAACTAGCGTGACGTGATGTATTTTCTGGACAGTCTCTATGTTGTGTTTTGTTCAATTTTTAAACATGAATGAAAATAAAGAAAAATCGAATGAAAAATAAAAAAATCGCATTTTAGAAAACATTGACAACTGAATCAGTGGGCGCGTTTAGACCAAGCTATTCTGGCAGTGCTAAACTAGAAGTGTATTATGCATGGACTATAAATTTTTTGTGTTTATGTAACTTTTTTCCAAGCCTATAGCATGAAAAAGGCACAAAGGATTAGAAAAATCAGAAATAAAAGCCCCAATCTCAAATGGTGAGTTTAAAATTTCACTCACAAATAAGTTAATTTTGCGACCAAATGGCAGAGCTTCGGCTAAGCTAGCAGATATTACTAAAGTAGAACGCATGTATACCGACCAGTGCTACATTGAAAACATAACAAAAGCTATAATTGCCAATCTGGCAATCATTGGAGACCCGTATGGTGATATTCGTATCAAAATTCGAACAGTTATACCAAAATTCCACTTTGAAGTCAAACTTTCTAATAAGATTTTTTAAAATTTATTCCAATCGGATTTTGATGTATGGGAGTTTTATGTAAAATCATATCTTAAATAACTTTTGTTCTTGGACTTTTTTGATAAGATGCACCGTTTTTGAGATATTCGCAAAAAACGATTTCGTTCGTATGGGGGGTACCCCCCCTAATGGTCCATTTTTGCCCATTAACGAACTTAGCCTCACATTTTACGAAAAACGGATCTGTGCAAACTTTCAAGTCTCTAGCTCAATCCGTGCGCCCGCAATCCGCGCCACAGACAGACGGATGGACAGACAGACAGACGGACAGACGGACAGACGGACAGACGGACAGACGGACAGACGGACAGACGGACAGACGGACAGACGGACAGACGGACAGACGGACAGACGGACAGACAGACAGACGGACGGACATGCAGAAATTAAATATTTTTATCATTCTAGACACACTGGTGTAATTCATTTTTTTGTGCGATGACGGGATCTTGGCGTTACAAACGGTAAGGCAAAGTTAATATACCCTTTGGTTTCACCATACGGGTATAAAAACCACCCACTTAGCACTTCACTAAACGCGCCCAGGGGCGCCCAAAAACAGTTTCAGTAAAAAAAACCTCAGAATCGAAAAATCCATCAATTCAATATTTAATTACTGCGTAGATATTAAAAAGTAATAATTGATACTAATAAAAACTATATGGGTTCAAAATAGAAATAACAAAAAACACCACATCTTTTATAATTAAGGTGTGATTTTCAATATCTCACAACTTAATGTTTATTGGTCAATATTTTGAATAGTATTTGCTTCTCTAAAAACGAATTTTCTATTCATTTGTACCGGATTTCTCCTAGCGAATGATTGAATATTTGAGATTTAATTCAATTGAAACAAAGGATTTTGGCCTTTTCAAAACAACGGCTACACTTCTCTTGTTTAAGGGGTTCCATTGGTTCTATATATAGAAATCCACATTTATTAATGTAATTGTGAATTCCGTTATAGAGAAAATTCTTAACACTAGAACGCGACGGGAATTTGGAACTACCTAGAACGACGGGAGCGGTCATTTTGACCGCCATAAGAAACGACATATGAAAACAAAAATTATCTTTATAGTTTTGCTATATTATACATCGTTTCTTATTCGATACAGTTTTCACAATAAACATTTTTGATACATCGTCCTTGACACTTTCCACAAGTAGGTTTTCCGCATGACGCACAAAAATCTTGCGTTTTATTACGGCAGAATGAACACTGACGACGTTTTGAACTCTTAGCTGCAGTTGCACAAGGAAGAGTTTCTGGAATCTTTTTAGTGGCACAATAAGAAGCTCGTAGTTCATTTACAAGGTTCAGAATATAGCATCGCCGAAAAATAATAACTGAAATGAGATGAATCAATAGAAATCTATAGGCGGTCAATTTGACCGCTATCGTCGTTCTAGGTAGAACATTGATTTTTTCGCTTTTGTTAAATATCTCAGAATATTTATCTATTTAAATTTCACGACATTAATAGGATGAGAAAAGTCAAAAAAATTCAAAGTGCTGAAGTTACCCATTTATGTGGAATCAGAACTCAAAATGCCTTTGCGGTCAAAATGACCGCTTCCGTCGTTCTAGTGTTAATGTTTTTGTAAAATGACATATATTCAAAATATTGACGAATAGACCTTAATTTTCGAGATATTGAAAAACACAACATTAAAATTAGACACGTTCAAATTATTAATTGTTAATTGAAACTTTCACAATGAGTTGTTAAATAAATTAAAGTTATTGTTTTATATTACATTTGTCTAAACATAAATAATAAAAATCTTTTATCTATTTCTGCAAAAATGTTTATTTTTTCGAAAAATCATGGTGAGGGGAAAGGGAGAAGATTCAAAAAGGCGAAAATTATCGTGACGTTTTTTTTGGACAGCTCTCAAATATGGGATACCAGCTTTATTGCGAAGCAATTTACATCGAGCGTCTGTTTAGATCTGGAACTGCCTTAACTTACAAACGAAAGACTTAGGCGAGAAACCTGCCTTCAAAATTGAAATTTTGCCGCCAAGATTTATGTCACTAACAATTAAATCCTCTATTACCACTAAATATTTTCCTTAATTTTAAAATTACTTGCTGTTAAAAATTTAAAAAATCAAAATATAAATTGTTAAAATAAAAGAAATTCTAAGTTTTTGTAAAAAAAATTTATTCACATAATACTTTAAATCGTCGCTGGCACAATTGAACAAATGAAGAATTTTCATTTTTATCCCCAGTATCCTCCATATCCTCCTCTCCATCCGCCTCCATATCCATATCCGCCTCTGTATCCACCCCAACCGCCACCCCAACCACCCCCGTATCCTCGTCCGCCCCAACCGCCACCATATCCACCCCAGCCTCGTCCATAGCCTCCTCCGTAGCCTCCTCCGTAGCCTCCCCAGCCACCTCCGTAGCCTCGTCCGCCCCAACCCCCGTAACCCCAGGCAGATTCAGCTCCCGCCAAACTTTCGTCCTTGTCCTCTACGGCAAACACTTCCTGGTCATTTGCGGTTTGTAGAGACACCTGAGTAAAAAATAAAATTTTTTAAATCCAAATCTCCATGCGAAATTACAGATAATTACATCTTCACTGTTTTTCACTATTTCCTTGGCGGCTTCCGCAGGAGCAGGAAGCGAATTCACCGTCACTGCAATCAGTAATAAAATCCCACACACCAACTGCAAAAGCAAACACGTCGCATTAGAGATAAAATTCGGAAAATCCAAAATTGATCATCACAAAACATTCTTATTAGATCTAATGCACTAATTACCTTCAACATTGTGTATTTTCTTAACAATTAACACTTTTCCGAGCAATTATCAGCAACTTTTTTAAAATTCGGTATCGTTTTTTAAAAAAGACTATCGCGTCGATGGAGATTCGTTTGATTTTTTTGGTTCAGAGCAAGACTAAAACTGAAGTCAGATGAGGATCAACGAGTGCTTTTATACATTTTCAGGTATCCACCTTCTTGATACGCCTGGTTGTCTTCACGATGATGTGCAAAATGCGCGAAAAGTCGTTAATAAAAAACCTGTGTATAGAATTTTACTTAGCGAAATTATAGCTGATTGTCGTCTTTTGTCACAGAAACGCTCTTATAATTTACGAATCGCAATGAACTTTGATTATGACACACAGAATCCGGGGATTTTGCAGGTAGAAAAGTTCTGGATTTGGAAAATTTTCAAGGTGTGTCGAAGGGGTTGGGGTGGGTTCAATAAAAACCCGGAGATTTTCAAATAAGATATAAATACGAATAAAAGGAATTGAGAGTTGGTCACATAAATTTTTTTGGGCAAATTCTATTAAAAACATGCTTCAAATCTTAACACTTTTTTGTTAATGCTGGTCACGTACACATTCCCTTCTCCCACAATGTAAATTTAACGTATCTATATTTAACATATATCACGTGCGGGTTTAAATTTTGAAGCATCATAAAAAAGTTTAGATTATAAATTTCTGGTTCTTATGACGATGTTTCAGACATGTGCGAAATTTTTGCGGTTATGCTGATTTGTTTTTCGGTTTTCCCGGATGCCGGGAAAATTTTCTTCCAAATCAACAAAATTCCAGTAATGACAATATATGAAATTATTCTTAATAAATATAAACTATTCATTTTCAAGTATTTTTCAATTTTATTTTCCTTCTGAGAAATGCGGGGTTTTTGGAAAATTCTTTTTGTTTGAAATTCCGTAAATATGAGTTTTAAATGAATAATAGTTAATTTTCTAAACCCAAATTACTAAACTTAATTTGAGGCTCAAATCGTTGGTAGTCAAATTAAATTTTGAGTTCAAAGACTCATTCAACTGGCTATTACCAGAGTTATTAAAGGTGTCAATTTATATTGTGAGTTTTTAGATTGAATTTTCTCACGTATTTTTTTTTGACTGTCTTATATCGAAATTAGTTACACAATTTTCCCTAAGGCCTCATTTACACCTGTGATTTTTCCTTGAATTTCTTCACAAATTGTATTCAGAATTTATTCCGGAAATTTGATTCATCTATCGCAGAATAAAATCACTTAGCATTTGTCAAAATTTGTGTGAAACACGTTTTTCTGGGGGGCGCCTTCCTCAAGCTTTTTTATGAGGAGTTTAGTATCGCCGCCGTTACAGTTCCGCAGACCCCCTCCCCCAAAGTATGACGTATTTTATGGACAGCCCCTTAACTTATTTTATTTTTAATCTTTTCAAAAATAGAGAAAGACTTTCGGTTTTTCCAAATATCACACTCATCAAAAAAATTAAGAAATAAAACAACCTTGAAAATTTGAATTTTAAAAATCTCAAACTTCAACCGCTTCATTTAAAGTGCCTGCATTGACCACATTTTATCAAACAAAACCTTTCATCACTTAACGAAAAATGTAAGATTGATAACAATAGACACTGCTGTTGAACCTAAAAGTGTTTCTTCAGGTAATTTTTGTAAAAATTGAATTTTTATAATATTCAACCGCCAAGGAAAGTGAAAAAACCTATCAATATCGCATCAATTTGCAGCCAGCCTCGAACACCATGAAAACTATTTAAAAAAAACATCTTTATTTACATTTTTTTCGTGTCCAAACTGACTTTAGTCTAATCACGTAAGCAAATAGCGTAAAATTTGATGTTCAATAAACCTTCTTTCAGGTGAATTTAAGGCTTTTAACAGGTATGCAAGGGTCACAACCACTCCACGCAATCGGAACAATGCAAGAAACAAACAGAGGCCCGAATTTTAAAATGGCAATGATTGAAAAAATGCGTTTTATCAGTTATAATTTGAATAAGAAATTCACGGCAATGATTTGTTTCGCTAATGGCTGGCGACAAGTCTATTTCTGCTGTAAAACGGGTCTTAAATTACTTAATTAGCATATAATTGAAGTTGAGCACCTGTCCCGTAGAATATTGAACTAAAATACCTGATCGGCAAATCAAACTGAAACATTGAGGGCCAATAAAAATAATGTTAAAACGTGACAGAAATCTATGCATTATAAGCCAAATCTTTTTGTAAAAAATCGCATCTTCTAGAACTTCTAGATTGAAGTGGATCCGCTTTAAAACTGCATTTTTTCCGAAAAAGGTGCAACAAAAGTTCCTACCCGGGCGTAGAAACGCACAACGTGTTAACCTTGAATTTAGCCAAGAATCCTGACTTATGCTGCAGACCTCAACCATTAAGAATTATTCACCTCATGTGAATTTTACACTTAACTCTTCTGATAGAACCAGAATTTATCGCATGGATATTTGCAATTAAATGAAATTGATGATCGATCGGTACAATTGCGTGGCTGGGAGTGGACACAATTTTTAATGGGGATTCACCTGTGAATTACCCATAAGTTGCAAGTACCGTGTCCAACAAGTTGTTTACTTATTTCATTCGATTTGACAAATGTTTACCGTCTGACGAATTTCTCTATCAACTTTTGTCGAATCATTAGAATGAAAATTATATGCCAAGATATCCGTAATTAATACATTGTTGAAATATCTTTGCTATGAATAGTTTGTCCAATTCGAATATGAATGAACTAAAAAGTGTCACACTATGGAAACGGGGGTCCACAAAAGCGTTTAAGCAAGGCCGAAAATTCTACGTGACTTTATTTTATGTAATTTTAGTTAGTTTTACAGAGAAACAAAACTACAATTAAATATGTAACAAGTTGTTGCCTTTTTGTCGGTGGTTTTTTTTATACATTCTTTTCTAACATTTAATTATAGCATAAAATATTTATAGCAATATTTTTTTATTAATTCTATAGAAATCTTGGTTCAGTTTGAAAGTGACATGCAGAAATTATTCAAAAATTTTATAGAGAAGATTTTCTTGTCGAACCAATTATTTCCGGATATATTCCGGTGCAACCTGGATTTTATTTGGGAGGTTCGAGTCAATTGAAAAAAAAAAAACAAATTTAAATTAATTTTAAAATAAAGTCATAAAAAACCGCAAAAAAACGCCGCAGGTGATACTGACAATTATTGAACAATATATATGCGCCGCATAGTCTTGAGACGGGATTATGATAATCGTTGAAAAATGGTGTGATAAAACTTTAACTTTAATTGTGTTGTCAAGAGTGACCATAAAACAATTTCAGCTGTGAAAATTATCAATTCCTCACATCTTCTTTTATATTCTTGCACAGTTGATTTACGGGTTTCGTAAATTGTTTTAAACCTACGCCTTTTTGTGGTCTTGAACTTCATACGTGTAAGTTTAAGTTTTACTTTTATTGTGTATTTTGCATTACTTTCGCACAAATGCTGAACAGTTGCATCGAGAAGTAATATAAACATAAATTGACCTTGACTTTGCGAAGATTAGCAGATACATTATATAATATACTTAAAAATGTGTGATTTTTGTCGTTTAGTATTTGATTTTACATTATTTTTGAAAAATAGGGTGAAATTGATCAATATTTCTTTCCGTAATCTGAAAATTACAAACTTTTTTAATTAAAGTATTTAAAAAAAATCGGTATCACTCCGTGGAACTTATAACGAATTCTTATGCTACATTTACACGAATGACAAATTTGTCATTTTTTTCTTGTCATTATGTTAATTCCCGTGTAAATGGCATAATTTTTGTAATTTTTTCTGTCGGAAAATGTCAATCTCTCATAAAAGAATGAACTTGTCCATTCTTTTATGCCAGATTGTCATTCGTGCAAACGCAATATTAGTTATGACAACTTTAGTATTCAACTTTTGTCATAACTAATATTGCGTTTGTACGAATGACAATCTGGCATAAAAGAATGGACAAGTTCATTCTTTTATGAGAGATTGACATTTTCTGACAGAAAAAATTACAAAAATTATGCCATTTACACGGGAATTAACATAATGACAAGAAAAAAATGACAAATTTGTCATTCGTGTAAATGTAGCATTAATATGATAACTGAGATAATAGGCCACAAAAAAGCATTTATGTAATTTTTTAAACAAATATTTTGACTTTTAAATTTGTAACGAATTTTAAATTTAAATTCTGTGGTTAAATTCAACACGAATTTTTCACACAAAAATTACATGGGCCAATGTAAGCTGCCGCGATAAATTGAAAAAAAAAAATGTTAAAGAAAGCCTAAAAGTTAATAAATTACGAAGTAAAAAAAATGAGAATCAATAAATTTTTATAGAGCCAAAAATTGTAAATGCGACCTGAAATAAATTTTTTCTCCGTAGATTTCTGGGGCAGAAAAAGTGTTTTTGCATACATCTTTACTAGGCCGATTTTGTCAGAACATTTAATTTGTAAAAAGTTTTTGAAAAGACAACAACGTCGCGCGAATATGACAAATAATAACCTAAATGAACTTCTTCAAATTTACCGAATCTTCAAATTTACCCAATCTTCAAATTTACCCAATCTTCAAATTTACCCAATCTTCAAATTTACCCAATCTTCAAATTTACCCAATCTTCAAATTTACCCAATCTTCAAATTTACCCAATCTTCAAATTTACCCAATCTTCAAATTTATCCAATCTTAAAATTTACCCAATCTTCAAATTTACCCAATCTTCAAATTTACCCAATCTTCAAATTTACCAAATCTTCAAATTTACCCAATCTTCAAATTTACCCAATCTTCAAATTTACCCAATCTTCAAATTTACCCAATCTTCAAATTTACCCAATCTTCAAATTTATCCAATCTTAAAATTTACCCAATCTTCAAATTTACCCAATCTTCAAATTTACCCAATCTTCAAATTTACCAAATCTTCAAATTTACCCAATCTTCAAATTTATCCAATCTTAAAATTTACCAAATCTTCAAATTTACCCAATCTTCAAATTTACC
The DNA here is from genome assembly GCA_964034945.1 of Chrysopilus asiliformis. NCBI lineage: Eukaryota > Metazoa > Arthropoda > Insecta > Diptera > Rhagionidae > Chrysopilus > Chrysopilus asiliformis. Next base: position 88,776,817 of record OZ035961.1, on the reverse strand, counting down.
CAATCTTCAAATTTACCAAATCTTCAAATTTACCCAATCTTCAAATTTACCCAATGAAGCCAAAAATTTTAAGTCAAATTTTTGTCTTCAAAAATATCAGCCGCAATGTTTTCTAAAAGCAAACAGAAACGATTCCAACTGTTAAAGGAAAAAAAATGGTAGCAAGTTTATACCGAGCAATAATGGGAATAAAATTATTAGATTTAGATTATTAAAATGAAATTGGTTATATTTTGTTTCTTTTCGATTTCTGCTATGATGGTATTGTTTTTTTTAATGAAAATGAAGTTTTTTGAATTCAATTTTATGGTTTATTTTAGTTTCCGGAACCTAACCTTTATTGTGTACTGACTGACTATGAGTCTCCTATAACACTGTTTCTTACTACACGGCATTTTACAGGAACCTATCTACCGTACTGTAGGCGGTTACCAGTATTAATAATTTAAAAAAAAAAAAGGCATTCCAGAGCAGTTTTGAAATGCTTTTGCTTATAGTACTTTGAGATGGTCGCCAGGGTTACTTTCGCCACTTCAACGCCGCTCCAACCGAGTGGTAAACATTGGAACTGAGTGACGGTAGCGGCGAGCATCAAAACTTGAAATGTAAAGGATTGTTAGTGATAGCTCACGGCAGTACGGAAAAGTCGAGTCTTCGTGGTAATTAAAAAGCAGAAGAGTCCGTTCTTTGACATATCGCTGTGAAAGAGTTGAGTGAAATAGTTTTTTAGACAAATGGAAAATTAATTAATTTTGTGCGCTTTTGGTGAGATTGTGGTGCGTGAAATCTGTGTGAGAAATTCCCGATTAGCAACCAACAACACCCAAAAATGGAAGAATCAAAGTGAAGTTCCTCTCATGTGCGTTTTTCCCACCCCTCCGCAGCGCTAGGCCCGCGGACAAAAATAAACGTCAAACGAGCAAGGGCTTCTGGTCAATTGTGGCTGATTAGCGCGAAAGGGCGGCCCTGCAAAAAAAAGGATTAACCAAATACGGTAACAAATTAATTGCTAATCAATGGAATCCCGGTGGAGAGTCCACCCCCCGCTGACCGTTTTCGCAGTTATGTGGGGTTAGGTTCGAGTGGCAGGAATCTATTTCTTTAAATAAATCGCCCGTGGGTGGCAAGTAAATGGGTCTGCAATGGGAAACCGAACCAGCGGAGCACTGCGAAGACAGAATTGGGGAAAACTCTGAAAAATTGTTCTTTCGACGAGCAACCAAAATCTGCAATAAAGATTTTTCGCTAAATGTTGGCGCGATTTATGTTTTCTGTTGCTTCTGTGCCAGGCAAATCGAAACCAGATAAATCTCGGCCAGAAGGAAGACTTCCCGTCCAACAGAAGTCCAAAATGCAAAAAGATAAATGCGAATCATCCGTGTTTCGCAATGAATTCCAAAATGATTTATTAGTATTTCACCTCCTTTTCCATTAATTTCAGAAAAGAAAGAAACCAAAAACGTTGAAATTGTCTCTTTATGCATTCAACAAGACCGTCTTGAGAACTTTCCCCGCCCGCACAATTTAAGTAGGCCGCCAAAACGGGCAGCGGAGTCACAGACGAAGACGAAAAGATGCTCCCCAACGACGAAGAAGTCTCGCTGCTTCAGTTAAGACGACGACGACGTCGTCCAAATCGCAGCGAGAGAATCTTTTTTGGAAATGTAGTTCGAAATAGAACTAGAGGCGATGATTATGTCAAGGTTAATTATAGTGGCCAAGAAAACGAGGCGGGGGTAGACACACAGAGTCAAACACCAAACAAGACCTCACTCGGCTGTTCAACATTGAATGCTCGCATGTTTTACGCGTATCCAATTTGAATTTTGCGCCTTTCCGCAATGAAAAACGTCCTCACGACAGCATCCAGAGACTTCTTAGTGGGGGGTGGCATCGGAAATCTTGCACTTTGTTTACATCCGCTGAAAGTGCATCTAATCCACCTGACTCTAAATTTGGAAGTGATTCGAATTTTGTAAACAACACGATCTCCTTTTCCTAACAACCTTCGCCTTTTAAACGCTTCCAAAATTGAAACTTTTTCATTTGAAGAAAAAACTAATAAACATCGCAGACCAAAGTTGAATAAACATTCGGTCGTTCTTTGAATATCTTTTTAGTATTTCCGGCCGGCCGCGCTCTGCTCTACTTGATTTACTTTGCTTTTCTCCTTATTAGTAAATTCAACGATAAAACATTTTCCCCATTTGAAATTCGTTTTTTTTTTTCAACTGGAAACCGCTTCGGGTTAAATCTTTGATAATTTTGCCGGGTAAATTTTTCATTCTTATCTCTGGCGGCCAAGCGACCACTCCCTGATATTAAAGTTTTAATCGATTGTAGCTGATATGATTTTAAATCGTTGGTAATACAAAATGGATTAAAAATTTGGCTTTTATAAAATATCGTTTATCGGTCATTCAGGTGAAAATAGTTTCGATAACCGGAGTTATATTTTTTTTTGGGATTTTCGGATTCATAGAAATATGTATTACGACATATTCTCATAAAAAATCTTGAAAACAATTTTGTTATCAAGATTTGCAATTCATGGGGACCAAAACTATTTGAGATCCGTGTCGAATTCTTCTTGTTACATCAGGGCAATCAATAATAGGTTTTTTGGAACTTGCAATTCTTGTGATTGCCAGTATTTTTGAGTTATAAACTAGGATTTTGAATACAAATCGACTTTGAGTCTCTCTACTACATAATTGAGCACCTTCTGATTTTACATTTCAACGTCAATTTATTTCCAGAGAAAATTACGGAAAAGGTTCATGACAGTAACTGAAAATTCTATTAGAGTACTGAAAAACTTTAATTTTTGCATGTCCGTCTATCGTACAATAACTTGAAAATACATTAAACTAAAAATTTAGAATTGGACTCGGCTCTTTTTTTTCATAAAACACGCAGTCGAGTTCGTAACAAGAGCAGAATTGCCTTCCCTTCTTCGATTCAATCAGAATTTTCCTTTACGATTTTCTCGATAAGGGCGCGCATTCATTATCGAGATAATTGAGATTTGGTAAAATCAAGATTCTTATTTTTATTTAATGTAAATTGTGCACAAACGTAGATTTTGTATAAGAAAGTCATGTGCTGTTCACATCAGTTTTTTTTTTGATATAATTAATTTGATTTGGAAAAGGCTGAATTTGATGTGTACAAGGTTGTATTTGACCTAACAAACCTACAGATTTCCAGGTGGGCCTCTTAAAATGCGGCATTTTCAAGGAACGTAACTACCGCCTTGTCGGAGTTTCACCTGTACTTGTAAACTCTTTAAAATCGTACTGTTTTACAGAAAATCACAAAAAATCTTCGCCTTATCCAAATGAACCCACTTGTCGCCTATATTTCTTATTCTAAGTGACCATTTTCATTTGACACTTTATTCTATGACACGGAATTCCAGAAGTTTAATACGGAAGAAGTCTCTACTGGAATTCTTTCATACAAAATTGCTTATTGTGCGATAGATAAGTTCACTTAGCGGTGTCGTGGAATATGTTCTGAGAGTTAAAACACCAAAAAAGGAATTGCAACTGTAAACTGTCACTAAGTTTTATGAAAATCGATCCACCAGATTTCGAAATTTCATCTTTACGTACCGCGTAAAATATGAACTGAAATTGAACTAAAACACCCAAAGTTCGCCTCGTGGAAGTTATTTTTCCTAAAAAAAAACATTGATTTTTACAAATTACAAACAATAAATTTACTGAATTTGTTTTAGCGAAAAATCTTTGTGAAAGCAAAACTTTTACGAGTTCTTTACAGTGAAAACGAAGCTGAACGCACCTTTGGAAAATGTGAAAAACCATAGATTCGTTTATGTATTCAATTTCATTCCTTTTGAGATTGCAATTAATTTAAATTTGCATTGTTTAAGCGAATTTTTCTATTTTTATTACTCACTTTGTAAGCAAATTTTTTGTAATATGGAAATAGCTACAATAAATCGTTTGTAATTACTGTCATATCTAAAAAAAATCCCTTTATTACTTCATAATATTGTCATCTTTATGATTATTTAATGGAAAATTAATCAATCTTATCATAATTCCGATGAGTTATAGCAGCTCTTTATCATCGTCGCGCCGTAAACATATCTCTCTGCCGCTCATAGCTTAACCGCAAATATAAATGACTAGTTTTTATCATTCTGCATTTATTTATCTTTTTTTCAATGCGTTTTTATTATTAGATTTTTTTTTTATTTCTACAATCAACCACAAAAAAGATTTTGATCCACATCGCTTATGATGGTGATTCTATTTTTTTCTATTTTACTCAATTCAATTGCAGTGTGCGCTTCTAAGTTTTTTTTTATAGCTGGAAACCGCGAAATTTTGGAATTGTCTATCGCTCGATTATGATTAGTTTGAAAACCTCTAACTGGTAGAAGCTCTGAAAGTTATTATTTTGGGCGAGTTTTTTTTCATTTATTTAGATTTACGTTCATTAATTGCGATTTTACGGGTATTTTAGTTTTTTTTTTTTATCAATTAAATCATTTGTAAAGGGTGGAAGGGAATCTTCGCCAATTTTTTATAAGTCAAACGTGTACTTAATCAAATGCAAAAAAGAGTTTTATTTAAACAGTATATAGAAATGGCCAAAACAACACACGTTCTGTTCACGCTTTGCAAGTGGGAGTCACCCTTTAAGCCGCGATGATTCATGAACTAGAAAACAGCAGAAAGTGGATTGTCCTTAAAATACGTAAAATATTTAGGAGACGATGGGGTGGTCTTTGGCAGTGTGATGGCGATATTAACATGTTCGTGACATTTGCTTTTTCAACTTTTTTTACATTTGGACATCGTGTACCACGGGTGGTACACTAGCGATTTGTTTTCTGGCGGTTGTGCGCCATCGGTGGTACACGGTGCGTGTTTTTATATTACTTCCACAAAAAAAACTACCGCACTATTTACTCGCGCGGTTTTAAAAAACTGTGCATGTACCACCAGTGGTACATCCCATACAAAATACAAAAAACCGCGAAGCGGATGGGCGAGTGGTAGGGGGGTCCGATAAACTTAAAATTACCGTAACGTATTTTCTGTGCGCACGACTTCTACCTTGAGCCTCTCCGTTTTCGTACAATAAAGTTTAGGGGTTCCTTCATTCCGCGAACAACAAGACTTTGGAACGATTTACCATCCGATGTATTTCCCCTGGACTATAACCCGCAAAAGTTCAAGGAGAACATAAATCAGGGTCTCCTTGTGTCCTTTCGACAATCCTGAGTTGTGCTTCGGCATTAAAGGGTCTTCTCCTAGGGCCTTACCAATGACCCGTGACTAACTTAGTAACAGCTTTTAGTGTGTGCGAAACGGGCTATTTGCTTGCTAATTTCGGTTCAAATCCTAGTTTTTATTGAAAAGTTTTAAATTCGCTGTCATAAATGTGTGAAAACTTACTAGAATTAGCAAGCAAATAGCCCGTTTCGCACACACCAAAAGCTGTTACTAAGTTAGTCACGGGTCATTGGTAAGACCCCTAAGCTCTGGCTAGAACTATAAAAAAAAGAAGTCAGTTATCATTTGTCTATGGTTGCTGGTTCGTGAGTTATCACGGCTTATGTAAAATAGGAAAAAGGACATTCCATTTTTTTTCTGGATATCTCAAAAATTTTATATCACAAAATTACAGACCAAACATTTGTAACTACAAGTAATAGCTACAAGTCATTTTATTCACCAATTCCCAGATTTTAAATGAGGAACTTTGATCAATTAAGTTGATAGATAATTCCAAATGAAATTTGCCACTTGCGCACACTTGCGTTTCGTTCAATTGGGATGATCTAATTATTCCAGTGATTCTCATTTTTTTTTTTTTTGTTTTCCGCCGCACTTCTAGGAAATCTCAAAACATGTTGATTTGCCTCCCAACAACAAAAAATGTCCATCGGTGAATCGAAAAAAATTTCCATTTCGATATTACGAGGGTAACCTAATTTTTCTGCACGGATTCAATCTGAATCTGTGATCGCGTTTAGCAAACACGCGTCTCTATTGGATTCCCCTTGCATATGGTCAGCATATTGTTTCGCAATTAGTCCGTTTTGGGGGCATTTTGGGGCCGTCTGGAGCTTGGGGGTCTTTGAATCCATCTAAATCTCACACTTGTTTTATCATTTTGGAATATGTATGTATGAGGAGGAATATCATTATCGCAATTAGTTAAAGTTTTTCTTATAATTTCGGAGGCAATGTTTCGTCTTTTTGCCTTCTTGAACTGAAAGTGTTTAAAATGCTCTAAATTTGATAATGAAGTGAGGAAAAAATGTGGAGAAATTCTGTCGGGCATGAATGATGATAAATGTTTTGAGATTTTTTTTTTAATTTGAAAATTTAAACTGTTTTTCTTTCAACATTTTTTATTAATTTAAATATCTGTTTGTTTTTTTTACTTTTAGATAAATTTTTTTTTGTTTTCGTTATAAGGAGAAAATGTCATTTCGTGTCGTCCGAAGTTCAAAATTTCGTCATGTTTATGGACAAGCATTAAAACGCGAACAGTGCTATGATAATATTCGCGTATCAAAAAGCAGCTGGGATTCAACATTCTGTGCTGTTAATCCAAAATTCTTAGCTATTATTGTTGAATCGGCTGGTGGCGGAGCGTTTATTGTATTACCACATAATAAGGTAAATTAATAGTTGTAAAATTTTATAAAATACATGCACATAATTCAAATTGATTTTCCGATGCTTGAAATGCGTTTGAATTTCTTGTTAAAAAGAAAATTTTTGTTAAACAAAATCGATTATAAGGAAAATTCGAATGAATCTTAGAAACCTAGATGGGTCAATCATAGAACGATATAAAACTTCACACAATATATTCGCGCTCTCTAAGCTGTCATATTTTGCGGGGTTAATTGCTTTCTAAAATATATTTGAAACTAGCTTGCATACCCGTCGTTGTCGGATTAAAGTTTTTTGCATAAGTTCTTTCGCACCAAAAAAAACCAAAAACTAACTTAAAAAAAATCGTGATGCTCTCAGGACTTTGAAATTCCAACACCAGATTCATGATCAGCGACGCCAGAAGCCCCCTAGTAAGATTTCCCAGCCTCCAAACGGGAAGAATTCATGACAAAAATCGATGTCTGAAAACTAGCGATGTCGCTGATTGTGAATTTAATTTAAAAAATTCAAATTTAAAAGAATACAAAAATATGATTTTTTACATTTTTTCCTAAATGGTTATTTGAGAAACTTACGGCGGGTTTCACGAAGCTTTTAGCTGCCACTTAATCGAATTAACAGAATCTTTTACCTTGTAATTCTCCGGCAAACTCCCGCGCCCGAAAAAAAATCGTGAAGCCCGCCATTAAGATTTTGTGTGAAAATAAAATCAATACAGCTACCAGTATTTTATCGTGTCTTTCCTTGTATTCTGGGCATTTTTCTGTCAATACTCGACTAAAACGCATTAATTGCAGTCGATATTGATCCCCAGTAATATTTTCACCAGGATACAACTACTCATAATATACCACACCGCTCTGATCCCACCAAATTCAGATCATTACCTTTGAATTATGAATATTCTTTGATGTTGATGGACCTGGCTCGCCTCTGTTTTGCACTGTATTTTTTAGGCTTAGGATTATCGAAATGTATCCATTTTTCAACTCCAGTAACAGTCCGATGGAAAAACCCATTTTCTGTCTTGAAAAAACGTCTTGTAACGTCTCTCGGTTTCAATTCGTTCGGCACCCAATTTTCTTGTTTTTTTTTTGTCATTCCTATAGAATTCGACGCGAAACTCTGCAAATGCACTGATAGTTTTATTTCCAACAAAACTATCAATTTATGCAGTAAATTCATATATCAAGGATATTTTAAAAAAATGTCATTCTTTTGACATTTTCCGAACGAATTTAGTAAAAATTTAATTTTTCATTCTGTCAATTCAATTTTAACTCATAAAACATTCAAAGCTTCACATTTATTAAAATTTTTCATTAAATTTTACATCAAAGTCCACCCACCCCCATATTTCAAAATCCGTCGCAATTCCACTTAAAAAAGTACTCAAATTGTCTCATGATGTGCACAATTTCACAAAAATAGCCGAAATAAATTAAATCTTGACCACGTGTAGCATTCGAATCCAAAATACATTTCAGTTGACCAATACTGTATTTTTTTCAGTTTCGTAAATAAAAATTTATTGAAAACAATGTATTAAAAATAAAAAAAACGTACAAAGAAATGGAATTTTTTTTTAGCAACAAATCTTGAGGGTGGTCTACTGACTTGATTTTATTCAGAAATAAATTATTTTCTCCTTCTGTAAGTTCAAACAAAGTGAAAGTGGACAAAAAAATTTTTTTTTGTAAAAATCACGCAAAAAAATGAATGACGATTGAATAAATCAGTCTGCAAATTACGAAAAGAAAATTCACATTCATTCGTATGTTTTTCAATTGTCCGTGTATTTCTACGGCTGTTTGTATTTTAAAAATTCCGGATGCGATTTTTTAAAATAACGGCTAGCGTAATGCTAAACGATATTGGGAAAGTCTCTTTTCTTGTAAAACGAAAACCCCTAAAGAGATTCTTCAGAATGTGTGAATTTTTACTATTTATCTGCCTATCGATGAATCTATTTGAAAATACATATTCGCACACACACACACAAACTTGCCTGCCGATTCACGTTGGTTCAATAGAATGCCCTTCTATTTTTAGACAACGGCAACCTAAACTAAAACTAAAAACTGAAACTGAAAAATTAACCGAATTTATTTTTAGATGCAATCTCATTTGATTAATTATTTTATTTCATTCGGATGACGTGTTTATTTTCATTTTCAACAAAACGGACTGACTAACTTTTGAGGCTGTATAATTTCGTATGTATGAAAAATCTTTTATTGCCTTGAGTTTTCGGGGATTATTAAATTGCGCTTAAAATTTTCCCAACCGGCTTAGATTTCTCACCACACCGAATTTCTATATATTGAGTTTTTCAAGGAAAATCCGCTAGAAATGTGGAAATTTTCAATTGTTACATTTCAAATTTCATCTCCTGATTATTTAATTAAATGATGGGTGTTCCTGCGGTTCGCTTCGCTTTTAGAGGAGTAAACAAGTTTCGTGAATTTTCCACACTTTTCCAATTTCTAAAATAAATAATTCGGTAATTGAATACCATGTAGTCATGTTGCTTCATTTCTGGATATTTCTTCCATAGCGTATTTAGGAATTTTCCCATCGAACGGTAGTTGAACGTTAAATACATTCAAATTTTGTGTTTCACCCGGCAAAATTCCTTTAGTATTGTTCATTTCAGTTTTTTTTTCTTACTTTCTGATACGTAGTACGTCGTACGAAGAAAGTATTGTGAGCATGAAAAATTTCGACCGCTTAATTTTACCTAAACAATATTTCCTCTCGCTCGGGTCGATTGGAGTCGTATTGCAAGAGTAGATTTCTGTCAGTTTGTCTGTCAAATTGTTAAGAAGATTTCTCAAAATCTGCTTGATTTAGAGATCTGAAATTTCGCAGACATGTTTGGTTCTAAATTTTTGAATATGCAAAAAAATTCTCAAGCCCGGCTTGTCTAAAGGTATTATCCCACCTAAGATCAAATGTCCTTAAAATTAGGCTTAAAATGATTGGAAAGAGAGCTATAAATATATGTATGTGTGAGCAATTTCAGAAGATAATTGAACTTAAAGTTCTCGAATTCAAAACCAAGTAATCGAAAATTTTACGTTTGTCTGTCAAAATTTGTGCTCTTAAGTTTTAAAACCAAACTTTAATTTTGGGACAAACAAGCACGTACAAAAATTAGGTATTTTCTTAACTTGTCTAAAGAAAAATAGTCATTTTTGATAGCTATGACAAAAAATTTAGCGCCATTTAATTTTCAAATTTAGCGCCTCTCCCGCTCGAAAAATATTTTCGGTATAACTTTTCGATTCTCACTCGACCTTTCTGGCTTGAATTCTATTTTTCGGCTTACAGGACACAAAAAATATCTATCTACACTGTAGAAAATGAATTTGAATTTAAACCGAAAAATTGGGTAAAAACGGGGTAAATTTGCAAAAACGTCGTAAAATTTCGAAAAAAAATCAGAATTTAGCTCGCACACCATTTAAGTTGTAAAATCACCCAAAAAACATTAATCTTACACTAGAAATAGGGTAATTTTAACCCTTGCGTAAAATTTCGACCAATATTCGTATTTTTACTCTCATTTTGGTGTAAAAACACGCTCGCAAGGTATTTTTGCATTATTGTACGGACAATTTAACCTTAACCTTATAATTCGCATAAGGTTTGTGGCATCGGAGTATAAATACTCGAATCGAGTTTTACTCTACCAAAATCCTGTGTGGCGCCTGCCACATGGCAGACATGCCCGGGAAATTTGGATGTGAAAACATCCGCAAAAATAATATAATATTTTTGTTTTTGCAGACCGTATAAGCCGAGAAATTCTAATACCATTTTCGGTGTAATTTTAAACAAAAAATGTCGTAAAATTACACCTTTAAGACGCGGTTTTGCTACCAAATAGGAGGAAAATTACAACAAAAATGTGGTAATTTTAAACATCCATGTCGTAAAATTACACCCGTATTGTACTTTTACTTCTTATTTAGAGTGTATTTTCTTCGTTTTCACAATTTTCAGATCATTTGAACTTATGTGAGATAATGCCTTAACCCGTTGAGACCGAGATCTATAAATCGTAAGATGCAGAAAAAATATGTATTCATTCTTAAATATGACAAACAAAAAAAATATATGCCAGTGAAAAATTACGCTACATGCACATGTAGTCGGAGAGTATCTCAAAAATAAATTTGAAGCATTCTTCTCCAGTAAATTAGAGTTCCTACACAAAAAACTGGTCGGGTCATCAAGAGTTAATGGGCCAAATCGGATTAACGGTTCTAGCTCGCAGGTTTTTGAGGAAAACTGTCAAGTTAATTTTTTGAATTTTTCCGAAACTTATTTCAAAAAATCGTCGTATCTCACGATTCATTTGTCGTACATACACGATCTTACATCAATTATTTTTTGTATTTTTATACCCCTATGGTGAAACCAAAGGGTATATTAAATTTGCCTTACCGTTTGTAACGCCAAGATCCCGTTATCACACACAAAAAGGAATTACACCAGTGTGTTTAGCATGTCTGTCCGTCTTTGGCGCGAATTGCGGACGCACAGATTGAGCTAGAGACTTGAAATTGTATGCAGATTCGTTTATCGTAAAATGCAAGGCTAAGTTCGTTAATGGACAAAAATGGAATACGAATGAAAACGTTCTTTAAGAATCTCTCAAAAACGGTGCATCTAATCAAAAAAGTTCAAGAACAAAAGTTATTAAGATCCTACATAAAACTCCAATACATCAAAATCCGAAAGGAATAAATTTTAAAAAATCTTGTTGAAAAGTTTGACTTCAAACTGAAATTTTGTTCACTTAAATCACCACACGGGGTTTCAATAATTGCCAGATTGGCAATAATAGCTTTTGTTATGTTTTTGTTTATGATTTTTGTCTAAACAGACAATTTTTTGGAACGTCCTTATTTATAAAATAGACGCGTCCCCAAAACGTTGCATTTGTCCTACCCAAAAACGTCGTAAATCGAAGGACGCCTATATAGTGCGTCGGATAAGAAAATCATGTGCTGTTCACAACAGATTTCTTTACTGTTCAAATACGGTGCAGTTTGCAAGACAACGTGAGGGCAGCACGAATTTAATTGCAAAATTAAGATTTTTAGAACCCAGAGGGAAGAACACTACGTGCCTGTGATGATCCTGAATAAATTTAATTACGTTTATTAAAAAAACAACATTGATGTGCATGTAATTTAAATAAGATTCGTTTGTATCTCACATTAGATGTTTTCCATTCGCACCCCCGCAATCCCGATCTGCTCCATCAAAGCAATGAAGAAATTTTCGAAAAAAAGCAAAAAAAAAAAAAAACCTTTAACCAGATTTCAAATTCAAATTGGTGTAGAACTAATTCGCTAGTATCGTTTTGAAAATGTGGCAATATATAAGAGAAATCGCAACACGACCGAAAGAAAATTCAGTTGAATTGTGAGGGAAAAAAAGCGCACCTCGCATTTGGCAAATGGCCATTTCACTTAGATTCGAAGTTATGGAAATTTAAAAATAGGTCGCGAGAACATAACATTTCACATTCGTAGTTTTTAAATATAGAAATCGAAATTGCCGCCTGTCGCAGAGATATTCTAACGGTGCTGGTGCGGTGTTGGTTTTGCTGGCGAGGTGAACAGAACGACACATGAAAGAAGCGAATGGCAGCCATAAAATCCTATGGAGAAACGAAACAAAATGCGAAATAAAATAAAATTATGTGGTGTTGTTGGTTTTTACACATCTCTTAGCATTTGCATCCTATTTTGGATTTTTGCTGACCTGACCGTTCGTTTTACGTTCCGTCGACGTGACTACGTGCAGATTTGTCTTTCGCACTAAACAGACCCAAATGAAAACACCTTGTCACGATGACTGAGGAGAATATTTATTTGGGAGACGATGTCAACATCTGTCCGTTCACAGACAGATATTATCGAAATAGTATTTTAGCTGTGTAATAAATAGTTTTTTTGGCTTTGCATTTTCACGGCATTTTCCAAATTTACATCAGCTGAACGTTTTGGACAATTCGAAGTCAATGGATTTAGGTCAGGGATTTAGTTTTGGAATGTCTTTTCTGGGAAAATTGATTTATATTTCGTTTGTGATGGATTTTGTGATTTTAATTACCTATTTTTAGATGGAAATTCTATT